>JBAIAC010000040.1:19597500-19922500 GCA_037349315.1 Chelydra serpentina | reverse complement strand
TTGTGCCAGATCAAGGCCCATCCGACATGCCGGCACACTGGGGTAGCGGTGTGTAAGATGTCCCCTTGCTCCCCTGCACCGTATGCCATGCCGTGGCTTCCTTTGAGAGGGGGGGCAGCAGCTCCACAAAGAGACGGGAGTGAGCAGAGCAATGAACCCTGTGGTGGAGTTCACTGGTGCGGCCGGAGCGTACGCGGCACTGGACAGATCCACCACAGGTCCCTATCTTCCTGGAGCAGGAGGGGATTGTGATGCCCGGCACCGCAGTGTCCCTCCTGGGCTGCTCCAGGGGCAGGGTCCCAAATCCCTTCCCCTTGCTCCGGGATGCCTTGCAAACAAGAAGGTAAATAAACAGGATCCAACATTTGACTGTTTTTTAAAATCTCATGATTTGGAGAGTCGGGGGCTGGCTCATAATTTTGAACAGTTGGGGCTGGCAATACCAAGAGTCTGCTTTACTGCTCCACTGTGTTCTTTAATCAGATCATTGTGTCTATTGTATAGGTTTAAATTGTACTGGGGTGTGTGTGTGTGAAGGTACAGACAGTGTTTGTGTGTGGTGGGAGCGGAGTTGTGTGTGTGTGTGAGAGAGAGAGTGTGTGTGAGAGAGAGAGAGAGAGAGAGAGAGAGAGAGAGAGAGAGAGAGAGAGAGAGAGAGAGAGAGAGAATCTCCTGATGTCACTCAAGGGCCTTGATAACAAAGCACAATTGATGTTTTTTCTTAGTAGCAATGAAAATCAGCCTGCTAGGGGGTCACACACACACTTCTGCTCTGATGCCATCATAACAGAGCAATTGCGTGAGGACACAAAGAGAAAGAGCATCATAGCACCGCATAAAGAATATTGCATCAGATCCAATCTTAATTCAAATCGAAGTTGCAAATGCAAATATGCACAGAGGGAGGGGGAAAGACAGCACGTATTTATCAATCCAGCAAACACCTGCTGCTCTGAAGCTCACTCGCTTGTACCATTTGGAAGCTGCACCTCGTCTTGCTGAGCCTTTTCTGTCTTTGCAGTTTTTCCAGCCGGGGCTGTTCTGAGAGTTAATTGTTAGATTCTCCAAACCTGAAGAGGTTTGGCATCTAGCTCTTTGAGGTGCTCCCTTTACTGCAGTGCCCTAATAGGTTAACTTATTTACAGTAAATACATTCCTGTTTATGCTGGGTGGAAGACGCTGCATTTGTTAACCATTTATTATCTAGGGAGTGATTTTCAATGTGCTCCACATGATTATTTTCTAATACTGCAATTTGATACTTGCTCAGTGGCTGCAGGGCTTGTTTCTTACAGAGGTGACCTCCCTGCCGTTAGACTGCATGTCACTGTTTGAGGAATATACTTGAGTTGATGGGTAGGTTGTGTGCATCTCCTGACCTCAATCGTTCTCACACTGTGAGAACTGCTGGGAAGTGGCTTGACATGAAGTGTTTATAATTCTCCATCTGAAGGAAGCAAAATGATAATGGGGCCATTTTAGCAGAGAGGAGACAGCCACTAGCTTCACTGTTACAGTGGCCATAAGCTCTGCCCCGATTTGGGCATTACAATTAGTAAGGAAACAAGCTGTAATTAAATTAGAGATGGAAAAGGCAGGAGTAAAGCTACCATGGAGTTTGATTACTGTAGCTACTGACTGACTTGACAACAGGAACGGATGGGAGGAAACACAACCGGCACCCTGCGTGAGATGAGATTTTCCCAGTACCAGGTTCCGTCTGCACAAAACAGAGATAAAGCATCGGAGTCCAGCCATGATTTCAGATATGCACAGAATGCAGTCTCGGAGCTGACATGTGTCAGGTTTTTTTGCAATGAGGACAATCTGTTCCTCGCTCAGTAACAGCAAGGTTTGGAAATGTCTCTCCCTGTCTAACTCTCCTGACAAGGCTCAGCACAGGGACTTCCCTATATTCTTCAGATCAGGAACAGGTACTGCTGCCTTTGAGAGTCAGAGCCAATGTGTAGTGAATCTGCAGGCATGGGCCCGTCCTTCAGTTCCAACAGTCGTGCAGTTAGCAAACCTCCCCTTGAGCGCAGCAAAGCACGCGGTGCCAGGCTCGGGGACATTTCTACTCTGGGTCAGGAGATGGCTCTTCCTGGAAGTCTCCGTCCCAGCACCTCCCTTGTGGATGCCACTAAAAGAACTGGCGTGCAGCATCAGTAGGACTCAGTGGGCCTGGGTACATGTACCGAGGGAAGGCCAATACGTGGGGTTCATATTAAATGCCACTGGGGCACTGTGGGCATATCCTGTAAGTCTATTGATCTATGGCACTCACCGTCCTGGTGGCTGAGCACCCCACTGTTTGCCCAGTGCCTAGCACAACGGGGTGCTGGTCCGTGACCAGAGCTGCTAGGCACTGTGGGAGCAACAGTGATTTCCCGTCCCGCCAGGCAGCAGGGGCTATTGCTTTGTTCGTCTCTGCGCAGGTGAGCTGAAGAAATGGGTTTGTGCATTTCGCTCTGCAGATCCTGAGGATCATGCTCATGCCTGGCCTCTCTGGAAGGGGTTCTAAAGTCAGCTCTGGCTCCTACACGCCCGTGTCTCTCCCCGGGGGCCGACTGCTCCATTGCTCCAGGGTGTGAGCTGGCCACAAGTAAGTTTAGGCTGGAAATGAGAAGACGGTATCTACCCGTCTGAGGGCAAGGTTCCGGACCACTGTTCCCTCTAAGCTGTGCGCATGTGCGTGCACAGATCCTAAACCCCGTGCACACAGCAAAACACCGCACGCACAAACATTTGCACAGAAGCACAACAATGTGCACAGAAGAAATTTTTTGCGCACACGGCCTGTCAAAAATTAGAAGGAACATTGTTCCGGACCAGCCTCTGTAGGCGGCTCTACGATGGAGCTTGATGGGAAAGGTTTATGTGATGGGGTTGCCTACAATAGCAGGGGCTGGACTCCATGACCCAGCAGGTCTCTTCCAATCCTACAAAGGCAGCTGGTGTGGCAGGGTATGGTGAGGGGGAGTCTTCAAGTAGCCAGGCCAGGACCCATGCAGGGATCTGAAGCTTGAGCCCAAAGCTCTGAACTGAGCGTGGTATCCACTGAGCATCTTCGGGTGACCAGACAGCAATGGTGAAAAATCTTCACCTTCAGAGGGACAGCAGGAAGGGATGGGTTAGCTTTCAAACCCGCGTCCTTCTTAGAAGTCACTGGCCGAGTTTCTCTTGGCTTGTCCACCTCCCTTTAAGACAAAGCTGCTTGTCTGGCACCACGGCTGCAGCTCTGTTATCGGTGCGCCCGGTCTTCTCCGCCGTGGCTGGCTCCAAAGCCGCGCAGTGGCTTTCCATCAGCACCGTTGGTTGGAAAGCCCTGCCTGGTGCTGGCCGGGACTGCCCTGGAAAACGGCTGGCAAGTTGCTGGCAGTCAGCCGGGGATTAGGCTGGGCCTTACAGCCCCAGTTCATCCCCCTACCCACTTTTTATAAAGCACCTTAAAGATTACCTTCCCCAAAGCTGCCTTTGCACGGATCATGGCTGGCCCTACACTGACTCCCCTTCCAAAGTCCCACCTCCCGTTTTTAAACTGGACCCCAACGTGTGTTCTTACAGGGTTGTGTTAAGAGTGCGGTGCGGCAGTGTTGTTCTGTATTTGAGTTTGCTCTGCTCTGCTGTGCCTGAGGACCCTAGAGGAGGCAGAAGGGCAATAGAGAGAACTGGCTTTGTCGTTAACAGGAGGCCGTATTTGTCTGCTGTTCTGAGCTGGGTCTTGAGGACTGTTTTTAAAGCCCCCCACAAATGAAGAGGCTGGTGTCGAGGCGGCAGCACAGAGCATTGCAGGCAACTCGGGGCATTCTCTCGTGCTCGGGGAGCAGACAATCTGGTGTTCCACCAGGGCAGAAGTCTGCCAGCCCTACCTCGGTAGTGTTATGTGGGGAAAGCAGCAGAGAGGAACACGAGCAGGATTTCTGTCTGGAGAGGAGTCCGAAAGCTTCAGTTACCAGGACATCCCAGCAGCTGTTTGATTTTAAACTTTGAAATACTGAAGTCAGAAGAGACGCGGGGGGGGGGGGGGGGGGGGGATCAAAATTAGAAATGGAAAAGTGGCAGATAAACACCACCAGCAGCAGCCGCCTGGTGCAGAAAGCCCAGTGTAGCAGAAAATGTAGAATTATGTATTAATTTAACAAATCTCCCCCATTAACGCTGTAAGCTGTGTCTGCCACCCAGGAAGAGCTCCCATACTGACAAACAGCTTTGCCATCCCGGTGCAGCCAGCCTGCACTGCACTGAAACAGGCAGCCAGAAAGTAAACAGTGTCTGAAACCTATTCTCATTAGGCTAATTTACGAATAAATTACCATATTCAATGGCCTTATTTTTACTGCTCGTTAACAGGCCCATGATAGGATGATAATTATGGGATTTTAAGTGGCTAATGGCAGCTGGGGCGTCAAAAGCAGTTTTTACGAATCTGTTTATGGCAGTGAAGGTGACAGGAGGGTGGGACATTGAGATGTTGGAATCGCATGTCGGGGGGAAAATCGCTTTAATTGTTGAGTATTTATTAGAGAGGAGGGAAGACTGTAATTTAAAAATGAAACTCGGAAAACAAAGGAAATTAATTAGTCGGCTGGTGTTCGGGTGGCGAGCATTTAAGGGGGACCTGGCCTATTTGTGTGCCGCCTGGAAAACATCACCAGGGTGCTCCTCACCCTGCCACTCTTGCTGTTTGACTTCCTCTTTCCAGCAGCTGCCCCTGCGGCGAGGTAATAACTCACAGGGATAGTTACAGGAGGCATTCGCCCAAAGCCAGCCAGTCTCTGGCGGGCCAGCGCCTCCCGGCACAACGTACATGGCACCTGGGGGGATACCGATATGGGGACAAAGCTTTCATTGGGAACCGGCGTTCCCATTTCACCACAGCGACGCTGGCTAGCGGGGCTCAGCCGGCCAGGCGTGTGAGTAACTAAACATCCCCTCCTCCCCCAGCTCCAGCATGCCTCAGCAGCACCCAGCAGGAAGGTCACTCCCTGTTCTGCTGCTGGATGTACTGTGCAGAGCTCCGCGGAGGGGAAGACCCAACGCAGCAGCAATGCTGTGCCCCTTCTGTGATTCACATTGTGGTTGGAGTTCTGGCACCCCTCTGCCTGTCAGAGGCTCTGGCACATCTCTCCCCTCCTCCCTGCTCCCCCCATTTCCTGGATAGTCCATTTTTTCCTGTGTGTTTAGCCCGGCTGCTCATCATCTCCCATCTCCACCGATTCATCTTGATCTTTCAGTTTAGTATGCAGTGCTCGGAAAACAAACACGTACCAGACTGACAGTGGGAATAAATATCGTGGAGATGTTGATTAGCATTTGATCCCAGCTGGGCCTCTGGAAGCTGCAGCACTGGAATGCCTTGGCAGTTTTTTAATGCTGAATAATTTGATTAGATCAGTGGCTGAGCCTGCTGCTCATGGTGAGATAAACCTTCCCAACATTACTGAGAGAGAGGAGGCTGACCCCTCTCCCCCCCCCCCCCCCCCACAATCCCCACCCTGGCTTGCTTGCTTTCTTTTATGGGGCCTTAAATACATCATTTAATCAACTCCACAATTTCAATTTAGCACAGTTGTTGACTCGCATGGATGATAAGATTCTGAAGACCCCACAGATTGCTGGCTGGTTTAACAGTGCCATTTTCCACGGCCGCCTGGCTTTCTCTGCCAATCTGCAGCCAAGCTCATCCTTATCCCAGACTAAGTGATTTCAGCAGGATTCTGTTTACTTAGCTGAAACTGTCAGTCACGTAGATACTTCCAGTCTCACCAGTGTGAAATGACCAAAGGGGGCACATCACCCACCCACGGCCAGGTCTGAGGAACCAACCTTCCGTTTTCAAGCACGGCAATACAAAAAATGGCCTCTCTCCGGTATCTTCAAAACAGACTCAGGAAACAAGGATCTCGCAAACACTCCCCCACAAGCAAACAAAAAAACGAAACCACCTTCAAATATGTAGGACTTAAAGAATCTTGATTCAAATGTTGAATTTTAAATGCTCTTCTCCCCCCTCAATACAATTAAAAAAACAGTGACTCTGCAGAGCTGTACAGCCCTCAGTATCTTGTGCATTTTATCTTCAATCCAATTGAACTCATACTGGAGGCATTACTTTTCTAAACACAAAAATAATCACATCAGCAAATGGCCAGGAAGATAGAGCAGCTCATGGTACAGATCTATCTACATTACTTGAGGTTTTCAGAAAGATTAATCTGATGGCTATTTTCAGACCCCAATTTTAAATACTTTCTTACCCTCGTCAGAATATCATTTTAAAACCAGCCGAGCTTTGCCTGCCTTGCCATGACCCAACAGTTATTTTTTTTCTTCTTTAAAAAAAAAAAAAAATAGAAGAAAGAAAAGGGGAGGAGGGAGAGTGACAACAAGAAAAGCGTTTTCCAACTGGAAAGAATTATTGTACCTAAAAACATGGAGCTGTATATTTGCAGCCTGCGAGCTAATCCGAGATAAACAAAGGGGCTGAGTCTTTGCATGTTTCCTTACACTTATTAACACTGAGCAGAGTGTGTGGGGGAGTCACTATCTGATAAGGACAATTTCTAACTCTCGTTCTTTACTTTAGTTGTTTACAATTGTAACAAACAGTAAACAAAAAAGCTTCCCCTGGATTTGCTAAGCTGCCTCCCTCACAAACATACATGTGGCATCACGATGCACATCTGCAAGATAGCTCCGACCTGTAACAGGAGGAGACATTTAGAGGGATTTTTTTTATAAGCCGAAAAGAAAGATACAAAGCACAAGTGTAGAGACACCTTTGCAAAAATAAGTAGCTTTCCTCTGCATCAGAGAAACATCAAATGATTGGAAAACGATTTTTAATACTGAAGGAAGTCAGCAGGGAAAATGCAAAATAAAAAGCAAACCCCCTGTACAGCAGCTTTGAAAATAAATAAAATGCTCAAAGGCAGAAGGAGAGTTGATTCAATTTAAAAAGGACAAAATTCCACACCTTTTACATCCATATATTTTTATTCAGATCTATTTTTCCTCTGAGCATAGAGCTTCAACAGGGTTCTGCTGATGAACCTATCTATTATATTTATGCTCTTGGTACCTACTGTTCATAAAGTAGCCAGAATATATGAACAACTGTACTTACTGCCTCATGGCTGCCAGCACTAGATTTCTGGAAATAATGCAGTAGCAGACAAACAACATTCACCCAGTTTGAACACTGCAAACATTTGTAGCATCAGACTGTTTCTCTAAAATGACTAAAATAACAAAATAGATCCTACTACCTGATGGCCCTGATCCTGGAAATGGGTCCGCTGCACCCAAGCAGACCCCAATGGGATGGGTTCCAGGCGATCAATGTAAGTTACTTTAACTTAACACACACACGGTTTGCACGTGACACAGCCTGTAATTCTGAGCTGGGTCAAACCCTATGATCAAAGGATCAGAAGTTAGTAAAACCTAGTCTTGAAATCAATTTTGTATCTCTTCATCAACATCCATTGAATCGATGTGAGACTTCTGAATGCACTACCTCTCCATTTTAGCAACTCATCATAGCAGAGGAATTCTATGGCATGGCAGATGTGTGACACTCACAGACAGGAGTGTTATCCAATCAGGAATGTTTTAGTAGCACATCTGTAAAATCAGAGAAGACAGCTCTCTGTGCAAATGCTACATCAATCTCAACATAGCAGCAAAGCATTTTGTACAATTAAACACAATTTTGGGGTACTTGATCTATGAACATAAAATGCTACCAACCTTTGGTTCCAACCAAAATACAATTCTTGACATTGCTTTAGTGCAATGACTGCCTTCCAGAGCACTAACCTTCCATCAGACTGTTCTCTTTCAGTGCAACCAAGGGTTCTCCTTTGCACCAGCTCATTGCTGGGATGGAAACAAACCAACCTTTTCAGAGTCAGCGCTTGAGACTATTACTCCTGAAGTTGATATTTAAACTCTTTACAAACCATCATCACAATGGCACCATCACGGCGCCTGGCACTGATTTTAGGGACTTGGAACAGTCCCAGATTTAAAGAGCCTGGGTAGAAATATGGAGCTCAGGACTTTCACCCAGCTTTTGGTAGAACATCTTTTTTAAAGGCTACAATTATATAAGAACGGCCATATTGGGTCAGACCATGGTCCATCCTGTCTTCCGACAGTGGCTAATGCCAGGTGCCACGGAGAGAATGAACAGAACAGGCAATCATCAAATGATCATCCCCTGTTGCCCGTTCCCAGCTTCTGGCAAACAGAAGCTAGAGACACTTCAGAGCATGGTTTTGCATCCCTGCCCATCCTGGCTAATAGCCATTGATGGACCTATCCTCCATGAACTTATCTAGTTCTTTTTTGAATCCTGTTATAGTCTTGGCCTTCACAACATCCTCTGGCAGAGAGTGCCACAGGTTGGCTGTGCGTTGTGTGAAGATGACTGCACACAATATCACTTAGGTGTGCTGCAGATGAAGATTTTCAAAGTTGTTACCATATCATTGCGATGATACTAACACGTACTTACAAGTTAGACAGAGATCACTAAAAATGAATGGACATAGAAATGCACAGTATCCTGTATAAAATGAAGCTTGTAATTCTCCTTAGTGGTGACTACATATAAGGGGTACAATCCAGCCCCATTGAGGTCAGTGGGAGTTTTGCCACTAACTTCAATGGGGCAAGGATTTCATCCGATTTCATCCCATCTAAAAGTCTGATTTGTTTTAAATTAGGTATTTATCCAGCCGGGTCAAAATCATTTGATTGTTCTATTTTTCTGACTCAGAGATATTTAACCTGGTAACACGAGGCAGAATGGTTCTTTGATGCCTTGTGTGTGTCATTGCTACAAGTTCCAAATTGTATCATGTTTTCAACACATTTGGAAGGCCTCTGTCAGGCATTTTTTTATCGCTATCCCCGTCCATTTGCGGATTTCAGTTTCAGATCTTACAGCACAGGAGTGTAATACTGGCTTGTGAGGTAAAGACAGCCACATGGGAATTGACTGATCAAGTGTGTTCTCTTGTTAATTGCATTGCTGGGTAGGGGGGGGAGGGTACATACAACACAGACAAAAAGGATGATGCAGGAGTCAAAACCCGAATGTCCCCAAGAGTTAACATCCAAGAAGGAAACCAACAGTGAGACAATCCTGCGGTCCTGGCTTGGGAGTTCACAGTCATTGCAAGCGGAGGGGCTGATAAAAAGTTTCAATGGGTCAAGGATTAGGCCCAAAATGCATTCCAGCATGACTGTCACGCCAATACAAAGACAATCAGATTCTTTTTGTGTCCACCACTCTGATCATCATGCACTTTTTGCAAAGGTGCTTTATGTAAAATTAAGAAACGACTGCTTTTTTTTCATAAACTTTTGCCATTTTAACATCTGCTTGTTTTGGTAAATTTGACAGGGACACTCTTGTCTCTTTATTTTATATTATTTTATTTTTTTTACAGAAATTCCATGAAAAGTGTTTGAAAAGTGCTAACTGACAAGCCTACACATGCTGCCTCTACTCAGGAGAACTATGCACAGTTGTTAACTTGTTAGACAGGAGCTAGATTACAATCATAAATAAATGATTTGCTGTCTCCTTACATTCAGACATGTAGCTTTTAAAGTGTAGCTGTCATCCCTGAATCAGATTTAGTCAAATGCTGTGTAACTGCAAAATTATCCTATCCTTACCTTCTTTTATTCTCCATATAATGGACAGTTAAATTGGATTTTCACATTTGAAGTGCATATGTTTTTCAAATCCCTAGAGGGTTGCCGTTTTTTCATTTCTAAAGCAACTCGCTAATGTTTATCATTACCACACAGAAATATTACAATTCTTAAGGGGCACCTTAGAATATCAGTACAGGAGAAATATGCTTTATCGTCTCAAAGTGAAACCAATTTCTCAGCTGATTTGCAATTTATTTACATGTTAGCATTTGATTTTCTGCTGATTTATAATCCACACATTCCTGTGTCTTAGCTGCTTTCTAAATAAACGCAATCAGTTTGGGGAAGCCAATACTAAATGACAGAGCTTTGTTCCAGATTTTCTCCATTAATAAGTTAAATCTTTTACCAGTAGCTTGTAGTCTCCCTTAGCACTGAATGCTAGCAGAAGTCATGCACAGTGTTTTATGAGGGTTCAGTTCTGGCGTGTAATAAATAATCTGAAGATGTGGAGATTCTGGGAAAAATTAGATTTCAGAAAAGGCACACACAAAAAAGCTGTATCGCAGATTTTTTAAGGCTATAAACTTTGTCTGAGATGTGCCAACATCTGGTGAAAATGTCCATGTGCTGGAAATTTTGAATATTTAACTCTTAATATATTCTTATTTTTCTCTGTGTATTTACACTGGGCAGTTGACGTACCACTGTATATACACTGCATTCTTAGCACCCGCTGGATCCATGTAAGAAGCTGTAAATTACAAATATTTGGACATTCAGTACTTAGTCTTTTCATAATGTTTGTTTTAATAGCAGGTAAATTATTCATTATCATGTAATATACTATACCCAACCTTAACTAGCACGGCAGTAAAACTAACCTCTGGCATAGCTTTCATACTTCTAAAGGTTCGATTCATTATTATATAACATGCAGGCAACTCTGCATAACACACTCTGGAAGTCCAAGATGCTTCCTGAGAAAGGAGCGAGGCTGAGGATTCAAATATACATTAGTCTAGAGGACAGGCACCTATTTCACTAGGTAAGGTGTATGTGCAAATTCTATGGATAATTAATGCATTACTTAATTCAGCAACATCAAAAGACCCACTGTTTAATTCAGCATCCTAGAGGTGTGCAGCATGACAGCAGAGAGGAGCATTATTCCTAGGACTGAATGACAGAGGGCATCAAGCATTCTTCTGAAATGATCTAGCATCTCCCTCGCCTGGCACATCAGGTATGTCTGAACTGCATTACTTAGAGCGGGTATTGCCAATCTGCGAGACGCACATTCACACCAAGCGTCGGCTGCTTGGGATGCCGGCCCACGTTGGCACTGCAACTAGGACGATCGCTAGAAAGCTGCTTTGTCGCCTCTGAAGGTGAAGGGGACAGTCAATGCGGGGGCTGTAGAGGGAAGGACCAGAAGCACACAGTGGTGAGAGCAGCTGTGGCTGCCAAGGCTGAAACGTTTCACAGGAGAGGGGGCAGAACCCAGGCCCCTCCAGACACGTGTAGGGATAAAACAGAGGAGTACCAGGAAGCCATAGAAGCCAAAGCAGCATCCACTCTTTATTTCCTTCCACTGGGATCTGACCCTCGAGGATATTCTCATCCTATTGGCCAACACGCCTGCTGATGAGCAACAAGCAATGCTCGTCTTCCCAAGGGCGTGCTAGCTTCCACTGGAGGAGGTGCCATAGGTCGCAGTGGCAGCTACCTGGCTAGTTTCTCTACACTAAAGCCAAAGAAGCACCGAGTGCATTTGTGTACAATCCCTCACTGCTCTCCTGGCAGCATTCTCCAGCCAGGATTCTCACTCGCTGGCATGCTCTGGCACAGTTCTGTTCCAAACACAAACACATATACTTTGCCTAGTCGGAGTCTGACAGTGAATTCAAACTAGACCGTGAATCCCGAACTGGGTGTCTTGGTAATTAGGGTCAGACAGGGTGATAACTGACTGATTCAAGGGGTCGCCGAAGAGAGAAAGTTGCTTTCATATTTTCGCCCCCCAGTTTAAATGATCTCCATGCTCTTCCCAGGCAGTTCTCCCAGTGGTGTGTTCAGCAGAAGCACCATTTCATGCTTGTGTGTGTTCCTGACTGCCTAACGGTGGGTTTTTTTGTTTTTCCTGTTGACATTGATCATAATGGTTAGCCCATCGATTGACACGCAGCCCCCTTGACAGAACAACAAGGAATGCCTTGTGCCAAATTATTCACTGTCCGCCCGCTAAAACGCACATGCTTCTGCAATCCAACTGCAGCCGCAGCCAGTGGATGGAAAACAAAGGTCCTGTAATTCACAGTCGGCAGGTGAAGTGCAGAGCGGAAGTGGCAGAACATAAGGTTCCAAGTGCTTACCGAGGCCTGTCAATAACATGTGTATGTGACAGCAATAACGATACTGCGGCAGAGCTAGCCCTGCTGTTTGTGCAGTTCCTGGAGCACTGAAATATAGGAGAAAAGCTGAGTTATACCAATGGAAAGGCTTAATAGTTAGTGTTAACTTAAAGGAGGATATTAGAGAGAGACAAGGTTGGGGAAGAGATATCTTTTATTGGACCAACTTTTGCTGACAAGAGAAAGCTTCCGAGCCACACAGAGATCTTCTATGGGTCACCCAAACTTGCCCCTCTCACCAACAGAAGTCAGTCCAATGCTACATATCACCTCCCTTGCCTTGTCTCCCTAATATCCTGGGTCCGACACAGCTATAACAACACTGCCTACATCATTAACAGAAGGATCCAGCTTATTTTAAAACATCTAACTTTAGAAGCTGCTGCTTAACATCTTTCTGAGTTACTACTGGAAAGTGTTTCATCCTCCTCCTCCTGTCTTCTCACAGTGGCTGGTACCAAATGCTCCAGAGGGAATTAACAGAACAAGGTTAACAGAACAATTATCAGGTGATCCATCTCCTGTGGTCCAGTCCCAGCTTCTGCCAGTCAAAAGTTTACGGACACCCGGAGCATGGGCTTCTATCCCTGACAATTTTGGCTAATAGACATTGATGGACCTGTCCTCACAGTGTGAGCGTATCATGGATTTATATAGAGGCATTATGATATTTTCTGTTTTATGATTTATCCCTTTCCTAATGGTTCTTCACTTTGTCAGCTTTTTTGACTGCTGCTGCACATTGAGCGGATGTTTTCCGAGAACTACCCAGGATAATTCCAAGATCTAATTTAGACCCCATTCTTTAATTGTATGTATAGTTGGAATTATTCTTCCCCAATATGCATTACTTTGCACTTATTAACATTGAATTTCAACTGCTATTTTGTTGCCCAGTCACCCAGTTTAGTGACACCCCTTTGTAATTCTTCACAGTCAGTTTTGGACTTAACTATCTTGAATCATTTGTATTTCTTCACATTTTGCCACCTCACTGTTTACACGCTTTTCCAGATCATGCATGAATATGTTGAACGGCCTTGGTCCCAGTTCAGATCCTCAGAGGACATCACTATTTACTCTCTCCACTCTGAAAACTGACCATTTATTCCTATCCTTTGTTTTCTATCTTTTAACCAGTTACTGCCCCTGAGAGGACCTTCCCTCTTATCCCATGACTGCTTACTTTGCTTAAGGGCCTTTGGTGAGGGACCTTGTCAAAGGCTTTCTGAAATTCCAAGTCCATTATATCAGCTGGATCACCCTTGTCCACATGCTAATTGACACCCTCCAATTGCCACATCTGTTACACAGTTCATCCTGCATCTACTCGCAGCTCAATGTTATTTAAAACTACTGATGCACTGAGTAGCTGGTTTAGTTTGCGGATTGGCCTGGTGGCTGTATTCACCACAGTAACTGGAGTTCTCTCTCAAGTCTACAGAGAGGGTTCACTCTTACTTCTTTAAGCAGCCTGTGACACCATCTTTGTACCGAGGATTTGATTACTAGCTAGGCCACTTGACTTAACAGCTGCCAGCTCTTCCTTCCCAGTCTGTCTGGCTGTTGTCCTCCCTCTCAGCTGGTCTGGATGTGTCTAATTTTGACCATCCATGGGCTCTTTGGCAGCCCTTGATATAGAATCACTGAATTGTAGGACTGGAAGGGACCTCGAGAGATCTTCTAATCCAGTCCCCTGCACGCATGGCAGGACTAAGTATTATCTAGACCATCCCTGACAGGTGTTCGTCTAACCTGCTCTTAAAAATCTCCAGTGACAGAGATTCCGCAACCTCCCTAGGCAATTTGTTTCAGTGCTTAACCACCCTGACAGTTAGGAAGTTTTTCCTAATGTCCAACCTAAACCTCTCTTGCTGCAATTTAAGCCCATTGCTTCTTGTCCTATCCTCAGAGGTTAAGGAGAACAATTTATCACCCTCCTCATTTTTTATGTACTTGAAGACTGTTATGTCCCCGCTCAGTCTTCTCTTCTCCAGACTAAACAAACCCATTTTTTTCAATCTTCCCTCATAGGTCATGTTTTCTAGACCTTTAATCATTTTTGTTGCTCTTTTCTGGACACAATACTTCAGTTGAAGCCTAATCAGTGCGAAGTAGAGCGGAAGAATAACTTCTTGTGTCTTGATAATGTCTATACTAATGATGATCTCAGCTGAACACAGACACCTACACTCATTCTCTCTTTCCAAACAGGGTAGTGCAGATCACAGTCTAAAGACAGAGAGAGGGGATGGGGAGAGAAGATCTAGTTTGGCTTAACTGGGGGGAAGCTGTGATCACTACTACTGAGCAGCTAAGAACAGTGCACATCCCTTTGTACGTGTGTGGTAGCTCACATCTCAACCTGTTTGTCTCATCCATCTCTTCTATCGTCTCTCTTTGAATGTAAGCACTTTGGAGCAGGCACTGGCATTTATGTTTGTACAGGGCCTCGCACATTGGGGTCCCATTGTGGCTTTTAGGAACTACCTCAATATAAATGCTATAATCATAATGATGTGTTTGGACAATCATTTTATATACTCTAGGTGCTTTTCTGAAGAGAATGTAGTTGACCCTCTTCAGTCCCTAATCCTAGGTGGGAAACACCCTGCATCAAATAAGTAAATCTGTACATGCAAATTCTCAGTAAGAACATATACGCAGCAACAGAGATGCTATCATGTGGTGTGTGGAAGGTTGGTTGGCCAAGTTTCATCAGTAATTAGAAGGTGCTTAAATAAAACTACCACTGACTAATGCTACCCATTTTATGCAGTTAAACTTATACAAGAATGTAGTAATACCATTGGCTAAGAATCAGTGGGGAAAGGGAATAATGTATTTGGAGGTCCGGGCAGAGGAGGGGGAGAGAGAAGAAAACGATGATTTAGTAGCCCAAGGGAGAAATATCTATGGGGGACATTCCCTTTCCATTGTCTAGGAGGGATTGTTGCCTCATGAGAAACTGGGCAAATGCAATCTAGAGAGAATTCTGCTTGTGTCTTACCCAGAGTTTTCTGCATTTCTCCTTCTCTGATTTGTTTGTTTATTACCAAACCTTCAAAGCAGACTCAGCCGCCCCCTTTCACCAGCCTCTCTTGTGCTGTTTATCACTTGCAGGTGAAGGTTACGCAGTACACATCCTGACAAGCATCTTACATGGCAAAATGGTTCTGTGGCTTTCACTGTCAGTCTTTGCATATATAATGAGCACGGCAAAGAATAAGGGATGTGGTCTTGAATGATGGGTCAGCAAATATTATGGATTCCTAGAACAAACCATTAGCAAAGCCAACTCATTAACAGCCTTTTCCAAATACCGTGTTGGGAGTGCATGAGTCCCATGGTAGCGCTGTATGAGGATACCCGAACTTGTTGGAGACACTTGTCATTTTCAGACAGACTTTCTGGACTGTGCAGTCCAGGGACATGCTTGCTGTTCATGCTAGTACTCCTTCCCCAACCCTATCATGCTTTGGATGATTCCTCCTTTACTTTAAGGATCCATACTAATATACAACTATATGTAAGTTACTACGGATGCTTTCTTTCTTTGTACTACACAAAACTCAGTCTTACTGAAATAGAAGCATGGAGTGTCATATGGTGTGTTGGGAAGTTGCACAAGTATGTAGTATGCCTAGTGCACAGGGCTCACTAGCCCACTATAGATCTCCCGCAATCAAAGAGATTCTACAGTATCTGTAAGGTGGCACCTTGCAAGGTTCCTGGTCCCACAAGAGCATAGCCCTGAGAGCTGAATCCTGTATCTTAGGGCTGGTCTACACTACACTTACAGAGGTGTCTACACCTCACTGTGTCGACTTCCCTTATCCTTCTCGGGGAGGTGGAGTACAAACGTCAATGGGAGAGCGCCCTGTCATCGACTTAACACATCTTCACCAGACCCCGCTAAATTGACACCTCTGCTGACCTAGCCGTAAGTACAGACAAGCCCTAAGGGCAAGTTGTCACTATGGAGCTAAATTGGTGCTGCTGAAATCAATGCAACGGCGTCGATTTAGTGGGTCTGGTGAAGACATGCTAAATCGATGGCAGGGCGCTGACGCAGTGCGGTGTAGACACCACTGTAAGTGGATCTACTTCAGTTACTGCAATAGCGTAGCTTAGGTCGATTTCCCGCAGTAGTGTAGACATGGCTTACGAGTGTGAAGGGGGTCAGAAATAGAATGCAGACCCAGAAGCTCCCTGCAGACCTAACCAGACAGTTATTACCACAACCACATAGCTCTCAGTTCTGATCAAGTTTCCATTGCTGTAATTATTAAGCCTTTATAAGACCCTGTTGAGCACCGTGGCATACAAGACTCTTGGTGCAAAACACACACAGTGCACATAGCTACAGTCTAAGAAGTCAGGCAACATACAGAGGGCAGCAGTAACTGACATTTTGCAAAGTGATGACCCTGAAGATGGGCAAAATTCAGTGCTGCGGCGAGTGGCTACAGATCCTTGAATGCAGCAGTCTCATACGTCAGGGCTGAACGCGGCATAATGTGCACTCTGCCTCTCCCCACACCACGGCGGCTCTGGTCTCAAGCCAGCCATCTCCTGACCAGCACTGCAACAACATGTATGATCGCTCGTCTGCATGACTCAGAACTCTGGGGGCCTTTCATGAGAAGCTCTGAGAGAGATTTAATAGATGATGGCAGAACAGCTCTATTCTTGTCAGTCCACAAGATGGTTAATTGGTTAATATATTACTCCAGATAAACTTGATTTAAGAGCTGAAGTTTGTAGTTTCCTCCACCTCTCAGCTACCTCAAGCTTCTCAGGAGAACCCAAGAATAGGAGCAAGGTAAACCCTGGCGTGCACCTCCCCTCCCCCCCGCCCCCACCAGCTGTTAGAATTCTGCATTGATCCCCACGCTGTGATGGTTACCATTGTGTTAGGGAGCTGCTTGCTTGCTGTTTTTCCTTGAGCGAAGAGAGGATTTCAATTAACCTGGTTTCACTATAAGCATTAATTTTATTTGTGTTTTGGAGGAAGGGAAAAAAATCAAAACTGTTTACACTCAGCGAGTTAAGCACCGCTCTCTCTGGAAAAGGTCACCTCATATAAACCCCATATTTTACAGCTTGCTTTCTTTCACAATATAGCATGTGGGCTGGTATTTAAGGCAGGGACTCAGCGTATAACCCAATGCCTCTGGGATAAAAAAACATATATAGTCTCTATGGAAATGGAGGCCATATCTTTTGAAAACTGTATCAGAGCTCTCTATCCTCTCCCCTTTATCATTGTATTTTAACCTACCAGCTGCATATTGAAGAGCAGAGCTTGCAAGATGATCTTACCCTTTTTTATTATTTCCCCTCATGTGTTAAGGGAGGGAATACTGACAGGGACAAGTGACAGCTCGCTAATTATTCCCTTACTGCCACTGCTGTTCTTGTTTTGGACGTGTTGCTCATTTTCCTCTGCTCTTCGCACTGAATAATGCATGGGTCCCTATCAGTATTCATGCAGTACCTTCGGGAACTGCCAGCCTAACTAGCTGATAACTGATTCAGTTTGTAACCGGAGCCTTTGGGAGTTGCAAGGAAAAGTAGCCAAGAACAAATTTAACACTTCTTTCTCATTGCTTTAGAACATCAAGGAGAGGTACAGGACGCCGGCGTACCAAATACATTTGTTGCCTGTAGCTGTTGGAAGTACAGAACTAAAGTAAGTGCATTTAACTCAGCACAGTGTAGTATGGGAGGTTATGGTCTAACTGGGTGGTAACACCAGGGGAGTGAAAGGAGCTCATGAATCATTTAGAAGCACATAGTTTTAGTAGATGCCCTCACCGGGGTGGCAGAGGGGGGCAGGTGAAAAGCCACCTGGGAACAATCTGTCCTTTGGAGTCAAAAGTAGTTCAGTCTTGTGCACTTGGTGATGTATCCTCGGAGACAGAGAGAGCACACATATATACATGTATAGTAGCTGCCATCATCATGGTAGGAACACATCAGAATAATAACTCTGCAGATCCAGAATGAGTTGGGAACACTGTGTGGTAGGTTCAAACAAGAACTAGAGAAGTTCCTAGAGGATAGTTCCATCAACGGCTATTAGCCAGGATGGGCAGGGACGGTGTCCCGAGCCTCTGTTTCCCAGAAGTTGGGAATGGGCGACAGAGGATGGATCACTTGGTGATTCCCTGTTCTGTTCATTCCCTCTGGGGCACCTGGCATTGGCCACTGTCAGAAGACAGGATACTGGGCTAGATGGACCTTTGGTCTGACCCAGTCTGGCCACTTTTACATTTTTATGAGATTGTGGAAACTGTTACCCAGAAGCGACCCTGAGTCACATTTAGGAGGAACAAAGTCTGTGTATTACAGCAAGTCTAAATGTTTTTCATGGCAAACTTTAGGAGCATTCTCTCATCCCTACTCCAAACTAAAAAGCCAACATGGATGGATAAAAAGCAAACCCCCCTCCATTAAATACAGCTATACGGAGGAAGGATGGAAAGTGGAAATCTTTCATATTTTCAACCACATCACATTTACGTATGGTGAACTGTCATTGTGGAAAACACTAGCAATTCACATTTCCCTGACCTAGGCAGATGACAAGGACTAGAAATGTAATATTAACTCCAGATAGGGTGACCAGCTGTCCCGATTTTATAGGGACAGGCCCGATTTTTGGGTCTTTTTCTTGTATAGGCTCCTATTACCCCCCACTCCCTGTCCCGATTTTTCACACTTGCTATCTGGTCACCCTAACTCCAGAGGTTGACTGAATAGCAGGTAGAGATGAAACAGCATCATTGGGCAGCCACCTCTTACCACTGCACTTGAGAAAGAGCAAGGCGTTTTCATCTAATCCTTCTCTTATTCTCCTTCCCAAATGTGTGGGAGACATCTCAGTGGCAAACGGATTGAGGAATAACCTTAAGAGCCACAACATTCACATCAGTTCCTTGAGCTGAGTGCATTTCTCCTTGAACTGTTGCCAAGAGGACAGGGACTAGGAGATACATGTTGGGTTGTGTTAAAAAGTTAAAATGGTGGCTCTTCAAGAGGGGACCTGAGGCTGCAGGGGACAATCTGTCATTAGAAAGGAGGCAGACTGGGGGGCCTCATGTGTATCCATAATAAATAGGTCTATGGACATGGGCCCAAGCAGGCCAATTGCAACGTCTTCCTCTATGGTCTATACTAGGAAACGTTTCACTAACTTGAGCAAAGTGAACTCTGTCGATGCTGAGAAAGTTCGAAGTTCCTCTCTCAGGTAAAGAGGGCCCAGCTGAATGTACGACAACAGGTGGAAAAGGTTTTTGATTGAGCTTGCTTTGCAAGGGGCTGTAATCAACAACTAGATTATTGTGCTGGCAACGTCAAGTTACAGCAGAAGGGAATCACCACTAGGGCTGTAGGAATCTTTCCAAGTTCCATTGGAAGGAGCTTTGTAAATTGTGTGTGTCAGAAGAGAACCAGTCTGAATACACGCCTGGGACCACAAGAGACACATCTGATTCAAGGCACGTAATGCACCTCTGGGAGGGCCCAGGTACGACAGCGCTGAGGGTGGTATAAGAACCCTGATGGAACAGAATGGAGTAGAATAGAACATGGGTCCTAAAGCTAAGAAAAACTTGGGTTTCAACAAACTTATCTCCCTCCCCCCGCCAGGGTTGATTCTTATCACAACTTTCAGATTTGGTAGTTTTCAGATTATTCTTCCATAGGTTCTCATGAAGGTCTTGGTTTGCTAGTACCAGAAGTGAGATTAGTTGCCCTATTGGACAATGTGACCTGCTCCATCTGACTTTCCAGAACACCGTTCGAACCAGAAATTCACTGATGACCAACAGCCTCAAAACATAGTCGCCGTCGGAACAGAATATACAAAATTTTGAAAAGCAGATCATTGACTTTAAAAAAACCCTAAAACTTAAAAACTGAGTTCAGACTCAAATCAAAGCTGATTTGCAACCCCTTGTGTAACTCCAGTCAAACATTTCACACATTTCACGTCCCCAGCTCCCAGATTTGCCGGAGAACATGCCAGAAGTCTGTGTGCAGCAAAGCTGTTAAAGCACGCAGCT
Source organism: Chelydra serpentina (assembly GCA_037349315.1). NCBI lineage: Eukaryota > Metazoa > Chordata > Testudines > Chelydridae > Chelydra > Chelydra serpentina. The sequence goes on along the minus strand of JBAIAC010000040.1, from coordinate 19,902,339 downwards.
GCATGGCCACAATTGGCGATATTTCAAAGAGGGAGCGAGGGAGAGACTTGAACAATTCTGATCTCTATCATGGAGTCAACAATTACTGTAGAAATAGTATCTCTGAGAAATGTACTCTATTCGCCAGTCAGGGCTTTAAATTTTGTACTATTCTTCTTTGCCTCGTGTTCCTAGAGTGGTTTGGCTTCAGCTGTAATATACATTTTGCAAACTTGGCACAATGTCGTTTGCGTTCCTGTATTGGGGACTATTTTCCCCAGCCATTCTGGGCCTCTGAAAGACATTCACCAATGTCTATAGTGTCCCTAGGGAGTCCCTGGGAAGACAAGAAGAAAAGCCTCAAGACACTATATCAGTCTATCTTTCACTGTAATTATCTTTATTGATTGGAAAAACATTTGCATTTCCATATCTCTGAGTTTCCTGTATGCACTGCTGATTAAAGGGGTTCACAGATCAGATTTCAAGAGAACTGGTCCCCAGGGAAAAAAAAAAGTCCTGTTCTATAGAAAGTATATGCAAATCTCATGGAAAAGTTGTTGGGATTTTCTGGGACGATATAACATCAGGGAGGATGTTATCAATACAAACAAAAAAGCCAAGGCCATGTCAGAAAACCCATATTTCACAGCCTGCCCTGTGTCTTTTGATAACATGCAATTTTTTTATTTAGGAGAGTCCAATAGTTGCTAAAAAACAAACAACCCCAGAAATTAGTAAAACAGAAAGAGGCCAGTATTCCAGTTAGTATTTTCCTTTCCTTTAGGTTTGCAACATATCCCCCTAGGATATGTTCCACCATAGACAGATACACAGAGGTATTTATTTGTCTAACTCCTCTTTAAAAACAACAGTTTAGAATAGTTTCTCTGAATGTGCTCTTCCCCCCTCCCCCCGTACATTAGCTGCCTTACACATAAAGAAATTCTGTCTAATTTCCTTTTAGTTCCCATCCATTCCTTAGCTTAATGTTATGCTCCTTTGTTCTGTTATTTGTTCTTGTTCTCTGAAGTCTAAACTAGCACCGATGCTCACTCACCCCAGCATCTCCATTGCAGAAAGAATGCCTTGCTTGCTCCTGGCATCTTCCCAAATGAGAATGAGATCTCCATTGGGTCAGGTAGCACCAAATGTGGCTGAGAGCAAAAGGCAGCTAAGCAGAAGAGATTTTGTGCAAGGGACGGGAGGAAGGGAGCAAGGGGCCGCTCATCAAGTTGTAAGACTGGCAATCTTCATTGTTGATGTGTGTCACTGATTCAATTTAGGAGTTGCCATGGAGCATTTCAATGAATGTTTAACGATATTAATACCAATGATGTCTGTGCACACAATCTCCTGAACACACGACAGGCTTGAAGGCAAGTTTTGAAGGCAGTAAGATGGTATTTCCCCAGTTCGTTTGCAGTGTATGTATTGCTATAAAATGAGCTGGGGGGGCGTGAGCAGGTTTCAGGGGGTCGGCCAAGCAGGGCCTGCATTAGACTCACTGGGGCCCAGGGCAGAAAGCCAAAGCTGGAGCCCTGTCACAGCAGGGCAGAAGCCCAAGACAAAGCAACTTAGCTTTGTGGGGCCCCCCTGTGGTGTAGGGCCAAGGGCAACTAGCCTGCTTGATACCCCCTACCGCTGGCCCTGGCTTTTATATACAGAAACCAGTTGTGGTGGCACAGGTGGTCCATGGAGTTTCTAAAGCATGGGGGTGGGGAGGTGGCTCAGAAAGAAAAAGGCTGAGAACCCCTGAGCTAGGGAGCACATTCATGATAACTGTCATCGTTGCTGAAAATCGTCCCAGAGTCCTTGCCTTCTGGGTCCAATAATGGAACCTCTCAGCATTGGAGGAAACCCACATCCATCGGGTCCCGTGCCACTCTAACACTGCCCTTGAACACACAGCTGCTGCCAGCAGCCGTCCATCTAAGAGTTATATACTGCCACCCATCACCATAGGGTGTAAAATCAATAACAGTCAACGCCCTAGTGGGCTTCATGGCATCTCTGGTACTTCTCCCTTTTCAGGGGAGAAGCTCTGCTTGGGGTAAGGTTTGGGGGTTGGTTTGAGGGGTGGGGCAGAAGGAGGTTTCAATATGAGCATCATTCTTATGTTGGAAAGCCTTTTTGAAGGGGAAAAAGTGTTTCCTGGGAGGCAGTAACATAAGAATGGCCAGACTGGGTCAGACCAAAGGTCCATCTAGCCCAGTATCCTGTCTTCCGACAGTGGCCAATGCCAGGTGCCCCAGAGGGAATGAACAGAACAGGTAATCACCAAGTGATCCATCCCCTGTCACCCATTCCCAGGGACACCATCCTGGCCAATAGCTATTGATAGACCTATCCTTCGTGAACTTATCTAGTTCTTTTTTTAACCCTGTTATAGTCTTGGCCTTCACAACATCCTCTGGCAAGGAGTTCCACAGGTTCACAGTGTGTTGTGTGAAAAAATACTTCCTTTTGTTTGCTTTAAACCTGCTGTCTATTAATTTCATTTGGTGACCCCTAGTTCTTGTGTTATGAGAAGGAATAAATAACACTTCCTTATTTACTTTCTCTATACCAGTCATGATTTTATAGACCTCTATCATATCCCCCCTTAGTCGTCTTTTTTCCAAGCTAAAAAGTCCCAGTCTGATTAATCTCTCCTCATACGGAAGCCGTTCCATACCCCAGTCATTTTTGTTGCCCTTTTTTGTACCTTTTCCAATTCCAATATATCTTTTTTTGAGATGGGGCAACCAGATCTGCACACAGTATTCAAGGTGTGGGCGTACCATGGGTTTATATAGAGGCAATACGATATTTTCTGTCTTATTATCTATCCCTTTTCTAATGATTCCCAACATTGCTAGCTTTTTTTACTGTATCACCTTCCTAGGACTTTGGGAGGGGTGTGCAGGCAGACAGGCAGGCTGGTTCCTAGTTGGTGGAGATGAACCTGAGGTCAGTGTAGGCAGGCTCTTACAGAGCAGGGTCTACTGGGGCTTACCGAAGTGTCCTACTGCTAGGATATAAGATCCTGGGGGGATGGGAGAATCTTTATGGTGCATCTTGCTTAACTTCAAGTACATTGTCCACATTTCATAATTAACACCTGTGGGCCATGACCCATGGGAGAGTCAAACACCTGCACCTACTCTCGACACAGAAGGATCCTTACAGGCAGCAGGTGCTGTGGAAGATAATGCCTGAATGTCTAATCAATAATCTGTTTTCAGGTGTCATTATTTTCCTCACTGGAGCGATACTGAAATAGCTGGCAAGACCTCGAGGCAGGTCTTACTGCTTGCTGGCCCAGTGGGGGGACCTCATAAATACAGGCCTCAACCTTATGAGGCAGAAGATTCCCCAAGGTACATTTAGCACAAGGGCCTAGGATCAGGCATTTCCCAGTCTTTGACAAGGGAGGTATCTGGAGATGATGCTTTTACTAAGGAACATCAAATTGCCACATTCAGATGCTACTGTTAAAACAGTCTATAAATATCCCAGTATTGCAGGCTGAGAACAAACACTCAAGATACAATAAGCACTTTCTCTCCAAACTATATAAGAACATAAGAATAGCCATACTGGGTCAGACCAAAGGTCCACCTAGCCCCTGTCTGCCAATAGTGGCCAATGTCAGGTGCCCCAGAGGGAATGAACACAACAGATAATCATCAAGTGATCCACCCCCTGTCGCCCATTCCTAACTTCTGGCAAACAGAGGCTAGGGACACCATCCCTGCTCATCCTGGTTAATAGCCATTGATGGACCTATCCTCCATGAATTTATCTAGTTCTTTTTTGAACCCTGTTATAGTCTTGGCCTTCACAACATCCTCTGGCAAGGAGTTCCACAGGTTGACTGTGTTGTGTGAAGAAATACTTCCTTTTGTTTGTTTTAAACCTGAGCCTATTAATTTCATTTGGTGACCCCTAGTTCTTGTGTTATGAGGAGTAAATAACACTTCTTTCTTTACTTTTTCCACACCTGTCATGTTTTTAAAGACCTCTATCATATCCCCCCCTTAGACATCTCTTTTCCAAGCTGAAAAGTACCAGTTTTATTAATCTCTCCTCATACGGAAGCTGTTCCATACCCCTAATCATTTTTGTTGCCCTTTTCTAAACCTTTTCCAATTCCAATATATCTTTTTTGAGATGGGGCAACCACATCTGCATGCAATATTCAAGATGTGGGTGTACCATGGATTTATATAGAGGCAATATGATATTTTCTGTCCTTTATCAATCACTTTAATGATTCCCAGCATTCTGTTCACTTTTTTGATTGCCGCTGCACATTGAGTGGATGTGTTCAGAGAACGATCCACAATGACTCCCAGATCTCTTTCTTGAGTGGTAACAGCTAATTTAGACCCCATCATTTTATATGTATAGTTGGGATGATGTTTTCCAATGTGCATTACTTTGCATTTATCAGCATTGAATTGCATCTGCCATTTTGTTGCCCAGTCACCCAGTTTGGAGAGATCCTTTTGTAGCTCTTCACAGTCTGCCTGGGACTTAACTATCTTGAGTAGTTTTGTACATCCCACGCAGAGAGCTGTATATTGCTTTGGACTTAACATTTCAGGCCAACAAGGACAACAATGGAGAGTTGAGGAGGAGGCAATCACTTCTTTCTGTGAGGGGCACACCTAGAGAAAGACCTTGTAGGCATTGTTTTGTTAATTGTCATGGGCAACACACAGACAGTGGAAACCCTCAGAGGCATCTGAAGCAGGTTCCTTTCCATCAGCAGTCTCTGGGATGGACACGTTGGATAGGTCCATGCTCTGACAGGAAGTCAGGTGAGATCTGACTTCCAAATGCAGCAGCCAATGGTCAAACCCTGGGAAAGCCGAGGTCTCCACATCCCAGTCAACTTCCCCAGACAAAGAAAGAGCAGTCGGAGTCTGAAAGCACTTGGGAGAGCCCAGAGACCGAGAGCCATGCCGCTTAGCACATAGCCCTGAGGTCAGGTTGGGGAATGGGTCTGAGTGAGCCAAGTACTGGGCCAGGTCAGAGGTCAGCCAGCACCGGGTAGTATGTGAGGTGTGGGGTAGGGAAGAGAGGAAGCTTGGACACCGCAGCTATTTCCAGTTCAGCGTCTCTCTGATGTTTTGATGGACTGGGACCTCCTTTACCGGCCTGTTTAATAATTGACTCCTCACAACCCCCCTGCTTCGGTGTGCATATGGCTTTCCCCATGTCCCAGGCAGGAAGGTTTGGCATACACAGACCTTGTCTAGAGTAGGATTTACGTGATGAGGCAAGCCCTTGTTAGCTCACACTTGTTAACAAGCAGGATTTAAAGGGCTCATGCGGCTTTTATTATGGGCTAACCTGGTCTAGGGGGAGCCTTGGGGGAGCCGAGGAGATAGAAGAGAACCCGGTTCTTGTAACTCCTGCCATTCTCCCGAGGTCTGAGGGTCCCAGGTGCCTGGTGTAGGGTGCAGATGTCTGGTTCCCAATACAGACAGTCACGTGCGGAATAACGAACATTTCCCATTCTGGGACCATTCTATGTCCCGGTCCCAAACCTTTTCAAAAGGGTTTCACCCGGCCCTCCTGTAAATCATCGTCATTATTTTCTCATATATCACCCACTCTTGTTGTGACCTGTCCAAACTGGGTGTCTTTCCCACTGAAGAGCTGCAAAAACAGAGAATCCACTTTTACCTTCAGAGGATTTGTGGTCCAGGGACCATCCTGGCCAACATAGAACTGGACATTGCACTCGCAGGATACCTCCTCTGTAATGCCCTGTAGTTCTTGGATTCTTCCCTAAAACGAACAGCATCATTTATTGGGAGATGAGAACAGGAATACTGTGAGACCTCTGTGAAAAGTCTCCAGTGTTTCTATTAAAACAAGTGCCACCTTCTTGCTATAAAAATATTAATTATATTTCCTTTACAACTCCTAATGAGATAATGTTTGGCAAACATTAGCAGGTAGCTAGTCAAACATAACATACTGCATAGTCTGGGGGGTTTTAAATTAAATTCTCTCTCTATTCAAGTGCCCTTGAGTGCTGCACCCTCTGGCGTGCCCAGATAAAAGCCCATAATAATCAATGGAGTGGAATGAAATGCATCATGGATTCCTCCCTTCACAGCTTCCTGGCTAAACAATAATATTGTCAATAGGGTGCCTTAGGAATTCAACCATCCTGAGGTAGAATACAAACATTGATTTCTGATGGGCTGTTTTCACTTCAGCCTTCATTATCCAGAGCACTTTTAACTGTGTTTTAATTCCTTGGCTTTCGCTAGATTGTATTACTTCATTTACTTCACCCGAGATCTCAAGTTCGAGCGGGAGGCCTGGGGGGCCTGGGCAGATTGGTTACCATGCAGTGGCAGGGCTAGCTTTGTACTGGCTACTTTTCCAGCTCAGTTGGAGACCGTCCGGGCTAGTTACAGTGAATGCAACTGCATTCCCTGAGGGGACAAGAGAGATGAAAAGTGTAACGGTGAGGTAACAGGAAATGGGGAGTCTGCGTCATGTCCCCAGATAACTGCTCACCGCCACCACAGACAGACAGCCCCTCTCTCCACATGCAGGATCCCCACTGGCTGCACAGGCAGGACGTCGGAGGTCGTGGTACAAAGGGCAGTCGTCGTGTGGTGCGGAAGCTGAGCGCAGCCGAAACATGCTCGTGCAGATCTGAGTAGGAAAACGCCCACAGGAGAAGTACCAGATCCACGTGTTCCCTGTGTCTCGCTGCAGGAGATCCATCCGACCATTCCCATCTGACTCGAGAACCACTGTGACCGAGTTGGGCAGAGTATGATCTGGGATTCTGGGATTCTCCAGATGAAAGGCTACACATATCCTTCCCAGTCCTAGGTAGTCATGTCATTTAGGGACCGAACAGCTACAAGGGAAGGCCCCAGGCCCCGTTCTCAGATTCATGCTCAGATTTTCATGCCCCTCTGCCCAGATTATGGTACATTTAAAAAAAAAAAAGTCTTCGCTGTATGCCGACGTGAGGGTTCAAAGGCCAGGGAACCACTGCTGGAGGCCAAGAGGCAGAGGTGACTGGAGGAGGACAGGGACAGGAGAGGGGATCAGGGGATGCCGTGAGGAGTATATAGAAGAGCCTTGAGTAGCAGTGCTAGTCTACCCCCCAGCTGTTAAAACAAGAGCAGATGCCACCGTCCCGAGAGGACCCGCCATCCCACCCACGCCTGGGGCTGCCCAGAGGAACGGCCTGGAGTCTGCATGAAGCGGAACAGGAGGGAGGCAAAAAGGCCAGTGAGCTCTGTACGTGACACCCTGGGACCAATTTACAAGAACACGGTGGGGTGGGATGAATCTAAGGCTCATTCTATCCCCAAAGCATCTACCTCACCAGAGTAACACTTAAAACCAAAGTATCCAGCAGTCAGTGTCCCCGCCCAGCGAGGAGACACCAGAGAGCCACCCTTTTGGGGTTCTCTGAGAGCGGAGATGCTGTACACCGTAGCTCAGCTCCGGGCTCTGGCTGCAGTCTGATAAGAACGACAGGCGCGATACAGAGGATACATAAATACACCCAGGTTACTTTTAACGAACAGACGGGTGGAGAGCCCTTCGTGTGGAGGGATTACGACGTGCTCTCCACAGTCTTAAACTGCCTGACAAAGAATGCCCAGGACTCCCTCCGCCCAGCACAGAACTGTGTGTGGGATGCCGCAGCGGGCACACACTACACAGCATCCTTCGAAAATAGCTCAGGTAAAGAATGCAGCGCCAGGTCCTTAGCTGGGGTAAGTCGGCAGAGCCTCGCTGCTTTCCCTGGAGCTCTGATCAACCCTAGCTGAAAGTCTGGCCCGCCAGTCCAAATGACCCTGCAGAGGGCGACAAAGAGTCCTGTGGCACCTTATAGACTAACAGACGTATTGGAGCATAAGCTTTCGTGGGTCAATACCCACTTCTTCGGATGCATGCAGTGGAAATTTTCGTATTCACCCACGAAAGCTTATGCTCCAATACGTCTGTTAGTCTATAAGGTGCCACAGGACTCTTTGTCACTTCTACAAATCCAGACTAACACGGCTACCCCTCTGATACCTGCAGAGGGCATGAGGCAGGCAGCATGAATTATCCATGCTGGAAGTTAGTCGCTGCACTGGGAAGTGCCATGGGACATTTAATCATTCCAAGAGGTCTGGGGCCCAGTTTACACCTCCACCAAGAGACAACCCACATCTCCAGCAGCACGTTGATGATCACATTGGGGTGACTCAATCTTGTCACCCTCTTACCCACCCTGCGTGTACTGGCTGTTTTAGCCTGTTAGCTCTACAAGGCAGAGACCACATCACACACTGTGTATGCAAAGCGCCTACCTTCCCTAATCCTTCCGGCTTCTACCTGACTGAGGCTCTGGGGCACTTCTGCACCAGTGAAAAATACGAAGAGTGCTAGCTACTGCCACACATGGGTGTCCCTTGGAGGTCTCACACCCAAATACTGACCTGCCCTGCCCCTGCTAAGTCTGTGAGATATGAGGAATTGCAGAACAAAGTGGGATGGCTGGAGGCCCTAATGATTATATGGTAAAGTATTTTCAGAGGGTCCTACTCTGATCCTGGATGAAACAGTCTCACAAGCAAATGGTGATTTCTCGTGAATCTGGCCCGTTTTGGCTGAAAGAGCTGTTCGTGAATCAAACTAATTATCCATCCTCAGAAGCTCTCCACTTTTAATGAAAAAATGTAAGGGGAGGACAAAAGGGGGTTCTCCTCTTTCCCCACCTTCTCATTAAAAGTTATTTTAGTTTTTCTGGTCTTGCCAACAGTAAAAATTATCTTTACACAGCTCTAACAATAACCAACCCGCCCTATGCTTATCTTTGGTTTAAAAATAAACAGCAAAGCATTTGGTGGGCTAACAAGTGATAAAGTAGAAAATATTGTAATTCTGTTGAAAACCTCTCAGTTTCCGGGCAATTTCATACAATTGTAATTTGAACTTGTTTTTCTGAACCAGAGGGGCTCAGAAATTTCCTCCTAGTGCCCCCTGGATATTTGCCGCCGGTCTGGGCATTCAGTGGCCTGAGTTTGGCCTTCGGAATGGAAACTGCACCTCTGTCTGGTCCATGCACACGGATGCTGCCACATTGTACTGGTTCGAGTGGGACCCAAGGACCAGATTAAATCGCATCTCTGAAGTGGCTCATAGAAACTGTGTTTCATTCAGAAGATGGGATAGGGGCACAAAGGAACCTGCCTCTTCATACGGAACCAGGTAGAGCATTTTTATTTATAAGCCTCCAAATCACAACGTAGCCGTATTGGAAAGGAAGGGGATTCAAGACAAAGCGTACATCTTGCCTGTAATAAGTTCCTTTGCTCACTTTTACTGTTTTGTTCTTTCTGGTGCATAAGGCAGGCCATCTCCGATTCAATGCTATTATGAATCCCATATGTGGTTTATGAGTGGAGGAAAAAGCAGTAATTAAGTGCAGTCGTAACTTAAAAGAATTCAACGTGTGTGTGTTTCTTTCTTGCCTAATATCTGGCAAGAGGTTTGCTGTATATTTAGTTGCCTGCCCTTCTCTTGGATTTGGCTGAATTGTAAATATCTCAAAACAAATAAAATATTAATATGTATCCACTTTCTGTTCCCCAGTGAGAGGACAGCAGTCTCCACTGGCTACTACTGCCAGGGCGCTGGCACAGTGTTTGTGGGACACCCTTTGTCTTGGAAAACTTTCTGTACCATGAAATAAGTACCTGCCAGAGCGCACACATGCTCTGAAATGCAGCTGGGGTTTTCCCATGCATGTGCCACAATAAATAGATTTGTTCAAGGGGCGGGGGGCAGGGGCAGAAAAGAAGCTCTACATGAAAATAAAACCTAAAAGGAACAAACTTACCACTAGGCAGGTGCTGACTGGAAAAAGCGAAGTGAGTGGGGATGCTATGGCGAGCTGGAAATATGAGAAAGGATTTGATAAAGTAGGCAAGGATCAATTGCTGTCATTAGTCACCAAGGAGAGAAGCAGCAGTAAGGGTCTCTCTACCTGCAGCTGGGAACGTGCAAGCTACGTATTAGGAAAAACTGTACAGCTAAGAACGGTTAAGCCCCTAGAGGAAGCTGCCCAGGAAGGTTATGGAATAGCAATCACTGGAAGAATTCTAGGCAGGGAGGCTTTAGGAATAATCACCACCGATGGAGTCATCCTGGACTAGACCACCTATCTAGGGCGGCTTAGGGAAAGCGCATGAGGACAGAGGATGGATTAGCTGAGCTGTTAAGCAATCTTATGCTTCCTACACAGCAGAGATGAGGAACAATTCACTCTTGTGAAATTTGCCACTATGGGGCTGCCAAGGTCTCTAGTACTTGTGTTGCAAACACTGTTCCACCCATGGGGAACTTGCAGAAGAGGCTCTAAGATTTGCATTGCTAATTCACCTGACATGCGCCTTCCTTTTGCTTTCCTGTGTCCCCACCTTCACCCAGACCCTACTATTTCAACATGCCAACAAACTAAAGTGATGAAAAGCAGGCCCCTTGCTGCCATGCTTTCTGTGAAGGACCTTCTAAAGCCTAAACAGCTTGGTCTGGAGGGTAGTTTTCAGGCTGTCTAGGTGTTTAATTAACACCTTGTATGAATGACTCTCACTTAACACTAGCCCTACTCCCAGTACTGTGCAGCCCTCCTCTCTTTCCCATTTATTCCTATGCTACCAGTCACATTTCCTTGGGCTTCCCCACAGAGCCACCATTGTAGTCTAGGGGCAAGCGCAAAAGCAGAGCTGTTCCTTTAACGCGCTCCCAGCCACACTACAGAGAGCAGCAGTGGGGGGTAGAACCCTTCCAGGAACTGAAAGTCACATAATTCCTTTTTAAGGGGATAAAGGGCCCCAGAGATTTAGCTGTGCCCCCTGCTCAGCTCTCTGTTGCATGTTACAGGATAATTACCCTTACAGCAGGAACGAGCTATTGAGGTCTCTCACTTGTTGTCTCTACTTCACCTTTGCTTAGGTACTACTTCATCTCCAATCCCACAAACTCCTCTATGGACACAGCCCCTCAGTGATTTTGGGGGGGGGGAGGGTGGAATCTGCACCCAGGGACAGGCTCCTGCTACTCAAAGCAGCTGGCAGGCCTTAACATCTAGTCCCTGGGTGTATTGCTGCGCCTTACTATTACACGGCCGACAGCCCTTTAGACCTATAGGCTGGTTAGACAAGGCTGGCTATTATTGAGTGGCTTTTAAATAAAGAGTTATGTCTATTTCATAGAACTGGGAGGACCTTGAAAGATCATGGAGTCCAGTCCCCTACCTTCACTAGCACGACCAAGTACTGTCCCCTGACAGATTTTTGTCCCAGATCCCTAAATAGCCTCCTCAAGGATTGAACTCACAACCCTGGGTTTAGAAGGCCAATACTCAAACCACTGAGCTATCCCTCCCCTGGCTAGACTGCACTGCTCCTTTTTGAAAGCACCACCCTTCTACAGTAAGCACAAAACTTCCTCCCCACAACCCAGCAGCAACTGAGACAGCCTGGCTGCTCTTTTATACTTCCTGGGGGCACGGGGTGGGACTCATCCTTTCTCTTTGGCTCCTGATAGGCTGAATCCCCTGTCCAACACTAGATCAGGTGACCCAGTGTAAGGATAAGAAGGCTCCCTTTGCAGGCAGACAGCAGTCTGTAGCAGGTGAATAGGGGGGCTGTGTTTTTCTTGCTAGTAGCAGGGTGACTGAGGAAGTCCAGCCAAACGTCTCTCTGGAAATTAGTATTACTTTGCAGTGTGGTTTACAGAGTGCACAATCTGCAGATTTTCCTAGTAGGTGGAGCTTTTGCTCATTATTCTCTGTACTTTGAGGACTGTTTGCTTACAGCACCATTACAGAGTAGAAATCACCTCAGGGAAGGAAGAGGGACAGGGACTAAAGAAACACCTGTAGAAGAGCAGTACTAAACTGGGAGCTACCCAGTTTATTGCACCCAATGCAGCATGTATGATTACCTGGGCAGGAGTCTGGTTCTTAGTCTGTATAAGATCCACTCAAAACCTCCGGCCATTCAAACGAATAGCTATAACCCTCTGTGTGTGCCAACACAGGCCGCTGGTTAGATATGCTGAGCGTACACAGTATCCGCTGCTGAGCTATGGCTGATGGTGCTAGAGTCCCTCTGCCTGTGTAGTGCAGGCAATGTGAGGCAGGCACCCGCTTTTACCTCCCACTTCTAATAAATCTCTATTTTAAAAAAAATCCTAAAATGCTAAGCTCTCTATTTGGTGTTCCCGTCTGCCTCCTGGAGCAGTCCTCCCCCAGAGAGACACTGAGCGGCTGCAGACTGAGTCCTGTGTATGATAACCTCTGATCCTGCTATTTTGACTCTCTCTGGTAGCTTTTCATTCCCATCCATTCCTCCTTCCCTGTTTTTCCTTGTTATTCTCTCCATCCAGAGGATCATTTTTCAGACAGCCCCAGTGCTTTGCCCTGCAGTCAGACTATTTAGTCTGGTTTTAGTGACCCTGTCTGACTGTTCAAGAATAAGCTCTCAGGTTTCTCTTTTCTCTGCAATCACCACATTTTTAAAACAAATACATACCTTCAAGTCCTAGCCTTTCAAAGGGGCTTAAGGTGGTCCCATTCTCCCTGCTCTGCATTTAGAGGAAAGCTCAGAATAGAGCTGTGATTTGCATTCCTTCACAACTGTGCACTGTTGCCTTCCTTATTAGTCATTTTGGGATGGTTATTCAGAGCTAGTGTTTTTAAAAAACCCGGAAAATCTAAGGTAAGGGCAGCATTTACCTCTGGACATAGAAGCCAAGGGATCGTTTGAGAGTTTCCATTGCAGAAGAGATGATGATTTTTGTTTTTGATTAATTTGCTCTGAAAAAAACCCCATTGTGCTTAAATGTTAATGCCAAAAGTTTTTTTAATTCCCATAAGCTCCTCTTCTTTTTGTGCTGTTCAACCATTGTCCATAGCCCCTAGCCAGAGTTCACATTGTGGGTATGTATTGTATACTCTGTGCAGAGTCAGCAGAAAAGAGTGTTCCCCACTCAGAATAATGTCTGTGCCTATTCACTACTTAATTTTATTTTAATTACTACACACAAGTCAAAGTAGGTAATCACTCCTCATGGATTTAACATAGCAGCCACTATTGAACTAGCTCCTTAAAAACAAAACAAATAAACCCCTCCCACAACCCCCAAACCCAAGGATTTAAATACATTCTTAAAGAATCAGGTTTCATAAAGGATTAAAATCACAGGATGGTTTTTTCTCCATAAATAATAAGCAAAGAATATTTTTTTAAGAAAGTAAAATGTAAAGGTGTGATGCCATACCCTATAAAATCTCTGGAGTCTCACACTCCAAAGAGCTGACAATGACAAGCTGATGGGAACCTTCACATTGATCAGGAAATAAAAGTTAAGCAGTGGCTAATGTTTTGCTTGAGTGCACTAGAATTTTCGAATTAATTCCAATGCTGCCACACTGGTGCTGAATTTATTCAGCCTACCACGAAGTACGATAATTGGGGAGCAAGGATAATTCAGCCACCTAATTAGCCTTTTGGAGTGGATTTAATTGGTGGGTTTGGGTTGGGGCTCTAAGAGTTTAGGTGACCACCCCTGCCTACGTTCTATGGGATCTGCAAGCCAAAATCCCAGACACGCACTTCTGCAAATCCTAGTCTTGATATTTAGAAACAGACTTCCGTACGCCTTCTGAGCACAGTTCCTGTGACATAACTCTTAGTGGTGGCTGGTATGTCAGATGTTCCGTTTCTCTTTGGTGGCATTCAATACAGTCCTGGGGGCTATAGGCACACAGCATTACATATGGGGAGCTGAGCAAGCTCCCGGCTTTCCTATCTGGATGTTCCTAAATACTTGAGGGGATGAAAGACACAGAATGTTACTCCAAACAGGCTGGTTTTGCAGTGAATATTAGTGGGGAAAGTAGCACCAAATGGATGTTTTTGTATATTTAACTAGTTCTGCGAAACCCCGTCTCCTCCCGCATCCCCTTCTTCCTCGCCACCTAGAAAGCTTTCAAGTGGAACAGCCTGAAGCTATTACAATAAACACCTCAGCTGCAACCTGTCTCACATTTGCATATTAGCAGCCTTAATTCTGACGAAATATGCAAATGTATGCAAAATGAAATTCATCTCATAATGACACAAGGCGATTAAACAATTTTTATGCTTAAATATTCTGTTTAATGAAATCAAACAGACCCGAGCGTGTGACAAATTCGCCTCAGCATGGAGAAATTAGTGGATATCAAAAAACTAACACAGAATCCCAAGCAGAGAGTGTACTGTGCTGGGCATTGAAATCGCCTCTTCAGCGTGAAAACGAGCAGTGTTTCCGATAACCAAATGAACTGGAAATCCTATTGCTGAGAACTGCTAAAATAAGTTAGAGGAAAGGCACTTTGTTCCCTGCTCTCCAAAGGAATCGCATGCTCCATTATGCGCCGACCATCTTTTATTTATATTCCAGATGTAAAATCGAGTAAACACTCCCGCAGATCCTATTTAGCTATTTCTGTTCAATGAGGAGATGATAATATATGCCGTGTGCAATGGAAAACCATGTGTCCTTCTGGGCACTGGCCTGGGTGGCTAGGAGTTACTTGTCTATCATGCCAATCTGTGCGGCACCCACTCCTTCGTAGCCTGTGGCACATCACTTGCAGCACTTCTATCCGCCACAAGCCTGTTCCTAGCATCAGCCACTCTGAGTTACTATTGGCTTTAATTAGGCTCCTGCTTGCTAGCGCTGCCCAGACTTGTTTTATTAGCCACAGGACGATAAGGCAGTGAGCTTGGACATGTATCTCTCTGCACTTCAGCACTCTAGTTAACGCTTATAACAGACTCATTCCATGTTTCCTTTGCATTTTTCTGCAACCTGATGATACTGTCCAGTCTAACCTCTCACACAATAGCAACCAGCCCTGACCATAGCACGGAGAAAAGCCTTCCTCTTGAGGCAGGGCTACACGCCTGCGCAGGGGAGTAAGAACACCCCTGATCCCTTATGCCACTGCATGGCTACACAGACCTTGGGCTGTATACACAAGAGTAAACTCAGCTGATGCAGGGTGCATCGTCATTTGCTTCTTGTACAGGGCCAGCAGCATTACAACTTCCCACCCCCTAGGGTAAGAGAGAAACAGAGGGGGGAACTGGCTCAGAGGGGGGGTCTCCAAGGTACAGTGACTCCAGGGGCTCCCCCTATCTAGGCACCACCACTTGCCCAAGTCTAGCCCAAAGAAAACATTTAGTTCTCTTGATCAAAGCAACCTCCACTCCCCTACCGCGTCTCGCAGTGAAGACTGTGGATGAAGGGTGCCCCAGGTGGGGTCAGTGGCTGTGTCCCGTCTGTGATTTGCTCTTTCCCCAGGAGGCACGGACTTTTTTTTTTTTTTTTTTTTTTTGAATGAATCTTGGTCCCTTTGGATCCTCTGTTCCATAAAAGAACACGTGGCAGTGTCTTTCCTCCTGGGCATGTCTACCCTCTCTGACAACAAGACCCTGCTTGTGACTGAGCAATACAGGCCTTCCCCAGCAGGCTTTCCCTATCCAGCACCCTGAGCACTAGGAAGCAAACCCCCTAACCTGCGAGCATCCACAGGTTGTGTCCTGGCCCCACAATCTGCCCTTCTGCCTATTCAGCGGAGAAGCCTGGAAATGAGACGGCTCCTGCCCCTGCGGTAGCTGCCTGCTGCCAGGACAGACAATGATCATCAAAGGAGTTGTTTGGTTTTTCCTTCTGTCCCTCTTCGGCATGTTGACACGGCAGGGCCCAGAGCAGGGTAAATATTAGAGAACTTCTGAGGGGCCTGTTCCAGCTCTCGCTTACCCTGGTGCCAGCCCGGAGTAACCCCACTGGAAATAGTGACGTCCCAGCGACCCAAGTGAGAGAGGAGCAGTAGCGACAGCGGTTCAGGGAATGGGGAACTGCTACCATGGAAAGTGATGGAATCCCCGTCGCTGGAAACATCCTGAGGCGGAACTAGACCTTTGGAGCCAGCTTAGGATGAACCCGGCCGTGATGCAGGGGGATGGACCAGGTAACCCGCTGAAAGACCCTCCAAGTCCTATCGAGTCTCTGTGTGGGGCTCTCTGTAGAGTGTGCGGCACGGTGCAGGAATGGAAAGTGTCACTTCCTTCCATGCAGCTGCGTAAGAAATGCTGAAAAGGGAGGTTCTGTGTTGCCATATGTTATTTAAAGCTACACTCTCTGATTTGTTTTTGTCAACATGAATTACATTTGAATTTCCACTCCTCCTTCTAAAATAAGAACTTTCATATAACAGTTCCAGTGAATCATCACTGGGCTGATTCCATCGAAGGCTGTACCAAGTGGGAGTACTGTGGGGTCCTCTCAGCACTGCTTTGCAGTGACCTTTTACCAAACGAGCAGTAAAGTTCCTGCTTTGCTTTCCTACTCTCTTGTGTTTGCAACTCTAACTCTGGGGTGGGGGTCTGGGTGCGTTCCCTGTGGTGGCCAGTGAGAGAGCACGCTGTTGCCAGTTGTGTGAAAGGGGACAGAAACACGGAAATGGATCTCTGCTTGGGCTGGTTGAAAATTTTTCTCTAAGCTGCTTTCCAACACAAAATGGAATTTTCAACTAAACCATTTTTTATTTGCAAAATGTTTGTATTTTGCTGAAAATTTTAACTTTCCATTAAAAAACTAAACACACATCACCTGTAAAATTCTGATGTAGAAATGCTGCATGGAAGTTGCCACTCAGACAATTCATGTCTCCATTCTCCTCTATGGACCAGGCTCCCTGGATGGACTACATCTCCCATGATGCACTGTGGCCAGGGACTCCCAAGATGCACTGTGGCAGCTTCGCAAGAGTGGAGACTGTAATGCATTATGGGTGATATAGCCTGGAGAGATGATCACAGGCTGGAGAATGGACAACAAAGATGCACTGGAGAGAAAGCCAGAAGGCTTTAGTGAATCCAAGGGCTTGGTGAGAACATAACCCAGCCCCAGACTCTGATTTCTCTCACAAGCAAGCACTTTTCTCGTCACTCTCTGCACAATATTCCAATTGCTGCCACAGACAGAGAAAGAGGCTTCTGCTCTCAGGATGAAATGCACTCCTGTGCAGAGAGCTGGCACCCTCATAGGCCCACCTCAGTTCCCACTTAGTTTGAGGTCTTACTTGGGGCATAGGCATTTTGTGTTGGTGCTCTGTACTGGGGTGGATTTTACTTTCCATCAGTAGAATCTGTTTAGATCCACAGATTTTTGAGGCACATAAAATGCATGGTGATTGTGGCCTGGGGGAAGGAACTTGTTTTCCTAAAGGGAAGAAAGGCTTTAGGAATTATTTCCAGTTTGACTTCATGTTCTTCCTTCTTTTTCATCGGTGGTATTCTCATCGTTTCAGAGGGAATTCAACATTTCCTCCCCTAAAGCTCAGAACGCATCTCTTTTCCAAGATTCAAACTTTGTAGGAAATATAATCTACTTGTTTAAATGGGAAAAATGTGGCTAAACAAAGTTCAATCTTATCATGCTGGAAGGAGTAAAATGTCCTAAAGTTACAATGCCAAACTTGTTAGCAATAATGGCTTGTCCAGATTTCATTACATTCCATTTCCAGCTCAGATATGGTAGAATCAGGGTAATTTAATATTAGTCCCATGTGGTTTTTTTCTGTTTTATTTTTCCATGGACTATTTTTATTACAAATAAGTGTGGAGAGGAAATTGCTGATGATGATTTTCCCATATTCCAATTCACTTTTTGTTTTGTTTAAGAAATATTTAAAATCACAACGGATTTCATTGAGCTGGAGAAGACGTACTAGGTCATCTAGCAATGCAGCCTTGGATGGGATTGTTCTTTAAACGTACATTCTCAGGTGATTTAGTCCAGGTTTTTGTTGTTGTTTCCCTAAACATCACAAACAGTGGAGATCCTACTGCTATCCCTGGGAGATCACTCCACAACCTGGTATATCACAGTGTCAGGAAAATTCATCCTGGTAGAGTTGGCTTAAATTTTTAAATGCGTAATTTATTCCTCGATACACCCCTCTGTACCTCCTTAAGCAATTTCTTTCCATTCTAGCAGCCTACACCTTCCAAATGTTTGTGCAGTGAATGGTTACCAAGCCACCCTCCCTGCCCCTCCAATTACAACTCAGATAAACTGTACATGCTTACTAAGATTAATCAATTCCGTGCTTCCAGGACTTTGTTACTGCTTTTCTCCGAACTCCCTCTTCCTAATGTTGAGAAGCCCCGAATGGAACACAGCACTCTAGCTTTGGGCAGACCAGAACTGCAGAGAGGGACTAATGGGGCCTGTTCTGTGATGTGATACCCCATTGGAGACTGTCCAAAACGGCACTGTCCTGTTTACTTCCATAGTTCACTGCAGACTCACACTTGGGCCATGTCAACGCTATGGGCTCTGTGGCTACACAGATACAACACTGCAACTGTGCCGCTGTAGTGCCGTGGTGTACATGCTTCCCATAGCGAAAGAAAGGGGTTTTTCCATTGATAGACTCATAGACTTTAAGGCCAGAAGGGACTGTTGTGATCATCTAGTCTGACCTCCTGCACATCATAGACCACAGCATCTCACCCACCCACTCCTGAAATAAACCCTCACCTCTGGCTGCGTTCCCGACATCCTCAAATCATGATGTAAAGACTTCCAGTTATGGAGAATTCACCATATGCACTAGTTTAAACCTGCAAGTGATCCCAGTCCCATGCTGCAGAGGAAGGCCAATCTCCCGGGTCTCTGCCAATCTGACCTGAGGGGAAAATTCCTTCCTGACCCCAAATACAGTGATCAGTTGTACCCTGAGCATGTGGGCAAGACCCACCAGCCAGACACCGGGAAATAATTCTCTGCAGCAACTCAAAGTCCTCCCCATCTAGTGCCCTGTCTCCAGCCGTTGGGGATATTTACTGCTAGAGGTTGCAGACGGGCTACACAACATTGTAGGCAGTCCCCGTCCTACCATCCCCTCCAGAAACTTCTCAAGCTCAGTCTTGAAGCCAGTTCAGGTTTTTGCTTCCCTTGGGAGGATGTTCTAGAGCTTCACTCCTCTGATGGTTAGAAACCTTCATCTAATTTCGAGCCTACACTTGATGGCCAGATTGTTTGTTTGTTTGTTTGTTTGTTTTGTTTGTTCTTGTGTCCACATTGGTGATTAACTTAGATAACTCCTCTCCCTCCCTGGTACTTTTCCCTCTCATGTATTTATGGAGAACGATCATATTGCCCTTTGCCCTTCATTTGGTAAGGCTAAACAAGCCAAGCTCGTTGAGTCTCCTCTCGTAAAGTAGGTTTTCCATTCCTCAGACTATCCTAGTAGCCCTTCTCTGCCGGCAGGTAATCCAGCTCCCCAGGCTGGTGGTAGCTAGGTTGACAGAAGAATCCTTCTGGCCACTTAGCTGTATCTACACCTGGGATTAGGTTGTATCACTACAGTGCTCAGGGGGTGTGAATTTGCACACCCCTAACTGCCATAGCTATGGCAACCTGATTATTAAGTGTGAGACAGGTCCTAGTTGCTGTCCCCACTACGCCTCTCCCATCATGGCAGCTTCCCATGTTTCTCCCTGCCAGTCAGTATCATTTTGGAATTACGTCCCTGCAGGTGTGCTCGCTGCATTGTTTCCAAGATGAATCTCTCTGTTGTTTGCTGCCATTTTCCTAATCTTTCCAGGTCCTGTTAGATTATTTCTTTGACCTCGTTGGTATTTGCCACTCTCCCCAGTTGAGTATCATTGGTAAATTTCATTGACAAGCGGTTTGCTCTCTCTCTTTCAGAGGATTAACGGAGATTACACATAACACCAGGCCTAATGCCAGGTTTTGAGAGTTCTTGTATAACGTGTGCCAGCTAAGGGGAGAGAGCAGCAAGATCCAGTCATGGAGGATTCCCCTGTACACTGCAGTGCTCGGAACCCCCCAGGCATGTGGATTTCATCCAGCCCATCTTCCTCTGGCCCACTCCGTGTCCCAGTCTTGCACACGGCCGTCCAGGCATCCATCCCGTTCAGTCTCTGAGCTGTAAGAGCCATAGGGCTCCCGCCAGTCTGGAGTCTCTGAATAGGTCGGATGGAGTGTCTAGCAGGCAGACACGCCCCATTCAGCCCTCGCTGCTGTTTCAGGAGCACCACAAACCCTGCTTTGCGGCAACTGCGCTCACGCTGTAATCATGCTAATACTCGAGCACCTTTTTATTTCCATAACACCTTTCAGCGGAGGCTTTCCAAGCACTTTGCACATATTAATTACTCCGCTCTGTAAGGGAAGCCGGCAATTAAGCCTCACTGAGTGCTGCAGGGCAGGTACGGCGCCGGTAAGTGATTTACCCAAGATCACTCACTAGGAGAGCTGGACACTGACTCCTGATTCCCAGCTTTGAATCTTAACAATTCACGGTATGATTTGTCCTTGTCTTCCTCCCGAAGAGTGTGTCCTCTGGGCCCCCTCCTGCCAGTCCGTTTTCACATACGGAGCTTCCTGCTTTTGCTCTCTCTCGTGAGTTCCCTGCAGAGGCCAGGTCCTGGGAGCCCATGCCTCCTGAAGTAGGACAAGTCCAGTTCCCCAGTCATGCTCCGCTGCGGGTTCATATTGCCCCAGCTGGCACGACCCCAGAGAGCTCCTGAGTTTGCCTCCCCTGCTCCTTGGCCGAGCTGTAATGGCCCAGCCTCGCTCGGAGCCCGGGTAATGCAGTGGCTGTAGCGCAGGGAGTGGAAGTAGTGGCCAGAGAGCCAAGCCTTTGTCTGTTTTAATGACATCATGGGGAAAACGTGGCCTGGCAGCCCAGCCCGGAGCACCGTGCGCTCAGACACGAGCCCTGGGCTGATGCTGAGCAGCGCATTGTTACACAGCCTGACGCAGGCCGGGATCCTGGGATCCCGGCTCCATTATTGGCTGAGCTCCTGGCGAGCACGGAACGGTTCTCGCCGTGTCACGAGGGAGGCAGGGAACGCCTGGGGGGTCGGGCTGAACCTCCCTTGGCGTTCGAGGGCTGTGTCCAAGTCAGCTCCCAGAGGCTGCGGGGAGTGATTCTGTTCCACTCAGCTCAGGTGTTCCCATCGCCCAAGTGCCAGGCAAAGCAAACCCCGGAGCTAGGCCCATTCCCATTTCACAGGACTCACTCTCCGTTGGCCCTTCCCTGACTAGCCTGCAAACCCCAAGCCCCAACCCCAATGCCATGTTTGGGGTCCTCGCTGGGCATTATCCTCCTTGCTATTGACCCCAGAGCAGCTCCCGATGGCCCCATTTGGCTTCGGGGCCCCTTTGCTTCACAGTCTCTGCCCCTCCAGCCGGGTTAAGGGCTAAGTCCACTACAGGCCAGAGACTCGCCTGAGGTTTGACTCCCCCTGGCAGCGCCCTGGTTCCCGGCAGCGCTGGGCTGGCTCAGAGAAAGGTTTCATTCGATTCTGCTCAGATCCCTCATGGATGGGGTTAAGAGCTCAGCTCCCTCGCTTGCTCCTGCTGGGCTTGCAGCCTGTGGGGAGGGAGGTTTTGTGTTTGTGCTGCATTGATCGGCCTGAAATTCCTTGAATGAGGTTCTCTTCCCCTGCTGCCAAAAATGACACAGTGCTTGAAGCAATGAGCTTTGGTGCTGAAACACGGACCCCTGCCAGGCCTCATAACACAGCCATGATGTAAGGGCAAAAAACTCAACGGGAAGAGAAAAAGATTCCCTCCACTACAGAACATTAACCCTGGTGCAGCGCTCCAAATAGATGCCATGAAGGAGCAGACACGAATATAACAAAGACTTGGGGTGAAATCCACCCCGAGCCAAAGGGCTGTGCCTTGCCCACATGACACTTCAGTGCAACAAGTCCTTGTGCACAGAGGTGAATGTCACACCTTTGTGATTCAGGAGCTAGTGCTTAGTGTTGCTTTGATCCTGTAAAAGAATCGCACAATCCGCTGGGTTGCACTAAATCTGAGCACAAGTGCTGAGGGTTTGAGGTTTCTGCAATTCTGAATTGCTACATGTTCTCTCCCTTATATTTAGTCACCGAACGCCCACCTACTAATGCAGGCCTGCACAACATGCAGCCCGGGGGCCACATGCGACCCGCGTGGGCTCACTGTGCGGCCCGTGGGGGGTGAGTAGGCAAGCGGTGGGGTGGGGCAAGCCAACAGCCGGCTGGCCGGCCGGTGGGCAGGCTGGTGAAGAGGCCAGTGGCAGGCTGGGGAGTGAGGGTGAGCCAGCGGCAGGGGGTGGGGGCAGCGGCAGCAGCAGCAGCAGAAGGTAAGAGGCCAGCAGCGGGCAGGCAGGTGATCTGGTCACCCTATGCGCATTGTTTCTTCCCCCCTCTACAGGCTTCCACACCCCAGCACTGGGGAAGGAGGGGTTGTTTCCGTGGGGCAGGCGGTGCGAGGCGGGGGGTTGTTTCGGCGGGGCTGGCGGGTTTCGGCCCTCAGCTGTTTTCTTTGGAGTAATATGGCCCTTGCCGCTTTACGAGTTATGCAGGCCTGTACTAATGGATTTGCAAAGGAAACCGTGTCAAACTTAGCTGCTCTCTGCACCACAGGTGCAGGAACTAGGAGTGCTGGGGGAGCGGCTGCACCCCTGGCTGGACGTGGTTTCCATCATATGCAGGGTTTATTGTTTGGGTCAATGGCTCTCAGCACCCCCACTCTACACATTGTTCCAGCAGCCCAGCTCTGCACTGTAGTGATACGCGCAGAGGAACAAAAAATTCCCAGGTCTTGGCAGGGGCAAACATTTCCTCCTGGCCTGCGAACCACAAGGTTAACATTGACTGTAACCTACCCCCCAAGCGCCACGTCTGTGCATCTCATATGGCCACATGCAGGTTTGCAGCCATATTCCTCATGCAGCGAGGCCCTGCTGCTTTTTATTGCAATTTTGTTAACATAGAACTTCGCTCTATGCCACACTCCATGTGTGCGCGCGCATGTGGGGTGTCTCTCCCCCTGCAAAGCCCATCTAATGCGCATTATTGTCCATGCTTGTCAAGTGAGAGCCGAGAGAGGGGGACATACCTAGCAGCACTGAAACGACTTGTTGTCAAACAATGAAAACAGAGGTTGCAACTCAGCACAGTCCTAGATTGTTTGTGTCACTCTGGCTGCTTTTCTTTCTCCCCCTCCTCCTCCTCCTCCTCCTCTAAGAGGTGAATTTAGTCCTGACGGTCAGTTCTTGTGGTGCTCCTACCCACCTGCCCTGAAGGCTGAGAGGTGAAGCTGCCAGGGTCTAGGAGGGAGGGCAGGAAAGTTTCTGGGGATTTTTGTGTGCGCTGGATGGTGAAGAAGTTCCAGCTGGAAGAGGGAGTTACAGAGGACTGAGGTTCTAGCCAACATGCTGGGGCATAATCGTACTGAGGCGGCTGCTTGGCGAAAGGGATGAATCGACTGAAATTTGCCGCTGGGCCTGTCATGTGCATGTGGTGGCAGGCTGCTCTGCGCACACGTGAGTGATGCTCTGTGTATGTAGAAATCAAATGTGGACTCTCATTTTTGTGTCCTTTTCTCCTCAGAAACGCGGGATCTGGAACAGCAGAATACCCGGCTGGGCCGTAACAACCAGCGTTTGACCCCTTCTCATGATTCTTTCCCGCAGACATGCAGCCCTGCCCTAGTCTACTGATTATGCAGCAGGTAGAGACTATCATGCTCCCCTTAGTGAATACGGCTTCTCAAGATAGCCCAGTTCCCGGGCATCCCTGCTCCTCGGCCCTTGGAACAACCCGTGATGAGGTGTTCGGGCTCTGCCCGCGCTTTACATTTAAATAATTTCTCAGACAAGTTACGGGATGAAAAGTCTTTAAATTGTTGGTAAAAGTTTATGAAGTTTCCTGGCATAAAACGAATGTGACATTTCTTCAGTGTACTAAATGTTCATCTGAAAGGACTTGATCCAAGCATCCTTGTGCTACAAAGCCGTTGGGCCATGAAAAGCCTTTGACAAAACAATCTCCTTTCCAAGTGGCTTTGCTGGATTAAGGTTGATTATGATCTTATGGGCTAATATTTTGACCTTGTTATATTCCTATTATTCTGACAATTCACAGTATAGTCTCAATGTTTCACTCTGAAAGAATAGTCTCACAAAGTAGTGTACATCCGCTAGCTGCTATATTCATTTCACCCTATAGATTGAATAGGACAAAGCACCGTTGATATTTGATGTCCTTACCACACCGCCATGTTTTATTAGCTAAAAAGTGTACACATGGTAAAAGCCCCGTACGTCCCAGCTTCCTCCAGAGAGGTCTCAGCTGCAATTCACCCCCTTTTCATCACCGAGACAGGGCCCAACCAGTTAGGAGCTGAATTGCAGAGGTCCTGTGCACCCGCACCCTTTTTCCTGGATTTTGGCTGGGCTGGTGTGTGCTCAGCACTGCTGCAGAGCGGGTCCTTCAACTGCAACACAAACATAGCTAAGGCTAGCAAGTGCCATTAGGGCCTGGCTGGAGTAGCAGGAGGCTCCCTTCGCGGTCCTTTGCTTTTGAGAGCTTTTCTTATGGGTGTAACATGGAACGCTTGAGCACCTAGACAAAGTGGATGTAATTCTAAGCTCACAGCGTGTTACTGTAAGCTGAGGGGGAAACTCTTTTTCTCTGTGACCTTGTTACAGTCACTTGTGAAGTCTGTGGTGAAAACTGCCTGCCTACATCAGTCCTCCCCTAAGAAGGAATCACGGTTCCTCTCTGAAGTAAATGGAAAAGGAAGATAGAGGGGGGAAGGTCTAACAGGACTGGAGTGCTTCTGCAAGGACTTTCTCCAAAGATTTGTATGGGCTTTGGAGTGCACGTTAGGGCTTCTGGACACCATGCCTGGGAGTCACCAGTGTCAAGATGACCACGCAGCAATGGGAATGGACTGCCATGTTTGTCACTGTGCAGGAGGTGTTAACAAGTGTGCCGTACGATAGAGCATGCTAATTGATTAATATTTGATACCGTGAGTTTCAGTTTCTTGTAAAAGCTACCAGAGCAATTGAACTGGTGCTTATTATCAATCAAAATAAATATGGTTTAGCAACAAATTTGAAATATCTTCTTGGGGTGAAGCTGTTTTTCTGTTAAGACTTTCCCAGCAAAGTGCTCTAGACAAGTAAGAGGACACAGAGCCGACGGGTTCAGGAATCAATTCACTTGGGAGACGGCGTGTTCAGGAGCTTGCAGGAGTTTGTCTGACTTGTTTTGAGCTGGGATTCTCACGTGGCCCGATTTCCAGTTTCCCCTGTTTCCAATCCCGCAACTGAGCCCCCCATCCGCGCCCAGGCCAAACACTGACCTTGAACACACAGGTCAGTGCCTAGCTGAGATCTGTGAAAAAAATTCACTTCCATTTCCACAGAAAAGGGCACGAGCATGGTGTGACACTGGGGTGTTTGTACTGAATCCAGCTGCCACCTGCTGACAGAGGGAGCCTTCCAATAGCCTGAAGATACGAATCCCCTGGTTGACGGGGCTGTAATAAAAGAATTAATATGTGGAGTGGCATAGCCTTACAATCACACCCAGCTCCTTACTCTGTGAGATGGCTGTTACCAGTGAGGAGAAACTAGAGCAGGTAGTAAAAGCCAGGCAAGAAAACACAAGATCCAATTGATCAATGGCCAGGCAGAGAGACAGCACCAAGGTAACCGTAGGAAGAGACGCTTGCACTGAGGAAGGAGAATCCATTCTTGGAAGCAGCTGTATCCGGATCTGTCCCTGGTGCCGCACCTGGAAGCACCGTGTGTGTTATCCTCCGACTCTGCGACACCAGGGGGTTAAGGGAATGAAAGAAACAGCCGTGGGAGACGGGAGACATGCTGAGGGAGCACTTTCTCATGAGGATCTTGTGGGAAAAGCAAAACCTCATGTTGTGGTTCACTAACTGCCTGTCTAATGATATCCCCGAGGGAGCTGCTCAGGCATAATCAACTCAGGCAAATTCACCCTGGAAATAGACGCGGTAGATGCAAATGTCCCACCCCGGCAGGAGTCTGTCCCTCGGAGTAGCCTGGTGGCACCCTGCACATGGTACCTTTGTAACTCGAGTGTTCGCCGACATAGGGAAGAGGGTGGCGGAAGCCGTGTGGCAGGATCAGCGCTTTCCCGCCCCCTCCTGGCCACCGAAAGAGCTGCAAGGGGATTTCATCCTGCAGGAGTTACTCATCCCCCCGAGCAGGCCGCAGGGGGTGGTGTCCTGGGCTGTACAACAGGTGATGTACTCAGATGTCCTGGCACCCCAGCAGAGGTGACTCAGCTCTTCATCGGTCAGATCGCGCCGGGCTGTGTGAGACTGAGCAGGGTGGGTCTGCGTGAGCCAATGCCTGGCTCTACATGCACCTCCCTTGGCAACAGGCCTCCACGCTCCCGGCTGTTGCTTCGTTTGCTGAGCTCTAGGCTGAGTTCTGCTTAGGAGATGTTGTGGGACTGATTCTGGCCAGCCTGCTCGGGTCCAGCGGCGGGGAGAGCCCCCTGCACTGGGCTGCAGGCACCGCTTCACTCCTTGTCGTTCCCCTGTGCTGCAGGAGACGCAGGTCTAGCACCCGCAGCAGCATGCGGCAACTGCAAGGCGGTGGGGAGCAAACAGGGCCACAGCCCCACCTTCCTTCGCCCTGGCCCCCTCAAGGTGTCCCATGCACCAGCAGACGGCGGGCGGCGGAGCAGCCTCTGGGGCAGTGTGCGGTGCACCACTCCTGTTGTGAGAGTGGTGTAGGAAAAGCAGCACCCGTATGGACGTGTGGCCTGTGCAAAGGGAACGCCAGTGTATGCACACTCCGCTATCTCATGGCAGGTGAGAACGATCGTCACTTGCACTGTTCGTAAGTGTGTAAGCTCAATAAAGTTGTTATCACGCACTGCGAATGGCTGTCTGCATGCAGCTCTTACAAGCTCCCTCTGCACCCTGGGGCTTAAAGGCACAAGTGGGGCCAATGCGGAACGACGCCTGCCCTGGCACCATGGGAGAGGGAGCTTCTCTCGGGGGGTTTATAACTGCAGGCGGCTGAGCCATTCAGACGGAAGAGCTGGCCCGAGCCCCAACCTCTGCCATGCCGGACAGGCTCCGTGAGCACTGGGGACCTGGAGAACAGACGTGTCTGCTGAGCAAGCCCCAGACAACGGAGCCCGCTCTGCTGTCTCCTGCCTGCCCGGCCAAGTGCGCGCTGTGTTTGGGGGAGTCCGGGGCCGCTGGCACCAATCAACGCAGAGCCCAGCCGAGCTGGGAATTCAGTTCAGACGTGAACCCGAGGTTCAGACGCTTGGTCAGGCCCCTTTGGCTTGAAATCAGGCCAGACATTTTGCTTCAGACCATACGTTCTAGAATCACTTCGGCTCTGCGTGTGGCCTCCGGGCTGCCGGTGCAGAGGGCACAAATGGTTTTATTTATTTTTGATGCATTTGGTGCTTGATGTTGAATAAATAATAATAACGGTATCGGTCGGGACAGAGCGGCGCAGGGTTTCTGGGCGCACCCCCTCCCGACACGCTGCACATTAAACATGGAAGGAGATCACGGAGGCAAGTCACACACACCTCCTCATGTGCTAAGAATTCGCGAGTGCCACTTTGGCCACTCTCATCGCTCCTCTTGAAATGCTTGAAACAGCCCAGATACTGTCAGCTGGTCAGCTCTATGGATCCTCCTAAATCAATGCTTTGCTTTTACTTCTCACTGAACACAATCCTATCTTCTTGGTATTGGACAGCAGCCAAATGCAATCAGCTCTGTGAAAGATTAACTAAGTATGTTCAGCAAAGGAATTTAATTAGCCGCTTTCTCTTCCACATCAAGCTTTAAAAAAAAATTAAAAAAAAATCCTGTACTCCAAGCCCATCTCCTAGGCACATTGTTACATTCTTGCTATTCTGTATGAGTTTTTCATGTATCTCTGGCTACCAAAGCAATGCCCTGATGAGACGAGCTTCTTTCTGTCCGTGTTAAGTGATCTTCATAAATATTTCAGTGGGACGAGCCAGGAGTCCCACCTCCTCCTGGCTAAAAGAAGTCAAGTTGCTGGAGACTTTGAGCTTGAGTGATTGTTTGTTTGATTGGGATTTTTTGTTTTGAATCATAAGTCCTATGAGAGATGAATCATAGCTACGAAAGTTTGGCTGAGAGTTCATGGAGTTTTGCTGAAACATATTAACATGCATGAACATGTCGACTGGTGCATGTCCCTCACCAAGAGAGAGTGCGTAATGAGTGCCATATTGCTGTGTTTAGAAGTTTCCTTTGATTAGCAGCCATAACTTTATACCAGGCACTTTTACCATGCAAGAGGTGGGGAAAGTAATTGACTTTCATAGAAGCTGCCCTCAGTCTGCAGCTGCCGTTGGAAATGATTCAATGTAATGGAAGCTGCAGCTCCCGAGAAGGTTGCATTAGGTGGATGGTGCCGTATAGGAACTGAATGCCATCTCTGGGCTGTCTGTGCGTTTCTGAGAAGCTGAGCATTTCCCTGGCCCTACGGACACGGAGACATACTGAGAGGCATGGCAGGATTTTCTGTCATCTAGAGGCAATTGGGTTTGGGCTTTGCAGAGGCTGACCTACAGTCTGCATTTTCCGGCTCGGCAGTGTCTAGAACTGAATAAACAGTGTCTGTTTCCACTTCTCTCTGAGGTACTTCATCACCAAATCCCTCCTTTCCCTGTTACCAGCAAGTGCTGAGAAAATTATTTGTATTAATCATCTGAATGATTTGTATCACTCAATGGCCTAGGAGCCCCAGTCTAGGTGCTGTACAGACACTGACTGCCCGCTTACCATCAAAGCATAAGACAAGCGACAACAGATGGATATTGACAGACGGGCATGCGAGGAAATAATGAGACAATATTGGTCCACATGACTCAGGAGTTCCTACCATGGGAGTTCTCCCACCATGAGCCCCCGTATGCCAGCCTGTCCTCCACCACTGCCGACTGCGGCTGCAGCACAGTGATTTCATCTCCCGAGGCAACTGGCTTGATGAGGAATCTTGTCGTGTGTTTTGCACACACAAGGGTGCCTTCCTGGACAGAGATATTGGTTGAGTTTTGTGGTGGCTCCGGAGGAGCAGTTTCCCGCTCCCCAGGCTGTGGCTTGCTAGCACACTGGGCTGGCTGCTGTCACACGCATGAGTCAGGATCAATTTGTTGTGAACTTTATGAAATGTTCCATAACTGCGAAGAACCAAGAGACGGACCCTTTAAAAATGATTTCCCTTTTAATAATCTCCTAGACTGGTAGGGCTGGAAGAGCCCTTCAGAGGTCATCAAATCCAGCCTCCTGTGCTGAGGAAGGAGCAAGTAAACCTAGACCCTCTTTTTCATCCATCACTGCTGCTCAAGGATCCCCTCACTCTTATTCAGAACATAAATTACAGGGAGGTGCGGGAGGGTTTCTCTTAGCAATAGGAATTATAAACAGCGGGTTGACCACCAATTACACCTCCTACATCATCAACCAGCGCATGTCATAGTGGTGAGGGTCGTTCCTGGGTGTCCATTCCAGGGCTAGCAAAGAGTTTGTGGAGCTTGAATTTTGATCACAGCTTAATGATATTCCCAGGGCGGTTCCAGTACAGAAGGTCCAAAGTCCCACGTTCAAACCAGGGCAAGGAGTGACCATCCACTCACACTAGAATTCATTTCAATATGGGCAGAGGGAAGCCCCTTTTTCTCAACCACTTTTGTGAAAACGTTGATCCAAAGCTGATGGGCTCTAGGAAAAGTTTTTGCTTTTCATTCCTGTGTATGTTGGATGCCAGCCAGGCCTGGGGAACTCTGCCCATGGCATTCCATCAATAACCACCCAGTAAGTTTCTGTAAGCTCCAGTATTCTGCTTTGAAGCTTTTGTGTTCATTTTAATTTTGAAGATGTAGAGTCCTAACTTGGCATTTACGTTACGTGGTCCTGCCTTGAGTGCAGGGGACTGGCCTAGATGACCTCTCGAGATCCCTTCCAGTCCTACACATCTGAGTTCTATGTTTAGTTAGTTCATGACTGCAGCATTATTTTTATTTATTTTTTGTGTTGTGGTAGCCCCTGGAATCGCCATTCAGGCATTGCAGAAACATATTTCCCAAAGATCTTACCATTTAAATAACTGTCGTATAACAGCTTCTCAAGATCGTCAGCCCTGACTCGTGATTTTGGGTGCCTCAGTTTATGGGTGCCAAACCGGACACCTTAAAGAGACCTAATTCTCAGAGGGCAGGAGCTCAGCACTTTCTGAAGTGTGCAGCCCCCTTTACGGTGTCTCAGGCTGGTCACCCCGAGTCACTCGTCACTTCTGAAAAGCTTGGGCATCACCCTTGCTTTATGGCCTCCGCGTAATGCAGCCAAAGATCATGGAAGCGAAGGGTTAAGGACAAGGGATCATAGCCCAGAAAATACAGTGAATGCAGCTTTTCTCGTGCATACCGCATTGTGATATATTTAAACCTCCATTTAGCATAAATAGTGTAGGTCAAACACCAGACAGATTCACCAATTATATTTTCCCCTATTAGATGAAATATGTTTCTAATTTGGCTATAGTTTTGTTTTATTAGAGCTGTGGCAGTAAGCGTGACCCTGCTTCAAAATAACCTTTTCAGATCACTTCGCCTTAGTCTTTAGCAAACAGAGCTTGATAAAGCAAAAATGTGCTGGTCTATTTTTTAAGTGAGGGTTATGTGAACCCAATTCCTTCCGTGAGTCAAAAAGGGGCCTCACTGAAACTTCTGAGCCCTTAGAAAAGCATTATGGCGCTTGCATTGTGTCTGTGCAGCAGAGCGAATATTAAAGAGCCAACCTACATATTCCAGAACTAAAACACTCTTTGTTTTTTCATAGCTGGAGGATTTGGGCTGAGGGATATTTGTCTCTTGAGGATTTAATATTAGCATTTCCTGGGTTTAAATGACTCAGAAGGGTCCTGCCAGCTTTTGGGGGTTAATTCAATGTGTTGTGCGTGAGGTGATTTCACCAACACCATTTACTACTCTTCCTATTTTCACTACAGTTAAAACAAGCAAACCAACCGGCAGACAAGCACCCTGGAACCAATGGGGCAAGCATCCAACAGAGCCACAATTTCTTTTATTATCAGCTCTTGCTTTTCCTACGTGGTGACAACCAGATAGATTAGTTATTTTTACTTTATGCAATTCCATTTTCTCTTGGCTTATCTGATCCGCTTATTTTACCAAGGGCTTTATTTTCTTTAGGCTCTAAGGCTCTGAAGCTGAAAGTCCTTTTTTTCTAAGCTTCTAAGAGACTGAAGGCCCTATTCAGACTCTGTGTCAGATCTACATCAGCTCTGATGGCTGCACATGATCACTGGCGTTATCAACATGCTTACAAATCCATGGAGAAGTTTAACAACCAAGTCGCATCCCTCTACACAAGTTTTACACAGGACACCCATGAGTCGGCAGCATGTTCTTTAACTCCAGCTCATCACCACTGCGAGCTCTTCACTTTCCCCGTGATTGTAAACATTGTGGGGAGAACAACTGATATGTCCACTGAAACTCCAGTTCTGCTAGTGGATTGGAAATGGGTTTCTGCCTCTGGGATCACAGAGAACACAGAACGAATTCTCTCACTTTAGGGGATTTCTCTTTAAGTGGCAATTTCTTAATTGTTCTTTTGGCTTAAAAAAATTACACGCTATTTTCTGGTAAATTCTCTCTTTCCCTTTGTAAATACTTGTGGTTTTTGCCTAATATGAAAGACAAGACAGCATTTTTAACAAATCCATGTTATGCAATTACCAGATGGGGCATTTGTCTTCTGCTAATGCATCAGTGTACTGCTAATTCACCGTAGGCTCAAACCAAATGATAGCTACTTGTCTTCTCTGATAATATCCGTTATATAAGTATTTGTGACTTTGATGTGGGGTGAGTCTCTGCAGAAAATTTAGTACCATTTGCAAGAGTCTGTGGTGCATGGGGGAGAAGGTATGGGGTGGACAGGATGGAAGTCTGTCCATGTAGGCTTACCCATCACCAAGGTATCTTAGTCTCTGATAAATTTGTGTTCCACCTCCTTCCTTGAGTATTCTTCAATTGATGCCGTGGATAAAGTTCCCATTGCAATCAAGAAAGGGAAAGATCTTTTTCTGCTGAACCCATTCCCTTCTAGTAACTAAATTCTCAGAATATTGTTTTCTGTCTGATCCAGTTAGATCTGTTCTGACATGGAGGCCTGATCCTGCCAAGTGCTGAGAGCTCTGGTCCTGATCCAGCAAACACTTGCCCACATATCTGACTTTAAGCACATGACCAGTCCCGTTTATTTCGGTAGGGCCAGGGTGCTGACTACATTTCTGGATTGTGCCCCCGATGCCCACCACTGTGGTTAGCACCTGTTGTTAGCATCTGCAAAGGAAGAACTACAAAGTGTCGGGTAACAGAGAATGTGACTATACCCTACTCAAAACTTTAAACAAACTCCAGAGGCTGCTCTAGAGTAATGGACACTCTTTACAGGGATCATCTTACACCCAGACCTCCATCAGCTTTTGCACTCCATTAAATATTTTTCTTAGATGCCTCTGCTTATATGACTTGCAGTCCACAATTAGCTATTTATCTTCTGAAAAATAAGTATGTTGAATCAGAACATGTCGTGCATATGCATTCTTCTAAACGACTCTACATTTGCACACCTCTTTGTTTAGATTGTCTATGATTCAGTTTCTTTGCTAATATGTAACTGAATATGCTGTCAGCTACTATGAAATAGCTGAGGCATTGTTATAATTGTTTTATCATTAGCTGTAAAACTGAAACAGAAGTGACTTCACATTACTGCTAGTCAGAAATCAGAATTTCCATCCTGTGGAAAATTTGCTGTTTCAAAATTTGTTTTCATTCTAAATCAGAACCAAAAGTTGAAATTTTGAAATGAGGATTCCAAAAGTTTTCTCTTTGGGACCATCAAAGCATTTCATTTTGATCATGTCAAAACGTTTTATTACATTTGTTTGCCTTTTTCCCCTTGAAAATTTTGTTGAATGCCGCATGTTTCTGCAAAATGTTTTGATGATGTTGATTAAAATGCATTATCTGATGGGAAAACATTTTGTTGCAAATGCTTTGAGCAGCTCTACAGCAAATGTAAAACAACAGGTGTTTTTAAAAGGTGGAACAAATTCACCCCTGGTGTGAATCCATAGATTGTCTGCCACTGGTCACCTAAATTAAGCATAAACAATCCAGGTATCCACAGAGAAGCACAAACTTGACAGCCTATCACTGTGTACAGTAGGGTGACCAGACAGCAAGTGTGAAAAATCGGGACCGGGGTGGGGGGTAATAGGTACCTATGGAAGACAAAGCCCCAAATATCGGGACTGTCCCTATAAAATCGGGACATCTGGTCACCCTAGTGTACAGCAAAGAACTGCCAACAATGGCTGAAGTGCCTATCCCCCACCTGGTCCCCGAGACAAGCCAGGGGCACCCCAGTGCAGCCAGAATGTGAAGCTATTTTTGTTACAACAGAACAATCAAATTTTGTAAGGCCTTGAGAGAAAAGCCCCTGTCCCTCTGTTTCCACCCCCTTTGTGCCATCGCTGTATTTTATGGCCCATATTGGTCCTGTGTGAGAGAGAGACCCGCCCAAAAGAGACAGGAATCTCTGGGAGGTTCCCTGTAGGGCTCCTGGAACGTTTCACGGGGGATTGGCCTTTCACACCTTCCTCGGAAGAGCTCACCCCACATGGGCCCTGAGGGAGAAGATCCTTTCTGCATGGCCACGCCCTCCTTGCACCCCGGTCACGCCGCTTTGCCGGAGCCCTGCAGCCAGGGGAACCCCCCGCTGGCCCCGGAGTCCCGTTCAGGACGGGGCAGCACTTAGCTGAGCACTGAGATGGAGAATGGAGCAGTGGAGAAGCACACACACCCCCCCGCCCCGCACCCCTTGTGCCTGGAGTTCATTGGTGCCTATTGCAGAGCTCAATCATGGCTTTGCCACAAGCCCCGTGCACAAGGCAGCTTCCTGCGGGGGAGGGAGGGGGGGACATGCTCTGTGCCAGCTCTTGGCTTGGGGCAGCTGTGCTGGTGACACATGGGAGAGGAGGTGTGGGACCAAAGTCCCACTCGCTCTCCACCACACGCCCGTCCACATGCCTGTGGGGACCCGTGGCCTCTGCTTTCTGAGCATGCAGCTACACCCAAAGCGGAGAGCCGCACAGGAGAGTGCCAGCATCCCTTGTGTGGTCACGCTGGGCAGGACAGGACAGAATCGGTCCCTGAATATTTTATCCACACACTTCATTCTCACGCGCTCTCTCTTTTCAAGGAATCTGTGTTGGCTTCCAGGGGATGGCAGTACAAAAAGCCTTTCTCCTACTCTCAGCTCTAAAAAGAGCCATTTACTGTATTAATTAAGCTAGAGAACTCCCCTGAGCAACCCAAGCGACCAGAGTAAGAAGTTTATTCTGAACTTGTTTTCTGTTAACTGCTCGCCAGCCCTCCCCCCAGAGCGGAGGGGATGACAGGGCCATATAGTTTTTCATGTACGCCTTCGAGTTTCCATTTGCTCTGGAAGCTGCTGCCAATCTAGGAGACCTCCCAGTCCCTGTGCCAAGCTCTTGGCACTGTAGGGAGAAGGAGGAACTTGATCTGAAGGCAAAACAAACACATAGCCAAGGAGCAAAATTTCCACCATCTCAGATGAGTGGAGCAGTTTGGGCTTGGACGAGCCCCAGTGAAGCTAGATTCCTCAGCATTGCTATGGATGCGTAAATCCATTGCTCGCTGTGTCATTTTCACCCAGTACCTGCGGCGCGGCTTGTTCCAGGAACTGGCCTGAGATGAACAGCTGGACATTTCTTGGGAAAGTCTCTCACACAAACAGCATGATCCACCGTCGTTCGTTGTTGGTCTTTTTTCTTCATCTCTCTCTTTTTGGCCATTTTCCTCCCAGCTTCTTTGATGCATTAGTGATGTTGTCAGTTGTGTTAAAGAAGGGCTCGGGGTCACGGATCTGTGACATAGGTCCAGAAGTGGGTGAAGAGATGTATTTATCGTTATACAGAAACCTATTTTTCACCTAACAGGAAAAGGTTTGCCTTTCTGAGAGGTTTAGACCCGGATACAGGACTGCACCGACACATGTGCTTAAAATTAAGGGTATGCTTCAATTTGGTACTGAAAAGAGATGCTTCCCTGAATCAGGACGTGTAGAACAATAGCATATGGCTGTGGGAAGAAAAATAGACACACGCCACCACAATGCTTTAGAACTTTAATGCCCTACAAATTCAAAGGCGGATTAGGTTCTTTCTACTGAGTCACTCCCAAATGAGGAGACATTTTCTACTTTTAGACAAATAAAAGGCAAAAGAAAAAATGATCTGCACCCCGAATGCTTCAGTTACAGCAGCCACAAGTTCTAAGAAGTGTAAAACCTACATTGTTCTTTTAATATCTACCAAATGCTCCTGGTTTGGCTGAAGTGGTGGGAGACCAAGAAAATGATGCTCAAATTAACCAAAATATAAATTTAAAGGGATGTTCTCACGAACCAGCTTACAAGAAGTTTATGCCTGCTGGCTGCTTCACTCGCTTGTTTCAGAGATTTATAAACTGCAAAGGCATGTTCTCTCATTACCTGCCGTAAGGAAATTTTGCTCGTGAAATAAATATTTCATGTTTTTTAGTATAACCTCCCTAAACATGCCAGTGTATCTTGCCAGCTGTGGCTGGAGTATATGAAAAGACCATCAGAATCCTTGTATTTATTTATTTATTTTGAATGCATGACAGAGTAAGGATTTGTACAGCTCAAGAATAAGCGATTTGAGTAATGCTTTATGTGCTTTTGTACTTTGCTGATATGTTGTTGAAAAATCCCCTTAGTAATACAGACAGAAATAGCCAGGCAGCAGCAAGATTCTGATGGGTAAATTGAAAGTCAGTAAGTAGATTTTCAAGGGGCAACCCAGCCAGCTGTGGACAAATGGCACCAAATGCTTTTTTTGCTTTTGTATTTCAGACAACCATTCTCCTCACCCAGCAGCATAGCCACACAGATTGGTTTGTTAATATTATTAGGAGAAATGAAATGCTGTTATATATATAAACGTGCGAGTTTAATCTTCCAGAAGTGATAAGATGAGGCTGATTCTTAATATCTGGAGGCCTCTAAATAATAATCTAAATTCATATTCATGTTCGGTATATTGCATTTTAGTGGCAATGCCTTGTGAATCTTGGTACTTTACAAAATTTAGTACAAATATTGTGAATTTTAGCCATTTTTGCTTTCATTAGCAATTTTTGTAGTAAATATTTTGTGTTAAATTTGTCCTTTAAGAAATTTAAGTAAAATCATAATCAATAATGATACTTGGCATTTAGCTTTCACCCGTAGATTTCAAAGTGTTTCAGAAAGGGTAGTATCATTAGTACCATGTATTATGTGGGGAAACTGAGGCAAAGGACTTGCCCAGCATCATGTAATGACTGAGAGACGGAGGTGGAAACAGAGCTCAAGTCTATTGATTCCCCACCCGGGGCTTTAGTCACGGCACCAACCTGCCTCATAACTTAGTAAAACTCCCAAGTTCAAAAGAATCAAAGAAGGGAAAAGAGAGAGACTCTCCCCCAGCAGTGAAGGCCGATAAAAACATTGGCGGAATAAAAAAAAATATTGAATGGCTAAGTAAAGCAACATGCTGCAGACTGTACCACATCTACAGAGAGGCTGAGGCCTGGGGCGGAATGACTCGCCCTCCATCCCCAAAGACCTTTTTCCTATATTCAGGGTTACACCGATGCTCTGGGGGGCCCCGGACAAAATCTGTAGCTACTGCCCCCTACCTTCCCCAACAAATTACCTCTCAGGGGAGGCCCCCCAGGTGGGGTGGGGGGTTGGAAAGTGAGCTGGGGGTGACGGATTGGCTCCTGTCCCGCAGGGCTGAGCCCATGTCCCCGGCTGAGCGTGGGTGACTGGCGTGCAGGGTTATAGTGTTGCTGAGACGGAGGGGCCGGTGGGCCAAACCTGAGTGGTGCTGTGACCCTGTGCACCAGGTGGCAACGCCACTTGGTTTGGGGCCCTCTCAAATGGAGGGGCCAGCACGAACTGCCCTTTTGCCCCCGCCCCCTCCCAGCTGGCCCTGCCTACATTAGATATTGGTGAACCCCAAAGTCCTGTGTTTAATGCCTGTTCTGTGAAGGACGGAGAAAAATGAGCTCACAGAAAGTTGGCTTTGAGCAGTGTGAGGCCTTATGGATCACAGGGGAGCTCTCTCAAAATGTGTGTGGGCAACTGGCAGCCAGTGTAATTGCAGCAGTGATAAACCCCAGGGTTTAGCAGTGGTGCAAGAAGATCATCCGGCTGCAATGTGCAGAATGTTCTGCAGATCTCGTTGGGTTTTAGCCAGGAAACCAGAGCACAGAGAGAGGCAGCAATCTCTTCTGTAGACTATAGCAGGTCCGTGTTTCCAGAGCTGAAGTAGTTAATGGGAAGCTGAATCTAGCAATATTTCTTTAGGCGATAAGAAGCATGCCGAACTGCAGACTTTATTATTCATATAGTATGTCTGAGACATTTATTGGCAGATTAACTAGTACATTTGCAAAGGGCAAGTCAGGTTTGTTTGAGGGAAATTAAAGTACAGTCTGTTGTTCTCCCAGTTCTCTGCATTTCCCTGAAGCTTCAGGTAACGCTGGTAAAAGCTGAACATGGGAATACACTTAAGCCTCTAGCTATGGCAAATATATCCCAAGTCACTCGGAAACATGGTCTGACCCTGCACCGGCTGCCATGTCCCAGGTGCTGCACAGAATTCTGAATGGCCCAGAAACCACGAGAACAGATTTGTGTGCTGGGGAAGCTCCCTCAGACATTCCCACCGGAGGTGATCATCCGGGCGCTTTCTGCTAGGCAGGGCTAGTTCTTTCCATACACAGCTAAACCCAGCCAGGCTGTGCTTTCCATAGAGGACTGCTCTATAACTGGACTGGGCAAGGAGTGTCCCCAGTACCCTAGGTGCTAGTGGTGAAATCCATACATCATTAACGAATTCAGCAGGAGAAGAGAAAACCCCTCCGTTGACTCAGCGTCTGTTGTTCTCATTCAATAACTAAACCAAGTTTTTAACAGAACCATTTAAAAAAAAAAAAAGCCAAAATCAGGAGACAGCAGCGAGGCCAGTGATTCTTCCACCTCGGTGCTGTGTGCTGTTAAAATCGAGCCGAATCTCAAATGGACAATAATTCTGTTAACCAAACAAGACCCGGTTTCTCCTTTGCAGAGCTGGGTTGTAGCTTGAGAACGGACAAGCAGCTCTGAGGCTTCCTTCCACTCAATTAGAATAGAAAAGATCACTGCCTTTGTTTCGGTTTTATAGCTGGCTCTAGCTAACAATACACACAATCATCTGCGTGTGGATGACCTGTGAGCTGAGGGCTCTCTCTGGTGCGTGCATCCAGCAGAGTTCTGTGTGTGGCACGAGAGGCACGCAGCTTGCCCAGGCTTGAACCCTCATGCAGGGATCTGAGTTAACAGTTAGACCCTCACCCCATGCTAGCTGGGCCTGTGAGCACCATGTACACAGAGAGACCCTCTCACCGCCCTGCTGGCTTGATCCCCAAAGCAACGGTGATGGGCTCATGGAGGAATCTATATCTTGCTCAGAAGAGTGTGTTGGTCTGATATGTGGCCTTGAAAGGGGTAGGAAAAAAGGGGGAAGATGGTACAGAAAGTGGCTTTTTTGTATCCAACGTCTGTGGTTCTTGGGGAGAAAGAAGCACTTTGTTCTCAGATAAATTCTTCTCTGAAAAGATTTCTGCATGAGGCAGGTTTACCTTAAGGTGGAAAAGTGCTTTCACTCAGTATTATTTTGTTTCTCTCCCAGTAATTGGGAGACATTTTAATGATGTCGAACGCCTCCGAATGATGCAAACTTACAGAATTTTAGGAAAATTCACACTGAAAAAATAGTTTCTGGAATTCACACTTATTTTTCAGCTTACCTTAACTCCACGAGGCTGTCTGCACAGCCACGCCTGACCTGAGCCTGGCCCGTGCCAGCCCACTCAGGCTTGCAGGCTTGGGCAGCGGGGCTGTTTCACGGCGGTGCAGACAGCTGAGTTCCAGCTGGTGCCTGGGTTCTAGGAACCTGTGAGTGGGAGAAGCCCAGAGCTCGGCTCCAGTCTGAGCCTGGAAGGCTACACAGCAATGAAACAGCCCCGTAGCCTGAGCCCCGCGAGCCCTCGTTGGCCGGCACAGGCCAGCCATGGGTTTGTCTTTGCTGTGTAGCCAGACCCTCAGGTAAATCCTGACCTCTCCTGTGCTGTGTGCAGTGTAACCATTAGACCACAGTGCACCAGGATCAGCAAGACTAGGTGAGTCCCCATTTGACCGGGAAAAGGCGTAATTTGATTGTGTTCAGGCTCTGATCAGAGCGTGGAGATGCCCATAAACAAGATCCCCTCTACAGCTCAGGTGAATGCTTACAAGGGCTGTCTCCAGAACAAGAGGCCTCTCTCCAGATTTATCATTTTAGCAAGTTCCTTAAAAAAAGCAACCAAGACCCTGCATCAGGTTTGGGGAAACCAGCTCATAAGCCACCAGACGTGACGATTCCAGCAGCAGCAGCAGCGGGAACTGACATTTTTCTAAACAGCAAACAGCCAGGGACATGAGAAACTGAAAGAGCAGCCCCACTCTTCTCTGTTCTCCAGGCAGCTCCCCGAGCAACAGAGTCTGGAATCAGAAGAGAGCGGGCGGCTTAGGAGACAATGCACCAGGCGGGATCCAGTCCAGCTCTCGGTTCCACAAACCTTTCAGCGAGCCAAACAGCTCAGCCTTGGAAGGCTGCGGGTGCACAGAGGCTCCAGGCAGTGACAGGCGGGCGTGCTGAGAGTCACCTTCCCCACCAGCTAACTCCAAGTTAAGCCCGTTGTATTGTCTCGGAGGAAACACGAAGGAGCTTTGGAATAAAATGGAGTTTCTCCTTACTCTGAATAGCCTAGTAAAGGCCTAACCATGCGCAGGCCAGTAGCCAGCTGGGGCTGACGGTGGGAAAAAAAGCAGTTCCTTGTCCATGGTGTGGGGAGGGGAGTGGGCGTGTGAGTGTATGTAGCTCCACCAGGCCCCTTCTTCATCCCCGAGTGACCCAGTCTCCCCACCCCACCTCTGGAGAGGATGCTGGTCCTTTGCTCTTGCAAGCAGCTCTCGCTCCTGCTCTGGGGGCCTGTGGGAGGGTGCTTGCCCCTCAGCGGGAGGGCAATGGCGCAGCACCAGGCCCTGATGTGGCTCCCCCAGGTCATCGGTTTTCTCATGGCTCCTTCTCCGAATACCAGTGCCACGAGGGAAGTTCTGCTCCAGGGATGCGTGGCCAGATCCTGTGGCTGTGCTGATGGATGAGATGGCACAGACCAGGGCCAGGCACAGCCTTTCAGTGTCTTCCCCAGTGCAGCTGGGCGTGCGTGGTTTCCAGGAGGCCTATCTTTGGTAACACAGCGTGAGCGTTCCTAGGAGCTGGGAGGGGTGATTTACAAGAGAGGGGACATTCCAGACCGCAGGTACCACAGAGATCCTGCTGATTGCAGGGCCAGAGGCAGGGCAGTCCTATCTTTGTATTATGGACATTGCTAAGTTGAATGGTGTGATTCTTCCAAAGCAAGACTGTTCTGTTCTCAGCCAGTGCTGTTCTCGGATGTCTGCCCCAACGGCATAGTGTTTCAGAAGGGGTCTGGTTGCTTATTTGCAGAAAAGGCAATGCAGAACAACGCCGCATATTGCTTGTGAATTCTCCTTGTCACAAGCTTTGGGTGACTGTACGGCTCTGGCTTCTCCCGAGATTTGGGTGGGGTGACTCCAGTCACCTGTGCCCGACGCTGTAGTGCCACGATAAGCAACGCTGTTGCCCTCAGCTGTCAAGCTGCTCATCTTTGTCCTGCTGCCAGCGTAGCTTTGGGAGGAGGGTTTGGGGGAGGACCACAATCATCCGGCTTGTGCAATTAAAACATCTAGGCCAGGACCCTGCAAACACTCACTCTTGTGCTTAGCTTTAAATGCGTGCATGGTCCCACTGGAGGCAATAGGCCCGCTTGCCTGAATAAATGAACCCCACACGTAACTGTCTGAAGAACTGAGGCCTTCGTTTGTTTTTATTCTTCCCAACTCGCTCGGAAATCCTGCTTTGGAGGGAACATGCCCCAGCCCCCAGTGTCTCCCTGCCCGCGGCAGGCACTCTCTGCTCCCCAACGCACGTGGAGATTTTTCTGGAAATGCAATTGTTTTCCCTCATTTCAACCTCTTTTTGCCTTCTGCAGTTTGAGGCAGATACCGTGAAAAGTTTGGCTGGCCTGAGTATTTGTGGAGAAGCTATTTCCCCCACTCCCTATTTTCTCAAAAGCAGCTACCTAAATCCAAACTAAATATAAAAAATACCACCCTAAAAAGGGTTACATTAATTTACTAACAGGGGCGTGTGTAATGATGAAGGGAGCATAATATTCTTATGTAATAAGTCTTGCTTTATAAAGGCTCTAATTCTGAAATGATATTGTTTTAACAAACAAGGCTCTAGACATGCCCAAGGGCAGTGTTATTCTCAGAAGAGTTTTCCAAGAAGGCCTGTGTTGTTGGGTTATTATTTCATGGCTTCCAAGTTCAGTGAGTGGAGCTATTTTTTTATACTCGGATTGCAGTAAAAACAACAACGTTCAAATACTTTGTCAAGGAGATCAGGAGTCAAAATGGAAACTATTTTTGTAGGATGAGAAGTGTTGAAAGCCTCTTGTTTCATGCAATTAGATTTGGAATCTGGCCCCGGCTCACATTCTGGAGAAATGTTTTCAGAAGCCTGCATTAATAAGCAAGCTGAGGTGGAGGAAATTCAGTTCCTTGCAGCCTTTCATGGGCTGATCTGACTCCAGGGGAATATATCATGCAAACCCAGGTCAAATCTGGAAAGACCGGGAAAGGGAGACCTGCTCCAGGGCAAAGACAAAAGGATCCTCGTCTCCTTTGGCCTCCAGCAATGACGCCATGATAAAACCCCAATCTACCCACCCCTGCCGCTTTGTGACACTTGTAAATTCCAGTCCAGAGACTCACCCCTCCTAGGTGCTTTTCTGCATAAGGGGCTGTTGATCTCAGCCCGGAGAGAGGGATAGAGTGAGACGCTGTTTGACTTACTAGGTATCCTTGCAATCAGAGACCCGTAAGTCCAGCTCGTCCATCCCTACAGCAGGACTGCTTGCAACAGCATAGCTCCTGCTGCTTTGTCTCAGGGGAGACTCAGTACCACTCGGCCGGCTGGCTCTCTCCTCACAAGCAGCAGCTGCTCACTAGTGCTGGCGATAGACGGCAATCCCGACAACACCTCCTTTTTCTAAGAGCGTGTCCGCACGGGGCTCTCAGGCAGCTGGCTGGGATATTTCTCTCTCCGGCCTCCGTCAGATGCAACTGACTTT
Organism: Chelydra serpentina; assembly: GCA_037349315.1. Classification (NCBI taxonomy): domain Eukaryota; kingdom Metazoa; phylum Chordata; order Testudines; family Chelydridae; genus Chelydra; species Chelydra serpentina. Next base: position 19,859,968 of record JBAIAC010000040.1, on the reverse strand, counting down.
CTTTCTCGCCGTAAAGTAGCCTTGCAGCACAGAAGCAAAAAGGGAGTCGGGGCAGAGGTGTTCACAGAGCGGGAGCCTTGGAGGGAGGCAGCTCAAAGCAGGAGTGGGTCACAGAGGCCACCAGTATTTGGTGTCCCGAATATTCGATTAACTGGCCTGAAGAGTCGGGCTGGGTGGAAGAGCTAGTGACTGGCACCCTGTGCTCTGCCCATGCCCGTTCCATGGGAGTCTGAACCTCGCGGGGCTTCACTTGTTCCCATTTGGGAAGCTGTGAATTAGCTGGGTGAGTTCCATGGGGAGTGGGCTGCAAACAGAAACAATAAGACTTTGATAAATGACAAGATCTTAACATATATTTGTGGTCTCGCCTCTATTTACTGACTGGATTAGAGAGTACAGATGTGCTGACCATCACCGAATAATTTCAGTCACCCCAGAGCGAGCGCCCAGAGGCCTGAGGGACGGCGGTCGATGGCTACTTGGTCAGCTATCCCCGGGTCACTAGCAATCTCGCCGAATTTAGGCAGATTAAAGAGGCCAAAATGCAATAACAATAAGATAACTCAACTCAAACATAGCTTGTAAGGCTGGCTGGTTGGTTTGGCAGCCCCTCCCTTTGTGCTGCTGTGGAAAAAAAGGGTGGGCCCCGAGGTTTGCCAAAGGCCAGGAGAGGCTGTAATGGGAGAAGCAGAAAGAAAAATCTCTCCCCCCCGCCTCCCAAAAAGAGAGAAAAGGTGCATTTGAGGCAGGCGTCATTACTATGTAATTATTTCTTTGCCGGAATGTTCCTTTCGCTGCGGGGAGCACTGGGCTCTCCGCACAGTGCGAGAAGCCAGAGCGTCTCTCTAGGCACCTCTTGGGTGTTTGGAAGAAAAACAAACTTAATTGCAGCTTTTAAAAATACCATCTCCCCAGATCAGCCTGAGCGAGGGCGAGGTAATTCTATCTGAGCATGGCCAGTGCTGGGCTCCAGCAGCCGGCTCTGTGGATGGACAGCAAGGATCAAACCAGAAGAAAGTCCCTCTCTGTGTGCAGAGAAAGAGATGATGGTAGGGCATCCCTGCTAAAGTGCCCCCTGTCCCTTCACCACTCCTGGGGGCAAAAGGATTAAAATGTATTCGTGCCATTTAATTATGATGTGCCCATCACTATGGTGCCAGTTTCGCTGCTACGCACCCCTGCCCACCATAGGGGGAAGAGGAACTCCCATCAAGCCAGTCAATGGGGAATTGTTTTTTCTGTATCAATTTCACTGATCAGTCTGCCAACACCAGGTGTGAATGAGGGAAATCTCACCCATTTCTGTGTGTGTCCAGTATTTTCTGCCTTATTTCTCTGAATTATTAGCTCTATTTTATTGGGCTTAGCTTGCAGGATGATGACTATTTCATCCATCAAGTTAGAATCTTTTAAACACTAATACTGAATTTATAGAATTGGTTAAACGAAGTGTTGACAATATGGACAATATGTTTCTGATTAACGCTGCAATTTAAAATGAAACTGCCAACTGCCTAGAGTTACTAAAACACTGCAGCGTTTTTCCAGATCCATTGGGTTGGGAACTCAGCTCCATCGGACTAACAGATGTTGGACGTGGAACTTACAATGCATTTGAAACTGACTGATTTAGAAATGAGGGCTGCTCTCCAAAAGCTTTATTATTCCTCTACGGTGATTAAATTCATACTGTGAATACCCTCTTCCCCTTTATTGTTCTGCTTGGGCATATTTGCCAATTTGGTTGTGACAGAGATCTTTTCCAGCCCTTTCCCTTTATTCAAGAAGGGAGGGAAGAAAATCCAGACCCCCAAAAAACCACTTCATCAGCTTTACATTATATATTCTTCCAGAGTTAATTGATGGCATTCTCATTTAAGGGCTGGTCTACACTAACCCCCCAATTCGAACTAAGATACGCAACTTCAGCTACGTGAATAACGTAGCTGAAGTCGAACTATCTTAGTTCGAATGAAAAGGCACTTACCCGGGGTCCACACGCGGCGCGCAGGATCCCCCGTCGACTCCGCCTACTCCGTTCGTCGAGCTGGATTACCAGCATCGACGGGGGAGCACTTCCTGGTTCGATTTATCGCGTCTAGACAAGACGCGATAAATCGAACCCAGAACATCGATCCAACGCGTCCGACGCGACGGGTAAGTGTAGGGTTCTCCAGACATGAGCTCTGGAGTTACAGCACAGAAACTGTCTCCTTTGCAAGCTGCATGGTGCTTAGGAACCAGGGTCTGACACAGGATTAGGGCGTGGGATCCATGTTTGACGCGGAGGGAACTGGATTCATAGGAGTCTAATTCTTTTTGAACATGTGGCATTTTAAAAACTAACAAGTGATACGATTTAAATGGTAACAGGGATGAAAAGGGAAAGTACAAATGGAGCCCAGAACAACACTGGAAAATCTGAACCCAGACAGATAATAGAGACTCGACTGCTCGATCCTCTTTTGTGCTGTCTGAAACCTCCAGCAAGAATGTTTATGGGACATGAGGGTTTGAGTCCGTCCTTTGCGTTGCCTGTTACTCCCTGTCAAAAGCAATATTTGTGTTTAAAATTCAATTACAGAGGAGAGCGAGGCCAAAGCGACTAAGTTCAGAGCGAGCTCCCACTTCCCCACAGCCTGGGATGTGAGGAGCCCAGGGTTAGGCCAATCTCTGCTAAAGACCAGTGATGCCATCCGCCAGCCATTACATCGGCGTGGTCGTTAATGAGCTGGAAACATACAAATGCCTCTGTGAGTCTGGAGGGCCATTAGATTTTCCTGCACAGATTTTGTTGTTGTCCTTATGCCAGGACACGATTTCTGCCATGTCACATGTGGAGTCCCACTCATGCATTTTATTACTGCAGAGATCCAAAGAACTAATGCTAATAGATACATAAGATACACTCTGGCCAGGCTGCGGGTATGCAAGTACTGATTGCAGCAATGTGTCTTTCAGCATGTAGGGATAGTCTTTGTCTTCTGTAAAATAGCTACTACAAATATCTAGTTTTGGGGGCTGGGAAAACCTGGTGAAGTTGGAGTTGCAAAATGGTGTTTTAACTTCTCAGAGTTCTCAGCGCCAGTTTGAGTTTAGGAGCTTTCTCCCAAAGGCAATTTCAAACCTTGGTGGTGGTGGTTGTTTCTGCAGCATTCAATGTTGGGTAAACATGTCTCCTCCCTAAAGGGTAGCCCATCCTTTGTGTACGGCTAAAGGGACAGGGGAGTGCTGCACACAGTATATAACTTCAGCAATATTTTCATTAATGATTACCTATCTCACCTTCTTTGCTGCATTTTCCAGTTTGTTCTGAGTGGAACATTAGCCCAAATTAATCTGGATTAAACTGCACTGGTGTAAACCACACTGTGTGCCCAGCCAATGCTTCTACACTGGGGTTTGCAATGAGGTCACTACATCCACATTTCTTTAATGTAGGCAGAGTTTTGAATTGTGTTGGCACTAAATCTGGGGTGCTGTGGGCTTCCTAGCACCTACATATTAATGGGCCTTATTCTAGTAATACTGACTATAGGGATGAATTCCAGGGATGGACAAACTGATTTGGATAAAATAAGAATACATTCAAACCTTCACCCAAAACTCGAACTGAAGCCGAACCAAAACTTTTCCAAACTCCCCTTCCCCCGAAAAGTTTTTGTCACTCCCCATCCGCTAGACACTTCATCCTTGCCTGGCTTTGTTTAAGATTCAGCTTCAATAGCACCTTTGTTACAGGAGAAATCTCATTAAATGTGAGGTAAAAGGAAATGAACAAGTGTAAACTATCCAGATTTATGACCTGTTGTCTTCTGAGCATGTGAAAATGCAAGCAAAAAAGGTATCAAAGCTGCCAGACTATAAACCTGCACAGACACTTCATCTGCATTGCTTGCACATAATGCTGCTTTTGCAAAGAAAAAAAAAATCCTGAGTTTTGTGTTGAGTCTAAAAAGGGGGGGGGATAGTTTGGTTTGGCCCTAATGCCTCAGACTACCAGTTACGAGCTCTGTTCCCCTGCTCATTTGCTATGCAGGGATACCTGATCGCTGAGCTCAGGAATTCCTAGCAGCTTGTAGGTATGGTTATACACCATAGCTATCCCCTGGCCATTCTCCTGCCGTAAAGGCGAACAGAAAAACAAAATAAATGTTGGAAAAATGTGTTGGAGGTTTTAACCCTGGAAAAGTCGAGAATCTCGGGTTCTATCTTCTCCCTTTTTCTGAGAGGATTTTGGCCTTTGGAGGATTGTGAATGTGACAGAGCAGGAGTCTGGAACCTGGAAATCTAGGCTGCAGTGCTCGCAGAGCTGAACAGAGGGGAGAGGCGTTGTTGCTATTTAAGACATCATATTCTGAGTCCTCCAAAAATTCCAACTTCTCCTTCAGGACAAAAGAGGGAAGCCAGGACCTAATACTTCTCATTAAAATACATTTTAAAAAAACAGGACAAAATTTCGAAAAGATCACAGACAACGTTGTGAAACTATTTTGTACACCATAAAGAAATAGCAACGAGCATTATAGGTGGAACTGGTAGCCCCATGTATAGTTAAGGCCGCCTAACATTTTCTATTGTGCAACCATGGTTTCAGTTACTTTGAACTTTACTAAAATGTAATCATCTGGGCGGAAATGGCCACGTTGCATGTCTGCCTCAAGCTGCATGTTTTTGGAAAATGTCATCAAAAGTGGTTCAACTCTTTCCAAGAATGAAGTTCGGAAAAGCATGTTGTTTTACGCTGCCTGTATTAAAAAATTCCTACAACTGGTTCACTGAGAAGCACCAACTCCTCCATACTTCGGAGCAGGAACTTGACATTTGGCAAGGGTGGAGGACCACCCTGGGGTCAGGGATGTGCGTGTTGCTGCCCCTGTCAAAATCCACACAAATCTAGCCAAATTATGAGCCCCTTAACTTTGTCATGTGCTCATGCTCACGAGAGATTTGTTAGAGGCTGGCAGCAAAATTCTTCAAACATTGTCTCCACTGAGCATGTTCCATCCCCAAAAAGTGCCCTGCCAAGCACAGTGAGTGCATGTGCCCGCATGGGGCAAAGCAGGACACCTGTACCGTCTGGCTGCCAGGGGCTGCTGTGGAATCAGGCCCCAGGACTCAGAGCATGGAGCCTGTCTCCCCTGCACTCCCTGTAACCCCCACCCCACCCTGGAGGAAAAGAAAGAAACAGTGACTTGAATGGGAGAGACAAGGTCAGGGAGAGGGGGTTAGAAGCAGAGGGGATATGGATAGAAGGGTCTCTCCACTGCCCCCCAGAAACTGAATTTGAACCCAGGATTCCTATGTTCCAATATCCCTCTGCTCTTCGCAAGATCTATGAAATCCACTGCAAAGTTTATGAGTTGTCCCCTTGTGGTGGCTGGTCCACATAGAGGATAACAGCCTACTACTGCTGGTGCTCCATTAGTTCAGTGGTAGAAGTCTGTCCTGTGAATCTGAAGGTTCCCACCCTGTTGGTAACCCATGCTGGGGTCAATACGATTCAACAAGGTGAAATTTTTGGCGGGGTGTTTATGTATCAGTTTGCTATTTAAAAATTTAGGAAATTATATTAAACAAACAAGCAAACAAACCAACAAAACCGCCGACAGTAAAAGAATGGTGAGATGGCAAAGTCAAGCTCTGAAAAGTTTACAAATGCCAGAGCTAATGTTACCAGTGCAACTGTAATTGGGTCCCCTTGTGCGTGGGCATTAAGATATGGGCTTTAATTACACGATCCCATACTACTGGCCCCTGCCTCATTCAGTGCACAGGATGGGAGGTGATCGCTGTATTGGCCAATATTTCCTTTCAGATCACGATCACTCAGTGTGTGGCCCCCGGCCTTATTTACTGCGCGTCACCTAGACCCTGCACTGACATAAACTGAGAAATACCCTCCTGGGTATTTCTAGGGGGTATTCGCTGTCGTATCTGAGCGCTTCAGAGCCATTAATGAATTGATCTCACAGCACCCCTGGGAGAGGAGGGGCTGCTTTTATCCCCAGGGTGCAGATGGGGACCTGACCAAGGCACAGAGTTTAAAGTCAAAATTCAAAAAATATCCACTAATTTTGGGTGCCCGATTTGAGACATGTGAGGCCTAATTTTTCACAGTATTTGGCACTTGCTGTATTCAAAGCACAGCTCCCATTGATGCCAGTCACAGCCATCCGTGCTCGGCGCGTCTGCCAATCAAACCCCAGCTTGCTCACATGGGCACCCAAGGAACGAGGAACACACGCTAGGGCCCAGCCGGGAAACATTTCGATAGAATTGACTTTGCCCAGCCTGGCCCAGGAACACTGCGGCAGAGGCCGGGATAGAACCCAGTTCTCCAGGGCAGCATGCAGCTAACCGCCTTAGCCCTGAGCCTGTCTGTTTTCTTCCTGCAATCCCCTGCCTCATTCACTGCACCCCTCCCAGCCTGGTGCGGTGCACGGACTCGCCCGACATCTGTCCCTTCTGTGGCGCGAGGGAGACGCTGGCGCACGTCTACGTAGCGTGCATTAGGTGGCAGCCCCTCTTCCGGCTCTGCCAGGACCTGCTACTGGGGTGGCTGCACGTCTCTCCACCCTTCTGATCGTGGCACACCCCATCCGTGGCCCCACTAAGTCACGAGCCCTCATCAGCTTCTTCCTGGCGCTGGCCAAGATGTTCATCCATCACCCGAGGAGGAAGCAGCTGGAGGGGGCAGGGGACAGGACTCTGTGCTTGTAGGGCCCCTTTCCATTCCCTTGCTAGGTCACGTCTCTGGGCAGTGACCACTGACTCCTTAGATGCCTTTGAGGAGCAGTGGGAGCTGTCGGGGGATTCTGCTCAGCGTCCCCTTCCGGTTTCTTGATTGTCAGTCTTTGATCTCACTCCCGTTCCTTTTTGCTACCCCATAATCAGTTGGAGCCTGGACTTAATGGTTCCTCCCCTAGTTGAGGAGAGGAAAGCCTTCAGTTTTGGGTGGGCCTAGAATTGCCTGTTTCCAGTACTTCAAATAGTCCACACCTTCCAACCTCTGAAGAAATGAAGCAGGGGTCCTATGATAGACACTCTTCCCCCCCCCACCCTGTCTGTGCACTGAAGAAGCCTGGGGTCCTGTGGGAAAAATGGGATGTGATCAGATAGTTAAAGACTGTGTCAAATAACACATATGCACAAGGGGTCAAATTAAGGTTGTACAGACACCCTTAACTCTGGCATTTCTTTACTTTGGCATGTTCGACTCTGCCCCTTAACTCTCTTTTAACATAGGTTTTGAATGCAATATGCATGTCTATCTAGCTGTGCCGCTCACCTCCAGCCTGGTTCCTGGATTGATGTGCTGCTTGCACTAATCCTTTCAATGAATAATTGTTGGGGAGTAATGCTATTGCTCATCCTCACACCATGGGCTGCGCGGAGGAGAAGGGGGGTTACCCCAGTGTGAGCTGTGATGAACGGGCGTGACACTCACCACGCCAGGAGAGGCAGCGAGAAAGCTGAGGGCTGTCTTGTTTTCCAAACAAGTTGCTGTTCTTGGGCTTGTGGATAGGCTGGTTACCATGGGAAATAATGCTTTGCAGCCCAGGAAGTCTCTCTCACCACCATTCAGGGCTGTCACATGGGCCTCCTTTTCCCTTTCTCTTGACTCCCGCCATTGGAGCTATCCCCAGATTGGTACTTCTGTAACATGGAGGGTGTGCACGGGGCCAGTCCCCACGCTCCTGGATCTGGGCAGCGGGCGTCAGACCCAGCTACATTGCCTTCCTGTTGCTGGGGTATTTTCTGGTCACTCGCACGTGTTTATTGCTGGGCTCGACGTATGAATGTGCAAGTGCAGATCATGGCTCCCGCCAATCCTGGCCGCAGGCAGCTAAGCAGAGACTCCAGTTTTGGTGCACAGACAGTGAAGGAATGTTAGCGTCTGACTAGGCTGGGTAGTGGTCTCTGTCTCTCCCTCTGCACCAAAGCAGAGGGGGAAGGAGGCTTGATAGGCAATGTGTCACTAATACCCCAGGTCCTCTGCAGCCCGGGTTACGAAGCACAGATACCGCCACCAAACCCACGGCACATGGTGCAGCTGCCGTGAATTCTGCAGGAATGCTAGCTGGATGCAATATCATTTGATAACCCTCCATTTTACTGAAATAATCCAAAAAATCCAACACCAAGTGCAATGCACCCTCACCTCTCTCCTGCAGGTCACCCCTGACCCCACAGCTATCAAGCCCCTTCTGCCACTGGATGGCCTGGCTCCTGCAGCAGGTCCCAGAGGCTGCAGCTGCTCTGAATCCCTGTTTGTTATTCCATAGATTATTCCCAGGCTCACACATGGCAAAGTTTTCTCTTCATCCTATTTTGCATCATCAAATCATCAAGACAGCAGCTTCCTGGGTGATGTCTAATCATTCTCCTTTTTAAAAAAAATACATTTAACACTTAAAACATGTTCATCTCCTGGTGCCGTGATTCGAATGTATGTGATAATATGACACTGGAATTTCTCTTCAAACAAGTCAATGCTAATGTAGACGCTTGCCCTCTTTAATATCACAGAGGGATACATCTTTAGGTCTTTTAGTTGCAAGATATAACCCCTTTGCGCATGGGGTTTAGATGTAACAGCAGCCTTTCCTTGCCACAGCTCAGTGATTTTCTTACTCACAGGCTTCTCTTGCAAGTTCCCCAGTGCAGAGCTTCAGCAATTTCCAAGGCCCACGGCCATTCGCAGAGGAAGGGTTCTTCTCATCTTCACAGCCTTCCTCATAGCAAAAGGCCAGGCCGTTCATTGACACTGCGTTCACACTCATGTAAAGAAATAATACACAATTATGCAACTGGTCATGATTCACTATCCTATAATCTGCTGTGCAATATACATGTAGTACATTAGTTCTTCCCAAATGTCCTCCATTTAACAATCGAGATCTGAAACTGTTTAGGTAACATGAAGAATACCATGTCAGTCCTCACATCCATAACAGATTTACAATCATCGTGCTTGGCCTTCCTTAAGGATTAGCCACCCTGGGTAGTTGCTGCTCTCCCTGGAGCACGTCCTGCGTCATGTCTCTGAGTGCCCTGTACTGGTACGGGTCTTGGGAAGCCCAGAACTTTTAAACTTCAGCTCTGGCTCTCAGGTTGCCACCCTTGGGTTGAGGTCACTGTGGTGGCATTGGCTCAGGGTAGGGCTGGTGGGAACAGTGCCACACTGGAAGCTACCTGGTCATTATAGGCATTGTGCTTCTCGTGCCACAGAACTGCCTCTGGGCTTGGTGATACAGATGTTGTAATATAATGTGGTAAAGCAGAGCGCAGGGGGGTTGTTTTGGGTTTTAACTGCTGCATACATTTGGGATGGGCCAGCTTCAGAAGGTTCAGAGCCCCGTTTCAGCTGCTTAGCTGAACTTCCCTTGTCAAGCAATTGGGCTGGAAATATCATTAGATTCTTGGGAGGAGTGGTGGGTGAACTTTGTGCCCCTGGGGAGTAGAAATACGCTCAAGCCACACAATTTTAATGGGAGTCCAGATGTGAGCTGTCTGCATCAGGGTGTTTTGACAGACTCTGGAGAGAGGTGCCGTCTGGGACATTCAAACACGCTTCTGTGTTTGGATTCCCTAGCTGAGCACAAGTGATTCACGATGAACAGTTTATTCGATGAATGAACTGAGCCTCTTTGTGCATTGGACTGTCCAAGGGAAGATTCCAATTTTCTCAGATTTCTTTGTTATTAGGAATTATTTGCTGACCAATTCTTGGCCTGAATATTGATTGTGAGCAGTTTGTTCTGAGTGTTCAAAATGCAACTCTGTGAGTTCGTTTTGATTGGACGTGCAGGTCACATGGCATTGTACTGGTTTCTGTGAATACACTTTGAGGAGTTCAATTCATGTTGAGAAGGGTTCATTCACAATTGGAGTGGCTAGGAATGTTATCTATCTGTATGGCTAATGAGCACATCCGGAATTATAATAATAGACATTTAAGCAAAACAAAAGACACAAGCAAAAAACCCAGGGTTTTGGTTGGGATCTAAATCTTCCTGCTTCAAGGCACAAACCAATCTCTAATTGGTGTGGGTTAGAAGAAATGTATTCCATAAGTATCTTCCTGCACCTTCCTCTGAAGTACCTGGTACTAATTACTGTCAGAGAAAGGTCTGAACTCGAAAGACCAGTGGGCTGGTCCAGGATGGCAATTCCTAGGAATGGTTGGGTTGTTCTTTGGTTTGTTTGAATTAATGGAAGCTTAACTTCTGCATAACACATTGCAAATCCATTCCATACTGCAGCATTTCTGCGGCTTCCAGCTCCAGTGCTCCTAGTTATTATCAATCACGCTCTAAAATGTCTACGACCTGGCGCTCTCAGAAGTAGCCTCTTCGCCACGTCTCATTGCAGCAGCTGTGGCTGGCAGGTGCTAGAACATTCTTGGAAAGGGAACACAAAGGGGGGCCAAAGGCAGCTGGCACTGTGTCCTTTTCACTTGTGTAAATATTCATAATCAAATATCTATTGGATCCCATCCCCAATCCTCTGCTCCAGCACAAAGTGTGGGCACGGTAGGACCCCAGGTTCTGGGCTGGGCTCATCTGCACTTGCAAATTCCTGGGTGTGATTTCAGATGGTGCCTCACAAAGCGCCGTGCCAGAGAGAACAGCCAATGTACCCTAGAAACCTGCAAGCCCCTGCAGTTTGAGAAGAAGCCTGAGGGTGGAGAGAGGCTGGCAGGGATTTGTCTGGCCGGAGGCCACAGGACAGAGTGAGAGCAGAACAAAGTACTGGCAAGGACACCACAACAGGAGATAAGGTCCTATGAACTGTGACAAGTGGAAACATTCATCGCCGCTACACTGGAGCCATCTCAGTCCACTTGTGCTTCTCGTTCATGGCTATGATGCCTCTGAACCCCCACCGGGCACTTCTTGTCTTGTGGCGTCTGTATGGTGCCCCCGTGCCTATGGATTGTTAGCCCTTCTGAGAGCGCACTCTGTGTTTCTCTTGGTACAATCTGCTATTGCTCCTTAGGCTCGGCTGTCTGATGCATGAGAGGGCTGCTAAAAGAATCGGACTAATTTTAACACAAACCTCACATTGCTGGTTTCCTTCACTCTGAGCGCTCCAGGGACACGTGTGTCCTGTAATTTTGGGTACCTGTGACTGTCTGATAGCAAATCAGTGAGCTCCCGCGTGGGATGTAAGGCCCAAGGAGCTGGCCAGCTACTGAGCTTATCCTACTGGTGATGGGAAGCGTTAGAATTGACAATCACCCTGCTCGTCATCCTCCAAGCTAATCAGCTCCAGAATTGGGCCTAGGGTCGATCTGAAAGCGACTAGCAGGGACTGTTTGCAAAGGCTTTACCTTTCCACACTGGCCAGAAGCTCCGGCAGAGGCCTTGCAACCTTACAATGTACACAAGGGTATCAGTATCTCATGGCAGACCCGGGTTCAGGTGCTGCTCAATGGGAGCTCTGAAAACACCAAACTGCCAAATCTGCCCCTGGTGTCCCTTCCTGTAGATGAACCGAGAGGGTGAATTTGGCCTGCTAGGTTCAGTTACGTTACTGGAGAGGGGCCCCGGCTTGGTGCTGTGTTGCCGGGAGCCTAAGGGGCCCCCTCCAGCTGGTAGAAATGGGAGCACATCGCAGCTCCCTTCACATGAAAACTCGGCTCCCGAAGGCTACAGGGCTGGGCCCACTCTGGCAACGCTTGACCCATAATTCCTTGCTGAGGCGAACCATTAGAGCAAGCCTGGTGCCGGGCTAGAGAATCCTCCACGCTCCTGGCCACCGCCATAGCTACCCCGGGCAAGCTGCGCTGGCGCTGACACGCACCTCTGCTTTCTCCCTTCTTCTCAGCTGCAGCCTTCGGCTGCTTGGGCCCAGGTGCAGCAATGCATGCTGGGACCTGTAGGGCCCTGCCCCTGCATTTACGAAGAAGGCAGCCAAGAGCTACATCCCAGAGCTACCCATGAGTCACCCCTGAACGAACAGTTTCTGCCTTGGTCATTACAAGCCCCAGGGATCTTTGTTTTGCAGGGAATTGTGCTCTGGGAATAAACCCCACCCACCCATTAGAACAACTCAGCCTCCTGGTTGCTGTGGCCGCCTTCAAGTGTTCCCTTGCGGTTGAACAAGGAAGGTAACAACAAACGGCTGGGTTTGCACAGGCTGTGAGGCTGTAGCAGATGCAAGAAGCAAATTCACATTGTCTCAGCTGAGGCTGCTTTAAATCAGGACATTTGTAAGTGGCTGGGCTCCCGGTGGCTGCTGATTTTCCCTTCATCCACTTTGTATTCTCACCCTAATTGTCTGCAGCAACCTGTTATTACTGAGCCTTTAACTTGATAGACACAAATAGGACGCACTAATCCACTACTCTTTGGTTTAAGAGTCATTACAAAGTGCTTAATTAAGTAAGCCTCACTTAATCACAAAATGTTTGCATGCTAAACGAGTTCTTGTGAAGCACGACACTTGACATATTCTGTACAAAAATAATTACAAGCAGGAGGCCTGGTACACTGAGCCTCCGAACATTTCATTTCAGGGGCCTGGCCCATTCATCACCAAACTGGAATTAAAAGGCTTTTAAAGCGGAGTAATGTGAGAACTCCCACATTCCTGACGAATGACTCATGGGGAGCCTATTCTGCTGTCTGAGCATTTAAAGGGACAGCGCCGCCCAGCCGATTCCCTCAGACAAATGGCGAAAGAAATGGCCTGGGTACTGCTGACATCAGCTGGTGCTTCACTGGTATGGTCTCCAAAGAGGCTCAGGAAAGCTCCCCCAACCACCCGGAGGCTGAGCTGGAAAACGTGATATTGCAAGAGCAAAAGCCGGCCCAGGGCAGAGGAGACCCATTCAGCAAGTGGCTTTTATCAGGCCTCTGCAATGTCCACCAGCAGTCTCTGTGAAGAACACGTTTCAGTGTAGTAGCCGTGTTAGTCTGTGTCAGCACAAAAAAACAAGAAAAATACCTGTGGCACCTTAGAGACTAACACATTTATTTCAGCATAACACGTTGCCCTGGAAGAATAACGGGGCTTGTGGCCATGGGAAATTAGAGACTGCAGGTGTCTTGCGAGCATCAGCCTTCCAGATAACAGCTTTGTGGTTACACATCCGTATGACACTCAGCCCAGAATGGGCAGGGGCAGGAGGAAGGGGCTTTAGGGGGAGGGGAGAAGCATTTAGACAGAGAAACTCTTTGCACTGGAGCTACGAAAGGAGCCCATCCAGCCGAGCCCTCCTGGTAGAATTCACACCCTCTGCGCCAGGCGTGGAAGCGTTCCCAAACTCGGCTCCCTCGCCGCCTTAGAAAACCAGCCTGAATGGGATTTTGTCAGCACCAGCATGCAGACTTTTGTTAAAAGTGGTGGTGCCCATTAAACCTCTGTCTCCCTGTCAGGATAATTGGGAGCCCTGTCCAAGGCTGCCTTTTGATGGAAACTCTTTTAATTGGAGCCCTATGAGCTTTGTAATGCCGTCAGAGCTCCGTTTGTTTTCTCACACACTGGCCGCTCCGGTCTGAGTATTCAGAGCCCCAAACCACATTGTGCAAAACTTGGTCCTTTTCAGATGCGTGTCTAAAAGAGCTTCCTTCAGGACACAGGGTCCACAAAGGCAGCTGACAAGCAAGCGCTCTCCAGCCTCCAACCGGCTCCTTCCAATTTTTACTGGGATTGATGTGGCCTTTACCATACCAGATAGCAAAGCAACAAGGACTTGCCTTTTGAACTCCTGAACTTCACTCAGGACATCTGTCCCCAAGATGATGGTTCTTCCTGCTGGAATAAGCTGATCTCTAATCTCCCGGTTTCTGAACTTCCCCTAGGCAGCAGGGTGCTCATTTACAGCTCGCAGCCAGAAGTACCTGGGGGATCTAAGAGTTGTGTAGGTCCATGGGCACTCTTGGGTTCAGAGCCTGATTCCATTTCCCCAATTTTGCAATTACACAAAGTCATGGTGTGTGTGTGTAAGACTGACATTGAATCGTCTCAGAAATGGAACTCAGACACTCGCATCCCTCCTAGCAGTCTGGTCATTAACCCAAACAGAGTCACACCGGTGGTTGTCGCCCGTAAAGGCTTTGCCTTAGATCTCTACAGCTTTGTTCTTAATGAGCATTGCTGGTATTTGGGTGCCCAAGAGCTGGGATGAATCCAACAGGCCCCAGCGGCTGTGGGCTTCCCTGGCTGCCGGCAGGCTAGTTAGTGCCCAAAACTCAGCGTAGGCCCGTAGTTCCTGTCAGTTGCTCTGAATGCTTTCCCTTCCCCACTAAAGTCTGTGCCATTTTACCTGGACTACGCAGGAGCCAGTGTAACTGGTTGTGTTTTGTAGTTCATAGCACAGCCTGTTTACGGTCACTTTCTTTGCAAAAAGCCATGTGCGTGGCAGGGCAGTTGTGTGTGCATGTTTCAACGCAACGTGGCATGCACTCTTCACATTTCCATGTTAATGTCTTGCTCCACCTTGCTCGTGATTTTGCAGAACACTGAGCCAGTAGTTGAAGCTGATGAAGCTAATCAATACATGGAGGACGTAGCTGTTAAGTTACACAGCACGGGTTCTGGAATAGCAGCCTGTGTCTTTTAGCCGGGGCCAGGGTCTTTCCCCAGTCCCTTCCCATCACAGCCATGTCTAGACTGTGCTGTTGCTTCCTCCTCATCTACCCCTTCCTAGCCTATTCCTGATGGCTAAATCACCCAAGCCCTTTCCCAGCCTCCAGTGCCCCTAAGGCCCTCCTTGCTCGGGCAGTCTGTCCAACTGAGGTGAGCTGCCAGTGCAAGCAGAAGTCCATGCTTGGTATAGGCCTGTACCTCCAGTAGATGCCTGGAGATTGGGGGCTGACCCCCCCGCCCCTGCCCCCTGGAGATTGGGGGCTGACCCCCCCGCCCCTGCCCCCTGGAGATTGGGGGCTGACCCCCCCCGCCCCCAGATTTTTCTGTAGAGTGGGGGTGTGTGGGAGGTGTATAGGCCCATCATCATGGTGAGAGGATTCTCCTCCCAGAGGCTTCCAGGCAGGTGGGGTGTTCTCAGCTGTTTTGTTCTGTTGTCATGGAAATTAGGGCTACTTCACACTGGCTTCATGCTGACATCAGTGGGAGAGCAGCAGCCCAGTGGTGAAGGGAAGGGCACAAAGAGCCCAGCAGAGCAAGGGGAAAAGGTGGGAGAGTGAGTGAAACTGAAGAGCATGTGGTGTCAATTGCAGCCTGATGGCCATACAGACTCGTCCAGCAGGAAAGCTCCTCTTTAAATCCCCAGTAAAGCTAGTCAGGGAAACGTTGCCGGACGGACCCATATTTCACTGGAATCAAAATGCATCAGGAAAGCAGGTTGATTTTGCTAGAATTTCATTTAGGAAGAAAACCAGGGGGAAAAAGCTCTAACAATATTGAAATATCCCATTTTGGCATTTTTGGAAGCAAACATTTTGATTTTTTGTTTTGAAATTTTTAAAGTATTATGTTTATAATGAGATAGCAAATTAACAGTCAAAAGCAAAGCAAAATGTTTTGATTTCAACCAAAACAATTTCACATAACTTTCCTTCCTAGAGAACCCTGAAATTCTTGTTTTCATTTCAATTTGGAATGAAGCCAAATCTCCAAATCCTTTGCCAATCCGAACTTCTGTCCTCCGCACTGCTGGAATCTCCAGCCATCCACATGGGTGTTTCTCGGTCTTGCTCCTTGGTCACAAGAGGGTTTTTATCACAAGCTAAACACCAGAAAGTTTGCTATAAGAAAGAAAGCAAAAAAAGAGCCTAAACTGCACTTAGCCTTACTCTGTGCTCACTGCTTAGGCGGCCAGCGTATGGCTCACAGTTTCCAGAGGCTCCTGAAACTGGGCTAGAATTTCTCCCGAGGAATCCTGTCTCTTGGATGCAGACACTGATAACGGACCAGGAAACACATATGGTAAAAATTATTTAGAAACATTTCCAAACTTGGTCATCTTTTTTACTGAAGGGCAGTTTGCCAGGCTCCAAGGCGCTGGATGTCAGGAGATGCTGTCTGCTTCCCAATGGCTCACTGGCATGGAAAGAGAGAGCGCTGTTACAGTGGGTACCGGTGAAGGCTTCCCAACAGGTGTTGTTGGGAAGATGTTTTACATTTCCTACAGCGGGCTCCTTCCTTCGTTCTGGCTAAGAAGTGACACAGCAGGAATCAAGCACCCCATCCTGGTTCCACGCCAGGTTACCATCGCCATGACCTGTGAGGAGTGAGTCACTATGGGCAGTGAATTTGAACAGGCCGCTCAATACCCGATCACGTCTGAAAGCCACTTTCACCCAAAGCCCCATTCTGCCCTGGGCCGGGCCGTGTCACACATTACGTGCTGTCAGTTTAGCTTGGAAAATGCAGGGGAGCGGGGGGTCCTTACAGATAGCATACATTGTGACTGTGTATAGTTTGTATTCCTTCCAGGAACAGCTGTTGATATTTTGACACTTGCCAACTCTGCAGTATCTTCAGGGAGTCTCCTTTCCTCCCATTGCTGAGATTTCCCCTTCTGTTGGGTTTTTATTCTTTTCCAGAGGCTCTTCGCCTTTTTGGTTTTCTTTGTTCTCAGCTGGTTTGCAAATCCTGGAGTAGGGGCTGGGAGACAGACTTCAGCACTTGACAATGTTCCCAGTGAGGAGGTGGGGGAAGGCGCTGGGGATGAGTCTGCTTGCTGGAATTATTAATCCTTCTGGCTTCCCAGACCTCTCAGAGACCCCCTGCCCAGAGACAGGGATTGTACTTTCAATATCCTTACAAAACCAGGTTGGTAAATAAATGTGTGTGCATAACATGCAGGCACATGGCATGAATTAAAACGCTTCAAAGAAAGAGCATGCCTTTATATTGAAACCTGGTCCCAGTGTAAATATCTGTATCGGGAGAGGGAGCGAACACTTGCTGTTTTTTTACTACATTGCAGAGACACACCGAGCACATATATTCTTTAACTATAAGGAAGACTCAGTACTGCAGTAAATTTGGGTGTCTGCCGTCTTGATGGGACGTGATCCTGGCCTTTTGTCAGCGAAGAGCCATTAACCCGCGAAGATTCAACACTAGATTAACTGGGTTAAACTGCTAGTGCCTGCTGTCTATGGAAGGGTTCTTTCAGTAAGTGGCTCCCTGTAGCTTATTTGACTCTAGGCCCAAATCTAATGTCTCAGTGGGCCTGTTACATTAAGCAGGCCCAAGTGGTAGGAGATTTAAAGCATCAAAATGAAGTGCTTTATCACTCCGTACTGTGTTCTTGGCTGCTTTCATTGGCCTCACTTCACAGGCTTTTTAGCCTGCAAGCAGAGGCCTCTCGGCAGGCCCATTACAGATTCCACTTGTTGACGGTTGCCTTGTTGCAGGATTTAATGGTAGAATAATATTTACACAGTAAACTCCTCTGGAGGTGTTATAAACACCATAAAAAGGATTTTAGAAGCTTAATGAGCGTTAGTGAAGTCGAGACAGGATAATGTGGCAACTGTGCGCTGTAATCTGATTTGGCACCTTCTGCACAGCAGGAGTTAGTGGGTGTAATAGCTTTTTAGGGTTGGTGGGTTTTTTTTTAGTGTGTAATATTATTTGTCTAGCATGGTGCTAAATACAGGATGCCAAGGGAGCCCTTCCCATGCTGATAAACTTGAGACTGTAACCTGCATTCAGGAACAAAATGAAGATACGCCAAAGGGAAACGGACTCAGGCACTTTGATATATTTGACAGATACATCAAGGTTGCTTTTTGTCAGAAATGAAAGATATCAATAATTGGGCCAATTTAATGCTTGGCAGCACAGCCCTGAACTCGGTAATAATGATAACATCAATAATTTCTTCTTAATTCTGTGTCTGCCTGCAGCCTATTGTGCTGAGAATTCGGCGAGGTTTGTCAAGAAAGCTGGTGGCGTGATTTTAGCATTTCCCAGTGTTGGCTGGCAGATCAGTGCACAAGCTGATATTGCAACCAAGCTACCCCCCAGGGCATGACTTATTTCAGCGAATAAACTACACCCACAAGCCCAATATTCATTCTAAGGTTGGGATTTCCTCTGAGCATAGCTCAGAAATGCACTGGGAAAACACACTGGGGAGTCTGCTTTGGAAAATGACCTCCTGCCGCTTCAGAGCCCTCCTCCTTTCCCCCATTTGCTCCGAAATGTTATCAGGCACATCACACTGCTTGTATGCACAGGAAAGGCTGTTTAAAAATAACCAGAAAAACCCTGCAAACCGCATGTGGCCTTTCCCTGTACACATGCCAAGATGTTAATTGATCAAACCTGTGGCTGTCTCTCATCTGTCCTTATGATACAGTAATGGAATGGCCTGATTCTTTGTTCCCTCACGCCTGTGCTGAGCACAGATGAACTGCTACCAAATACAAACTTCCCGCTTACGCTGGCTGGTAGTGCTTTACGCCCACTAGAAATCAATGGTGCCACCAAGAAACGAGGCCTTGTATGTCTCAGTGTCTCCTCTTTAGCCCACGGCTCCGTGAAAGTGGCAGATTGCAGTCAGGTATTTCCCTATTACTTTATCATCAAGAATAGATATTTTCTTGAGTTCACTATAATTTGGTGCATAATCAGCTTTTCCCCTTAAACTCAATTTTTAGTTGAAAACTGCTTTTCCTTTTCGTATTCCTAGAATGTTCTGGGATCCACCTCTCCATTTCTTTCACTTAGTCATGTATAAATATTGTGGGTCTCTGCTTGCTGCACAGCAGGGTAGTTTGCAATGTTAGACACTCTGCATTCCCAGGCATTGCTAGTCACAGTCTGCTCTGAGGAAGGCTGGGTGGCGAAGATGTAGATTTGTCACCTGCTAAGGAGAGAATAAACAGGCATGGTCAGTGATGGACCATCAGAGTCTTGGGGCCCGATCCTGGCTCTGCAGCTATGACATTTTAATGGTATTGCTTCCATGAATAAAGTTACGTGCTGGTGTTTGCAGGATCCGGCCCTTGGATGTCTAGAGTTTCTGACAGGTGGCGGACACCCTGCAGTGGGAAGGATGAGAATAGCAAGAACTGTCCCATTTTATCCTGCGCCTACCTCCCTTACACGCTGGGTGAAAGTTTTCCAAAGGAGCGCTTTTCGGTTAGAAAATGCCATTTCGTCAAAACTTGCCGGGGGAACATGCTGATTTTGATGAAAGTTTGTTTAGAAAAAAAACCTGCCTTGATGTTAGAATGATCCATGTCAACATTGCCAGAGCAGAACGTTTCAATTCTTCACTTTGAAACGCAACGTCCCTGTGAATTTCAGTTTATATGATAAATTATCATATCAAATGAAGTCAAAATCAAAATGAAATGTTTCAATCAAACCAAAATGAACATTTTTGAATATTCCATTTCATAGGAGATCTCAATTTTCGATGTCCCCTTACGGATAAGAACAAAACCAAATTTTGAAATGTCAGAATTTCCCGTGAGATGGCAAGTCTGGTTCCCACACACCTCCCCTAACCGTATCTCTGGCTGTGCTCCTCTTGCTTCATCTCTGTGCTGCTACATAGGCCCCTCTGTTCATTGTTCTGGTGCTAACACCTGCTCTGGTGCATTATATTGTGTCTGCTTCATTAGGCTTTGTGAACTTGGGGGACTTTCATTTTGACATTCCAAGAACTGCACTTAGCCCATCCAATTTCTGAGGGATGCGTGGAGCAGTGAATCTTGCTGGCTTGCCAGGAGCAAAAAGCTACCTTTTGTAAATAAGCCAATATTTTCTTTCTTCCAAGAGAAAGTTGACAAAGATCAATACCGCCTGCAAAAGACATTGCCCTCTTAAGAATTAGCCCTTTGCAGAATCATTAATCCAGGAAGCTGTTACAGGGTGACAAGAGCAAGGAGCCTCTGCATGTCTGGTAGGGATGCAGGAATGTCATCTTATGCACACAGAAACAAACCAAATACATTCTCCAAGGACAGAACTGCCATGCGACAGGCACGTTTCTGAGAGAGGCGCTAATTTCACTCTAATTGAGAAAGGCCCGTTACAGTCCTGATAACAGTGTGTTATGGGAGAGGCCTGGTGTTTTGCTTCCGTTTTACTGCAGTGAGGATCGCTTGAAAAGCTATGGAGAACCTGCTTTCTGAAGGTCCGACTGAAGCCTGCTGCCCACAGTAGGAGCAGCTAAATGAATGTGGCAGGTTTACACCACATAGTCATACTGTGGCTAGATCAAACCAGGAGCAATCCCACCCAGGCATACTGCATACAACCTGTGGTTACATATTCTATAGCTAACAATGGAACACCGGGAAATCAGACTCCTAGGAAAAGATGCTCTTGGACAAGACAAACATGTTAGTTCATGTTTAGCTGCTCTTACATGTTACTTCAGCATGTTCAATAATTCCAGCAGTTTGTTCTGTTTTAACCAGTCTACCAAAGAGTCTAGATGATGATAAACAGCAGAAGATTTCTTGGCACCTACTATAGAGTCCATCATGCAGAACCAGGGAAAAAGACATCCCGGCAGTAAAATCTGTTAGGCACTGTATTAATCTCTAGAAGGCAGTGGAAGAAGCCTCATCCTTTGGAACATGTAATACTGTACTGCACAAAGCACGGGGGCATGGGCTTGTATAGGTGCTTTGGATGTAAAACACGCTGTGTTGCAAGATAGGTCTTCGACTTTTTGGTGTCACATTCACAAGTTAAATGGCCGGAGATACAATTAAACTGCCATTCCAGAGTTTGGGCCAAACATTTATTAATTCATTTTTTTATTTTATTTTTGCATCTCCAGTGAAAACTGTTTTGCTTTTGCCTGGTGTCCTCGGCAGGGTTTGTGACACACACGTTGCAGCGTGGGGTCAGTGTGGGAGAACCAGCAATGACATAGCCTGGTCAGTGACCAGTTTCCAGAATGAGGCCCTGCTCCTGCAAACATTGCGGTGGGTGAGTAACTGCAGACACTGGGTGCCAGGGGACGACTCCCTTGTGCGGCTATCAGTGTTAGTGAATATCTGCAGGATTTGG
This sequence comes from Chelydra serpentina, assembly GCA_037349315.1. NCBI lineage: Eukaryota > Metazoa > Chordata > Testudines > Chelydridae > Chelydra > Chelydra serpentina. The sequence continues at coordinate 19,839,004 of JBAIAC010000040.1, read as the reverse complement.
GCCTCAGCCCAGTGAACAAGGAGCAGCGCTGGTGAAAAGCATGTTAGATTTTAAAACAATTTCAGAGGCCATAAGGTGAGGTTCTGCTAGTAACAAAGGGAAGAACATTTATTTTAGGACGTATGATTCCTAGCTGTGATACTCCTGGTCACTGGGGTTCCTTTGCTCCAGCACCTCTTAGTCCTCAGCCTGGGCCCCAGCACTCATTCAGGCCTCTGCTCTGCAGCATCTGGTGTTTCAGCACGTCAGGCCGCTCTTAAGAGGCTCCGTTCTCTGGTGGAGCCCCGGATAGGCCGCCCCTTCTGGGGTTTGTCAATGTTGTTGTTGGCGTCCGTTAGTCTCGAGAGACGATGGATATGCGCCCATGGGGAATGTTTAATTGATGGTTGTGCAGCATCTGTTGTGGCTGTGGAGCCCCACACGAGAGTGGCAGTCTCGATTGCATTTGCTGCATTTGAAGGCGGTGTCAGCTGTGGGTTGGAGCCGCTGCTTCCTTTTTCGTTGAACCCGCTTTTCCTCAGCAAGCTGCCGCAGCTTGTCTTCGCCAGTTTTCAATCCAGTGGTCAGAGCGTGTCTCCATCTGCATCTGTCCTGGGCGAGCTCTTCCCAGCTGTTGATGTCCATTTGACACTAAGCCCCACGCACCCAGTGAAGCAGGTGAACTGTGGCGGGACAACACCTTATTGGCTGGGGGCTGCCCAGCTTGAGGCGGGCGATAGTTGTCCAGTGAGACGTGGTGATCCCTCCCACCGTCGGAAGCAACCCCTGGCGCCAGCTCTACGCCAATCGAGCAGGGGGCTTATAACCGGTAAACTGTTGCTTCCCGTGTTGTGTCGACGTTGTGAAGCGAAGCTGGAGTGTCCTCTCCAGGGCGCAAGCCAGGGCAGGGTGATATGGAGGAACAGCTGTTGCCCATGCAGCAGAACCCCCCTCTCCACGCAACTGATGGATCCAAGGGAAAGACAATGTCGATACAACTTGGCACCAGTGGCGTCGCGGGAGTTGCCGGAATGACGTTGAGGATAATGTCAGACCGTCATCGGGACTCCGACACCGGATTTGGTTTCAGGGTTGACTCCCTTAGCCTTTCCCATGAGTGGGTATTGCCACAAGGCAGCGGAGGTTTTAAATCAGAGTTTTCCTTCTCCTAGGTGGGCTGCTTTCCAAGGCTGACGAGCCCCACCTACCCGGAGGTTTCTCAATAAACACAAATAAAGTAGCCACAAAGGAATGTCCCTGACCTCCCGAAAGACGAGTCGCCACGTTGGCCGTGAATTCTCAGAATGATCCTCCAGCTGGCGAGTGACTGTGCAGACAGATCCTCGGTCTGATCTTAGTCGCCCCGGGGGGGTTAGTCCTGATTTCTAGCATGTGGAACAGCAGCCACAGCCTGCATGTGCTGGGCCTTGGGGACCGCTGGATCCAGACATGGGCCCCCAGATCTGTCCCCACGGCAGCCATCTGAGTGAAGACCATCTCCATGGTGTGCAGGTCTTTGCAGAAACCCTTCCCACCTGGCAGCTCTCATCCCTTCACATTGCCGGCAATGTCTTTACTACAGACTCCAGCGGTACGTGTGAGCTGGCTAGGGGCGGCAGGAGGGGCATTCACACCTGAAACAGCCGCAGCTTTATTCAAGCAACAGACCATGATAAACTAGGGAAAATGGAAGGATGAAAAGCCCCATGCAAAGCCCCGCGCTGGGTAATGAATGTCTCCATTACAGAGGGAATAACGGATTTGATCAGAAAGTAAAGCACGTCACTTTTGCACTAAATGAGCGTACAATAATCATGTGTCACGTGTGTTAGAAGAAAAGTCCGGCACGCTCCCTCTCTGTGTGTAATACAGGGCCATATGCCCCCTGTTTAGATCTCATTCTCAGAACCCAATCCGCACAAAGAGGAGGAACCAATAGTGTTAAACAGTAAAGTACAGAATTGTAAATGAAGTGTCTGGGAATACGGTGAAAGCGGCGCCTGGTAATCTCATTTAGTGTGTTCTGAGCAGTTGGAGTGGAACGATTTCTCAAGGCGAGCTGCATGTTCTGGAAAGGGAACAGCGGGGGAGACTTCAGCCAAAGCAAAGTGATGGGCTAGTTTGCTTCTTGAGTGCATCCGGCTGCGATCAGAGGGGACAAAGCTGGGCAGCTGATTGCCCCCGGCAGGGCTAGAGCGAGGCTGTGAGACACTCTCCTTCCCGTCAGGGATGGGCTGAGCTGGTCTGACATGTCTGGCTGCAACCTCTGGACCCAAGGAGACTGATTCTGCCTTGCCCTGCACCTTGTGTCAGTATAAAACGCTGTCAAATCCGAACGGTGGGTTTACATCCCTTTGGCCGCCATGGAGAGCAGAATCAAGCCCACGCTGCTCAAACGTCTGCGGGTCAGGTGAGGAATGTGCTCCTACCGACCGGCAATGGGCCTGGAAGTGCAATTATGAACCAAAGTGCAGTGTATGCTTCAGAGAAGGAGCTGAGAGCTGGGTCATGGAGCCTGAACTCCTCCGAGGGCTGAGGTGCATTCGTGTGTTGGGGGGGGGGGGGAAGCTTGTCTGGGCACGGCTAGTGCTGTGAGTGAAGTTCACAGTGAGTACTGAGTAGGCCCAGTGTGCCGTGGCCTCCATCACTGATCCAGGGTTCTTGGCTACACTTGTAATGTAAGTTCTGGAGAGTCCGGCTGGCACCGCCTGGGCCCGGAGCTGCCCGAGGAGGCCGGGCCAATCGTTCGGGAAGTTCTTCTCTGCACTCTGATTGGAAACATGTGGCCGTGTTTGCCTTGAGGCTGGGACCCATCTTCTTTGAAGCTTTACGTCTCTGCACGGACTTGGAATTTCCCATCTGGTCAAGTCAGTTCTCTCCTCTCGTCTCCCGAACATTCATGGGCAGCCGGAATGGAGGTGGAGGGAGAAGGGGCGGGAGGAGAAACACCCGGCCAGTTTTGCCACCGTGTAACTCTTCCCTTACAGAGCCACGGAACTGTGGCCTGAAAATGGAAAGAAAATCCTGACACAACAGAACCAATGTACTTCCATTAACTGCGGAGAGGAGAGAGCAAAGCAGTAATGACTGAGGCATAGACTCCTCGAGTGTAAGAGATTATTGTGACTATCCAATCTGACCTCTGGCAGAACACACGTCAGAAAACCTCCCCCAGTGACTCCTGCGCTCAGCACAGTCACTGGTGGTTGAATGAGACCTTGGAGAAAAACATCCACGTAAAGTCTCCGTACCATGAGGAATTTCCCAGCAGCACTCGCTGTGCAAAGGCTGCCTCTTATTTCCAGTCTGAACTTCCCTGTCTTAAACTTCCAGCCTCTGGCTCGAGCTCTGCATTTTTCTGCTGCATTGAAGAGTCCCCACAAGCACATTCAAGGGTGTGAAGACAACCCAATGGAAATCTTAACACAATGGGCTGGCTCTGTTGGGTTCTTGGCTCAGCAGCTGTTTGGCTGCCCTTGATTTCCACGCTGTTTGTGGTTGTCCAAGTCAGAGCAATCGTCTGTGACCTTCCTGGTGTTTATGGGCGTTGCGGTGGAGGTGGGGGCATGTGGCACGTGGAAGGAAGCGCAGCGCAGAAATGCAAAGAAACCTCCATGGAGAGCTAGGCAAGAGCCCGGGGCAGGATCTCCCACAGAGACCTGCAACTGGAGCACAAACGTCTTCGACTCATGTGTTCAGAAATGAGATCAACGGAAACGCTTGCCTTGTTCAGCCGCCTCGTGCCCCAGCCTCTGGCGTGCTCTGCACTCCATAGCAAAGACGGTTTTGAAGCATTAGCTGGACCTGACCAAAGCAGCACACAGTAGGAGCCACTGACAGGGAGCTGAGCCACAGGCTTTAGAGGAGGAGCCAACTAACTCAGTCGACTGGCAGTAGGGGAGGGGGCCTTTCACCTGACGGATGTACAGTGCCTAGCACTGTGGTCTGGTCCATAACCTGGGCTCCTAGGTGCGGTGGTAACACAAGTAGTAAATAACGATGAATTCATGTCAGTTCCAGGGACACATCTCTTTGTGGTCGAGTGGAATGAAAGCCGGGTATCTTTCAGCACATCACAATGGCCCTGCAATGGCAGCGAGTGACATGTCAGAGGAATTCATCCCTTGTGGGGATTCCATCAACCCTTCATTCTCACTGGAGACATCCCCTGGGAAATCCCCCTGCAGCCCAATGTCCGGTACCTTGCTCATGCTGGGTAGCCCCATACTCCATAAGGAGCCCCGCTGGTTTCAGTCAAACTCATCCTATCTAGATGTAAAGACCCCAAATGAAGGAGAACCCGTCACATCCCTACGAAGGTTGTTCGAATGGTTAATGACCCTCACTGTTAGAAATTTCCACTTTATTTCTAGTGCAAATTTGTCTGTCTTCAGCTTCCAGCCACTGGATCTTTTTCTGCCTTTGCTAGATTCAGGAGCCCTGAACTATTAGAAGTCTTTTCTTCAGGTAGGTGCTTTATAGACTGAGATCAAGTCGCCTCGTAACCATCCCTTGGGTACACTACATTTCTTTTAAAATATTTTCAAGTATGTTAAAGTCAGGAGTTAGTGGCCAACCTCCGAGGAATTACACCCGTACACGACGAGTGTAAGGGACACCGCGGCCAGACTGTGCAACTCAGCTGCCGCAAATCTTGATATTCAAACTAGCGCTGCCGGTGAAATGCACATATATAAACACAGAGGGGTAGCGCTGTTATTCTAGGCCCTGCGTTATACCCAGTGTCCTTCCATCTGTGGGGCGGTGCCCATGAGTCTTTCAGAGCTGATCTGCTGTGCCCCGAATCAGCGGGGTAGGCCATGGGGTTCCTATGTGACATCTCTGGTTCTTAGAGAGACAAGGTGGGTGAGGTAATAGCTTTTACTGGATCAACTTCTGTTGGTGAGAGAGACGAGCTTTCGAGACGCACAGAGCTCCTCTGTGAAAGCTTGTGTGTGTGTCTCTCTCTCTCTCTCCAACGGAAGGTTGTCCAGTAAAAGAGATCCCCTCGCTCAGCTTGTCTCTCTAATATCCTGGGACCGATACAGCTACAACTATGCTGCCTACATCTCCAGTTCTTGTCAACCCCCTGGCTGTGCTGAAACATGCCAATTGAAAGCGTCATCCACGTGGGTGCCTGGACTTGCCACCCAATTCGAAACAGGAGGCTGCGGGTAGGTCCTGTGGTTAGAAAGTCAGAATTCCCCTGGAATCCCATCGGTGAGATTTGGGCAGGAAGGTTTTTGGGGCGGAATCGTTTCTCCCGGTTAATCTTTCAGTTCATTCCAGGCCAGGAATCATGTTCCAGGAGCTGAGAACAAGGCAGGTTGTTTGAAATGATGCTGACATAAAAGCACCTCTCCTCCGCAATCCCATCCTCCACCAGCACGGGGATGCATGGTTCTCGCACACCCGGCAGCTGCCTGTGTTCGGCAGAGTTAAAAAAAAATTGTACTTTTTTCATTTGTGCTGATTTGCATATTAATAGTTTGCATATTAAACAACTACTTCAGAGGGTGGGCGGGCTAATGAATGCAGCAATCTCCTCTATTTTAACTCAATTTGCCTCATCCATATTCCAATGACTTTGGGGATTGGTATTCAGTTTTCATTGAAATTATCCAAGCCAGACCTAATTTGTGCTGCCCTTCCATTAATCCAATTAATTAGCACCATTGATGTGTACTGCCTTTGTAATGCAGCTTTGTTCAGCCCTGCTGCTGCTAATGACAGCCTAGTATCAGAGCAAATAATGAGCAAACCAAAGGAGCATTTGACCCTAGATGTACCCTCACACAATGCAGCAGGTTTGAGTCTGGAGGCCCTAATTTAGGTTCTGTAACCCGAATTATAGACAATAATTCAATATTCTTCATGTGGAGCCGAGTAATTGTCATCCCCACCCGGTTTGTTTAGTTTACCTCTTTTTTCTGCTTCTTAATCTATTATTTTTTTGCAGACATTTTGAAACCTGGCCTTGCTGCCCCACCGACAGCATTGATTCCCGACCTTCTTTTCACAGAGAGCGCTAAAAAAATCTCTTTGCTCTGAAGGAATTCATTAACCTTTTCCCCTGCCCAGAACTGGAGAGAAAAATCTGTATGTTTTTTAAGTAAAGCAAACATATATTGTTAGTGATTATTGGAGCCACTCCCCGCCCGCGCCTCCATATAGCAACTCTGCTGCCGCCTCTGTGAACTCACCTTTGTGCTTTGCTTAATCTCAGCCCCACAACCACCTCCTTCAGCTCCAATCCGAGCTGTTTCCTGTCTGGCGAAGGGAATATATAATAGATACTGAGGAAGGGGCCAGATCAAAACTGGTAAAGGAAAGCATTGGCATTTTAGAATCCTGGCTACTAAAAATGTGTGCCCATGTCACGGGTGCTAACTGCTCCTGGAGAACCCAAGTAATTGTCGGTTTAGGAGAAATTATGTTTCTAAGGGCTGGTCTACACTAGCCCCGAAGTTCGAAGTAAGATACGCGACTTCAGCTACGTAAATAACGTAGCTGAAGTCGAAGTATCTTATTTCGAACTTCAAAGTACTCACCCCTGGTCCACACCTCGGCGCGCAGGCTCCCCCGTCGACTCTGCCTGCTCCGTTCGTGGAGCAGGATTACCAGCGTCGACGGGGGAGCACTTCCTGGTTCGATTTATCACGTCTAGACAAGACGCGATAAATCGAACCCAGAAGATCGATCCGACGCGTCCGACAGAGCTGGTAAGGGTAGACTAGCCCTAAGAGTCTAATCTTGGCTCCAGAGAAGTCAATGGCAAAACTCCCATTGACTAGAGCAGGGCTAGGATTTCACACCGGGTAATCTATATTCTGTTTCTTTCTTTATCACTGGGCACATTCATGTTTTTCTTCACAAGGGCCACTGTTCAGGAAAGCTCTTAAGCATGTGCTCCAGCATGTCTCACTGGAGTCAGAGATCCCGAGTGCAGACGGGGGAGATGGCCCACTATTGTAAAAGATGGAGACTTAAAGCTAATTTCAGAACAATAGTTTCCAGCTGCTTCCATCTGTGGCACACAAAGGCCAACAAAGAGCTCCACATCTTTCTGAATGGACACAGGCCGGACCACGGCCCAAAGCCTGTGTCTCTAGGTGTTACACTGGACCATGCCTTGACTTTCAAGGAACACCTTACCAAGGCGTCATTGAAAATAAAGGCAAGAAACAACCTGACCAGCAAAGTAGCTGGTTCTACTTGGGAAGCCAGTGTGCGGACACTAAGACACTCTGGGCTTGCCTTGTATATTCTGCAGCGGAGTATTGCTCCCCGGAATGGCTCAGGTCCGGTCACACATGACGAGTAGATACTCCGCGGAATGAAACCATGCCTATAACAACAGGTTCCATGGCACCTGGCTGCCGGTCCTGGCCAACATTGTTCTTCCTGGCATCAGGTAACAAGTCACCCTGCAGAATCTTCTCCTTAAGGTGCAGGGCACGCTCCATCTCCCCCTGGTTAAAGATGTGTGTAATCCATGGAGCCACCATCTTGGCTCGAGGTACAACATCTGGACAACTCCCCTACAGAACCTCGATCTCACCTCCAGGTAGCGCACTGGATTGCAAGAACCATCTTCTAAGATAGTCCGTGCCCATCTCATGACTGATCTAACTGTCCAGCCCCCTGGTTTTGACCTTCTATGTTGTAAAGCTCAATCCCTTCAGATGTGGCATGATCAGCTGTGTGCCACTAATAACTCCAAGTGGGGACTTTGTGCCTCTGTCTCCCCTTTGCCACTAGGCCAGTTAGAAGATGTAGGATCATCCTCAGCGGGCCTGTCCTGTTCTCTCATGGCCTTGCACAGTGCTCTTCCCTCACTTACTCAGGGGTTAAAACATTGAGATTATCCTGCTTAACACAGTTGATGGTGTAGATGCGCACTCACATACGTCAATGGAATTTAAACGCATGCTTAACTTTACATGCATTCCTGAATCAGGCCTTTTGTGCAGAATCCTCAGCTGAGGTTATAATCCCCCGGATGCTGTGGGATAAAATGCCCATAATTGGATGCTATGTGCTATTCCTCTCCCCCCATCTTTTGTATGCTGCAACTGTGAACTCTTCAGGGCATAGACTGTGTCTTCCTCTTTGTGTGCGTTGACAGTGCGGTGGGCTGCTGCTGAAATACAGTTAATAAATAATGCCAGAAAATGAAGAAAGTGTCTTCGGATGGGGGAGTAAGTAGAAGAAGCAGAAAAACTAGAAATAAAGATCCTCGGTCTGGCCCCAAGCCGGGGTAAACTGAAGAAGCCACAGCAATTTGTGTTACCTCGGGATCGAGCCCACTGTTTTTTTCAGAATGAGCAGAAGGAAGCACAGAAAATATGTCCAGATATACTGAAAGCAGCCACATCACTTTAAATGCAACATCTCTTGTATCAGGCGCTCCTTACAGACCGGAGCAGGAGAATCTATTAAAGGAAACATTTAGCTATGGCTATCCACAGGTAGGTCACTAAATGAATTCAGTTAATTTAATTACACACAGCACATTCACTGTGTCCACAAAGAGATTGAACTGTGGAGAGGAAGTGTTATTACAGCTGGGCAGAGGGTGGAAATTCTGTTTTGCGAAGGATTTTGAGATTTTTGAAATTTGGCCTAATTTTGATTTGGAATGAAACCTGAATTTTTTGAAATTCTCTATGAAGGAAAATTCAGAATTTTGGTTTTGGATCAATTGAAATGTTTTGTTTTGACTTATTTATATTATATTATACATAATTATGTAATACATAATAACACACATTTCAAAATGAAAAGTTGCTTCAAAATGAAAAAGTGAAACATTTCGTTTTGAAAATGTCAGACAGGACATTTTTTTCCCTCTCCAAAACAAAATTTGGGGGAAATCAACACATTTTCTCAATGCGCTTCAGTGTCAACAGAACTGCATTTCCCGCCAGAGTCAGGTTCCATTGCAGCTCTTCCCACCAATCTAGGTAGTATGCCTCAGTGACCCTTGGAATGTTCGACTCATTTCTGTGACTCACCGGAGCTCACATGCCCAGTTGTCCAGTTTGGAAATGAGTCCCTGGGGTGGGGATTTGTGCTGTGTGCACAGCTGAGCAAATTCCTTGAGGGTAAGGGAAGTAGGTCTGCTGAGACTAGTGCAGATCTTGTTGTTTTAGAAGGCTAATGTGTTGCCTGGGATGTTCATTTCTACTTTAGACTGGGTCAAAGAACAAATAAACAAACCCCCTGACCAGAGGCCTTGGGGAAGAAATGTCCAATTACGTAAATCCGTCACATGCCAACCAATGTGGGGGTTGCTGTGCTGCAGAATGGGGAGTCCAAGCAAATATCACCGTTGTGATTCCCCACACGACATTATAAATCATGCCGTTTGAATAGAAGCGTCTATAGTTAGCTGCCTGCAAGGTTTCACTGATTAACCTTAAAATAGGCTATAAATCTTGTTCTCTTATTTGCTCATGTGGAACTGAAAAACATATTTCTTTACCGTTCAAATGTCGTCATATGCTAAGTAGCACTGGGCTTGGTCAATCCTTGCATGGAAGACCTCCAGGAAACCCAAGGGCAGCAGGGAGTGGCACTGAGGATGGTCTCCTGGGGGTTCACTGCTGGAAGTGCCATCTCCTGAAGGAGATGTAAAATAAATGCTACTGTGGGGTAGTAAAGACCTCAATTGACCTTTACCCACTGAGGCAGGGATACCAGCGTGGTGGTTACATAATGTCATTCTGCTTATCTATATTTCTCCCGGAGTCCCATAATGAGGCATTGTTATTCATTTTCCCATTCTAAAAAAAACACACAAAAAAGTAATACTGTAGTGTTGTGCATCAGATGGCTAATGCAGAACAGCTGTTATGTTCCATCCCAGAGGTAGTTGCATTTCAATAGTGGGTGAAGAGATCCCTTCATATAAATCTGTAAAGAACACAGAGACCCAAGTATCTGGGAAATACTAAATGCATGCACATTGGTTCAATGATCATTCTTATGCTGCGGTTCAAGAGGAGTTTTCTTCAGAAGGACTGCACCCGGAGGTGCTAAACATCGCAGCCAGTTGGGGATTGGGCAGAACAACAGAGTTCATATTTAAAATTTTCAACCAAGAGATTTTACCTTTAAACGAAACTCTCTGCATATACACATGGGTGATATTGACCTAAATGGGAGCAATGTGGAGCCAACACTGAGTGCTTTTGAAAATACAACCCCGATGCTTTCTCTGTGGAAGAGCCCTGCTAGTTCATTTTAATGATGGGGAGAGACACCCTGAATTTCTGACTTGTGTGAATTAACCAGCACCTGAAAAACAAGTCGCAAAGGAAGGACAGTGCATCACAAACTGTGCTCTCCTCATGGATTCTGACATCTGTATATTAGTGTTTACGGCGTTATGATGCTCCATAATTTACTCATTCCTAGATTAAAATATATTTTGCAAAGAAACCTTTTAGCAAAACCACACCTCCCTTCAGTGCAAGTTGTGCTGTGAAAGCTTTGCTAGGAGAGACAGTCGTTTTTGTTTGCCAGTTACTCGCTGTGCAGATTAGGGGACGGCAGATTTGCCAGGTGACTCTGTATTTTTAAACTAGAGATGATCCTTTTATAGGCTCCTCTGCCAGTGGCAGATAGACCTGCTGAGGTATAACAGCAAGGTAATGTTTAGCGAAAAGGGGAAGAGGATGCCTGACAGAAATCTCAACAAATCTCCCAGTATTTACTACTGTGGTGGGGGCCGGCGCTTGCCAGAACCATCTCGTCGTGTTTCTGGTCCTGATGCAGTAGGATCCTGGTTAGTGACATCACTTAGGAGTTGTCATCTGATGGTATGTCACAACATGTCAGCGTCTGACAGGGTGGCTGCCTGCTATTAGCTCCTAGCAAATACAAAATAGAGGTGGTGGATAGAGATGGAGCGAAGAGCAGAGCGAGGGCCCTGCCTGCTGCCTCGGGGCAATGCTGCCAGCAGTGTTGGGACTTTCGCACATTCAGCTTTTGTTCATTATTTTGAAAAGATGCTAGGTGAGATTTTCAAAAGCGTCCAAGTTCTGTGGGAGCAGGAGCCCCAGCAATGGTCAATGGGACGTGTGCTCCTACGGCCCTTGGGTGTGTTTGTAAATCCCACCCACCATCTTTACTTGAGCTAACGGAAGCCCAGTTATGACTCGTTGGCGTCCTCGCTGGAAAGCTGAGAAGTGCCGGGGGGGAGTTGCTAACACATTGTGGGGCTGGAGATGGCATGTAATGCCAGCTGTCTTTCCTGGGATCCTGTTTTTCCTCACACCTGTTAACTGGAATTCCCACCTACTCCACCGTGAAATTGCCTCACACGAGTCGTGTGTGTGTGTGCACAAACACTCTGTTTAAGGTTGCAAACAGTTTCACTGTTGACCCCTTGTTCTCTCATATTTATAACACTTTAAAACCTTCTCTTTTTGGGCTTTTCTTTTCTTGCTTGGTCTCAGCCAAAAGATCTGAGTTTTTGGAGAATCTGAAGAAGACAGTCAAGTATGTTTAGCCATTTTTGAGTTCGGTTAGACTGAAAAAGACAAAAACACTTTTCCTCCCGTAGAAACCGATTGCCACACAGAAGTTCCAAACAGCCACACTTAAAACCCGACACATAAACATCCCTCCCGGAGGTCCCGTGTGTGGCCACGCATGAGTGAGAACAGCTCAGATAACAGGAGTTGCTAGAAATTCAAAAATCACTTCTGAGCATGCTCACAGGCACCTCACAATAGCAGATCTTAATGCAGCTCCACCCCCTTTGTGCCATCACAATAGCCTGGCCTGGCCAACGGGTACTCCTGTGGGGACAGTCGGGAGCGGGAGATTGTGTGTTTCAGTCAGACAGTTTCACAGTGACATCATCAAAACTGCACAATCCTGGGAGCCCAGTTTAGATCCCAAAGTGACTGATCCCAAGTGTTCAGGCTCGGTCATTGGAACAACCCTTCCCTTCCATGTGTACGTTCTTCAGACATAAATCTAAAACCAGGCTCACTTTATCTGTGTTGCTATTAAGCTGATTGGGTTATTTAGCACATGTTACGCCCCATTAACTCCTAGGTTAAAATTCTCCGGAGCCCTGGACCTCTGCACAATGGGCAGGCAGGCTCAGTAAGGAGCAGCTGGGTGTGTGTGTTTGTTTTGGAACATCCCAGCCGCAAGGCATCTGTTTACTCCCCAGATATTTGTTCCTTCTTGAGGCCAGGGTGGCTGAGAGAGATGAATGCTCAGTCTGTTGTTGTTGCCTCTTCTCAGTTTTTGTTCCATGCTCTCATCACTAGTCTGAGTGGTTCTTATTTTCCTTCTCTCTGAAAGAAGCCGTAAAATCCCCCAGACCGTGTGTGGTATGGTGTGCACTTACAAATTACCATTGAAAAATGAATTGCCTTGACAAAATCTAATGTTTTGTGACACAGCACAAATATGCATTTCATTCCTGAGGAGAAGGAAAAGGAGCTCATTGGAAATATTAAATTAAGCAGTGTAACAGCTGAGAATAATTTGGTTTTCTGCTCTGTTGCTTGTGATTTGGTATGGAGGTTGAGGTGGCAAGCCAGTTCCTGTTTAGGATATAAAGCACACACAGATGCATTGGATTTTATTCTCTGCTTCGGAGGGACTCAGTTTCTCTGGTATTGAAGGCTGGGTGCCATTCAAACCCAAGGCTTTGGGCCATGTCCCAGAGACGGGGAGCTGAGATGGAGGATATTGTGGCCAGTGTTTGGAAATGCTGACAGTCAAGCTGAAGTGGGTGAAAGGAGAAAGGAACAGGGTTTGGGAAATCTTGCTAAGGGCTCTGAATTGCTGCTGCTGCAGAGGACACAGGCCTTAATTCTCTGAAATCCTCCAGCCCTCAGTTACCTGCTAAGTTCCATAGAGTGAGTCATTCACAAAAAGGAGGGTTGGGGTGGGGGGCTTCTTGCTGAGCTACGCAGCCGTAACGTTTCCAGGGACGTCACTTCTCCTTTTCATAATGTTTGCTTGTTTCCCCAGCGTATGCTATGCTCAGCCAGTTCCATGTGCTGTGCTCCTCGCTCATCCAGCGCCTCCCACCGTACCCAGCCCTTAGCTACTTCCTTCCACTTGTGCCTTTTTCCACACCACTCCCTATGCTTGAAATACCCTCTGCAATCATGGGCGCCCAGCTCTTGATGCCTTTCCTTCAAGTTCCTCCAAGAACTCACGCTTGCATTCCACCGCTCAGCATCCTCCTGCACTCCCTGGCCTACAGAGTCTCTGTGTAACTGGAACCAACGTGGTGCATGCCAAACCTAAATACTGGAGTTACATGGCAGAATGTTGCATCCTTTCCCTCCCCCAGCCTTTCCTTGTCTCTTATTGTCTAACTTAGGCCCTGATCCTGCCATCTGATCTGCCTGGGCAGACTCAGCACCCTGACAGAGTGCCACTCATGGAAGCAGAAAGGTCTGCAGTTCAGGGGTCTTACATTGTTAGAGTCCCTGTCCCAGAGGGCTTACAGTCTGTTATCATACCTGTCTGCAAATCCTTGTATACACTAATGGTGCAAGATACAAAACACATAGTTCAGTGGATGCTAAAGCAGCGGGCACATTGGAAATGCCATGTCTAGCTAGCTCAGTGGTGAACTGATCGATTGTTAGATGTCAGAGTTGGTCGACTAATCGAAGCGTAGATTCATGAATTCAGTTGTGAAGAGATGACTCATTCAATCTGCTACCGTCTTCATTATGTACCGAGAACAGCGGCTGGGGTGTCTTTTGGGCAGCTATACTGCTCCCTCAAGCCACACACAGAGCCCCCTGCTGGGGTGAGGGGGGCATGACCTTCCAGATGGGTGGATCTCAGAGTTAACACCCCCTTTTGATGCACAGATGATCCCTTCTTGGACGTGTTATCTCAGGCTCTGGGCAGAGTCAAACAAACATTGCTCAGGCCATGTTTTCAGGCTTTTCTTTGTAAACTCAAGAGGTGGAAACTTACTCTTTAAAAAATGAAAACTAAGGGCTAGTCTACACTTACCAGCTCTGTCGGACGCGTCGGATCGATCTTCTGGGTTCGATTTATCGCGTCTTGTCTAGGCGCGATAAATCAAACCAGGAAGTGCTCCCCCGTCGACGCTGGTAATCCTGCTCCACGAACGGAGCAGGCAGAGTCGACGGGGGAGCCTGCGTGCCACAGTGTGGACCAGGGGTGAGTACTTTGAAGGTCTAAATAAGATACTTCGACTTCAGCTACGTTATTTACGTAGCTGAAGTCGCATATCTTACTTCGAACTTCGGGGCTAGTGTAGACCAGCCCTAAGATTCTGAGGAACTGGGGGCTTAGGCACAGGCCTATGTCTTGATCCGGTCCTGTTGCTAAATGAACAGGCATCAGCTCCTCCTTTCCGGCAAAGGATTCCCCCTGCAAACACGTCACTCACACCTCACTACACTCCACCCCTTCTCCCACAGCCCTAGTAAAATGGTAGCTCATCTCAGTAATTGCTAATGAAACCCTCTTTGAACCCCTGTATCGCTAGCAGTGGAGAGGCACATGTGGGTTTGGGTTTGCTTATATAATGCCAGGCGAAATATTTCAGAACATTTAATTCTGCAAAAAATTACATAGAATCCCGTAACTTCCCAAGAGATGGAAATCCTGGTTTTTGGCCAGCTCTATTTTATTCCCCGAAATATCCTTCCACTGAGATGTTTGATTCTCTAAACACCAGGAATGACTTCAAAGAAAGGAAGCTTGTAAATGCTCTCCTTGTTTGTAAATCAAAGGTGTAACGTAATTTATATAACCTAAATCATCCTTCTTGATTGTATGCCATGTCTTACTTGCCCATAAGGGAATACACTATGTAGGCCTGCAGGGGCGGCGGGGTGGGGGGAGGGGATAAAAGCATTGTAATAGATGGCGGCGGGGGGGAAGGCAGTAAAATTATAAAAAATCACTCTAGTAAAACTCTGATTTATAGCTTAACATTTATGATGGTTTAATCATGCTGATAAGGCACTGGAGTATTTGTGTTGGAAAATACTTCCAAGTGTTGCTAGCGCAGTCTCTCTGGTGCCAAAGGGGGCCGCAGAGCCCCAGTATGTGCTAGCTGTGCATCTGGCACCTGGCCAGCCACCTTCCCAGAGTGATGAAGTCAGCTGAGGGGCTGGGGTGGGGCCCGTGGTACCTCTGGGGGTGGAAGCCACGGGACACCAAGGTGCCTGGTGGTGCCAGCTGGGCAGGTTTGGAAAGTGAAGGCAGAGCTACGGCCTTGTCGTTGCCGTTGCCGTAGCGACAAACTGCCGGTCCGTCGTGTTTCTGGCTGTCGCCCGTCTTCTGAACTCGGCCTGATTCCACAAAAATAGCTGTTCCTTCCTCTCCTGCAAGGCTACTCCAGCCTGGGGGGGGAGGGGGGTTCAAGGCACAGTCTCAGGCTCTTCTCGTCACCAGGGAGATGGCGTTTAATGATGAAAACCCTGGTTTCCTGTTGGGTCCACAAGCCCATTGTGCTTTGCTGTCCAAAGCGGGTGAATTAGTATCACTGCTTGAGACTCTGGTTCCCCGCTGGCAGGAGGAGATCCCGTAGGAGGGTCTCTAAGCCTTGGATTTAGGCATGGATGCGGGCACCCAGTTGCTCTGTGAGGGAAGGAAGGCGGGTGGCTGTACAGCTGTGAGGGTAGCCCTGCAATGAGCTCGGTATCAATATCTAAATCGAGGAGCTGAGTTTTAACAATTAACCACAGTGCCTAGATGTATTCGGACAGTATGTGGGGGGTGGGGGGGGCAGGACACCCATGCCACACTCTACCCCGGCCCCTGCAGGGTCCATCCATAGGAAGAGGTCCTGCTAAGCCAGCCAACAGGCTGGTGGGTGGAGGGTTCATTCCCATCCAGGGCTCCCAGGCAGCTGAGAGAGGTCAGAAGCCAGTGCCACCTGGTGAAGCATTCTCAACCCATCGGAAATGTGAGTTAGGAGCGCTGTGGCTGTGATGCTGGGACCTTCTTGACCTCGAGGCTGATCTGTATCAGCTACCAGGACTTCTCTCCAGCAACAGCCCAATGTATCCCAGCTTTAAAAGCCTAAGAACGTTTGCAGCAGGGATGTGGGTAGACAAGCAACAGGCTTGTCAAAGCCATGGCCAGTCTCCAGAGTGAGTGTAATGTTTGACGGGGGAGAATATGCATTGGAAACCGTGATTGATCCTTGGTTTGAAGCAGCCTTGAATGCTGCATTGAACCCCTTGCAGAGACTTACATCGCCTTGGGATATTTGTATAAAGAAAGGCAGTGGAAACACATCGTCATCCACCTCCTCCCTCCCATGTCCTGGCAACCCCAACAAATATCCTGAGTGCTACAGAGATTAGAGTCTAGGAAAACAGCCACTACCACTACCCACAGTAAAAAGCATGCTTGGTGCTGTTTGAGAATACAGTCCCATTTCATCCCCAAAGGGCGTGGCAGCATCAAACACTCTCGTCTCTGTCTGTGTGCCCACTGAAGAATGACAGTGCAATGAAAAGTGTGGCACAGGGGCGCTAAGAAGACCTTTTGCTACACTTGCGGGAATTGCCGTTCTGACCTGGATCGTCCATTGTTTGCCATGAGCTCTGATCGCCTCTGTTCCTCGTCCAATTCAGCAAAACCAATACTCAGGCATGGCACATCTACTGTTGTTTTTAGCATCTCTCTCTCTTAAAAAATGAGTCTGGAAAACTTCCCAGCTCATACATCTGTCCGTATAATTTACACCGCTGAGGATGAAGCAGTGAAGAGGGTTGTAAACTACGTTCTCGTTCCATCTGTGGAACTGTGTGTGATGATTTTTTTCCATTCCTACTCCCCTCCCCCCCCCACCCTATCGAATAATCCTCGGCTTGCATAAGTTTCCCAGCCAGTGCCAGACACATCTGTCTGGATACCATGGCGTGGTCCTTTCACAGAGTCTTTCTCTGTCCCTGGTCTCTTTCTCCCATAAGTGACTGCAACTTTCTTCATGCGTCCCCCTATCCTTGGAACATTCTCCCCTGCATTCCATGTCATGCACCTCACATGTTTCCTTGGAAATTAGAGATGGTTGAAAGTTTTCCCTCAAAACTCTTTTTGACTGGAAATTGGATTTATGACCAAATGAAATTTTTCAGGAAGCGTCTGAATTTTCCATGGAAAATTTCAACTTTTAGTCAAAATAACAAAACCACACAAATTCAGTTTGGAAATTCCATTGCTGTGCCTTGTGGGAGTTGTAGTTTTGGTGCTTCATGCCCCCATGCTCCTCTTTTGGCTGGGTCCCAACCCAGACTACACGTCCCATGATGCACCATGGGCAGGGACTCCCTTCATAGAATCATAGAATCTCAGGGTTGGAAGGGACCTCAGGAGGTTATCTAGTCCAACCCCCTGCTCAGAGCAGGACCAACCCCAACTAAATCATCCCAGCCAGGGCTTTGTCAAGCCTGACCTTAAAAACCTCTAAGGAAGGAGATTCCACCACCTCCCTAGGTAACCCATTCCAGTGCTTCACCACCCTACTAGTGAAAAAGTTTTTCCTAATGTCCAACCTAAACCTCCCCCTCTGCAACTTGAGACCATTACTCCTGGTTCTGTCACCATTACTCCTTGTCCCTTGGTGCACCACAGTGGACCATAAAGAGGCAGACTGTGGTGCATCATGGGAAATGTAGTTTGGCCAAGGAGACCAGCCCATAGAGAAGAATGGGGGGATGAGGCACCTGAACTATAATTCCCATGAAGCACCGTAGCAACATTTTAGCATAAAACATTTTCAGGCATTTTTGGTTGAATTCAAATGTCGGGCAGGGATCTGTCTTTATTTATTTGTAGAGCTGTTTGGAAAATGCTCTTTTATTACAGAAAATTTCAACCTTTTGCCAAAAAAATAAAAACCTCAAACTGAAAAATTTGGCCCAAACCAGAAAACTTCATAAACTTTCTATTTTCTATCAAAGAATTTAATTTTGAGGAAAGCAGATGCTTTCCACAGAAAAGTGCCTTTAGTCAAACACCCAATTTTCCATTGGAAAGGGGTTTTGATAGAAAAAAGGCAACTTGCTCGATTGATTTGTCTGTAAAGCATCCAGGGTGTGGCAGGGATAATCGCACTAAGGGTCAGACTATTCCAGATGCTGCAAATGATGAGGCGTGTTGCTGAGTGGGTTCAAAGGGAGATGGCCAAAGAACAGGGAAGAAGTGAGTTTGCTCTCTTGTATGCATCTGCCATCCTGCCCGGGCAGCGCTGAGGGGGATGCTCGGCTGAAAGGTTCATGCTCAGCACAACTGCAGGCGGGGGAGACGTGTCCTGGTGCTAAGGTTCAGTCGTGTGTAATTGTCCCATCCCTGGCTGCTGTGACAGGAGCTGCCGTGCTCCAGCTTTCAGGTCTCACTCTCTTCTCACGATCCAGGCAAGGAATGACTGCAGTGAAGTCACTGGGCCTACACCAGTGTGAGAGGAACACCGAGCCTTTGCCATTTACACCTCTTCCTTCTGGAGCCATTTCTTGCTGTGGGGCTGGGCAGAAACGCCTCCCTGTCTCCCCCCACCTTTCTGCCCCCCTTGTCCCTGATCCCTTGCTACTCTACCCAAACCTGATTGGCTGCGGGGGTGGTGGGGAGAGAGCGTTCTGCCACCCCAAAACAAGGACACCGAATTAACTCTGACCCTAGGGAGCGTTTGAGCCCATGAGCACGGGGGTGGGGGCCAGGGATTGAGCCCAGGAAAATTCAGAGAGGAAAATAGGGAGCAAGGGGTAGCCCTGAGCTACAGCACAGAGGGGGCTGCTAGGAGAAGAGGCGGTTGCTTGCGGACGGGGACTGGTATAAACGCCCAGCCTGGAGCTGGCAGAAGAGCTGAGACCTCACACATACACGCGCTGTTCGGAGCTCACAGCACGTGCCAGAGTCAGGGGGCGCAGGAGGTGTGGGGGGAATTGCCTTGGCATGGCACAACAGGTCTGTGTGTGTGGGGGCTGTATGCGGTGCCCGGGCAAAGGAGTCAGTGTAACCCCCGCTACAGATCCTGGCCAACTCCTGGCTTTGATACGTGCTGCTCTATTGTTGTGTGGTGCTCTGAGCCCCCCAGGAGGGGGGTTGGTGCTTGTGCAAAGGTGCACGGCTGGGACCCCGCTCCCAACCCTGGGACCCCCGCATCTGACGTCGCTGTTCCCCTTTGAGCATTTGAGCCTTGCTCAGCATTAAATGATCTGCACTTACACCGATCGGCTCTTGGTGGGGAACAGGGACACTGTAGCTGCTGTGTTTATATTGAACTCCTGGCTTTTCTTTGTTTCTCAAATGGGTCCTCGTTCAGGGGACTACATGGCTCGTTGGGGATAGGGCATTGTTTAAATAACGGCTACTTGGGAGCATTTCTGGGGCTGGCTTTGCAAACGTATATGTTATTGATAGGATGAAGTCGTATGGGTGTATCAATGGGGCAAAGCCTGCACTACTTCCTGTTAGAGTGTGCATCGTTCCCCTGGACTAGGACCCAGTGTGAGGCAGTGACTCAGTGAATCTTGACTTCAGCTTTGGTCTCGCTCTGTTGCCGACTCAAAACCTGGAGCAGTTACACGGGGATTTGCTACATTCAGATTGTGCTTTTATCCCAGCCAGCTTGTGATCAACGTGGAACTCCCAGCACAGACTGGGTGGGTGTGGGGAGAGGCTCTAATGGCCTGAAGAAGTTTGAAAAGACACACTGATGAATGGAGAAGGGGCACGTTGTCACCTTCCAGCGCCCACTCACTCCCTGGAAGCAGCAGAACTTGAATTTCCTTCAAACATCCTGTGACTCACTGAGTCAGAGAGGCGCTTTCTGACGGTTCCCGCAGAGCCTTGCTGAATGGCAGCTTTCAGGGCAGCTCAGCCCCTCCTCACAATCCTGGCTTTGCTCGCCAGGCTCCCGAATTTCCATTCTGAGACCTGACCGGGACTTTCACCCACAGCAGCCTCTGGGCGAGGGAAATGTCAGTCCCATTTCCAGTGCCCGCCTCTCACCCCTTTGTCGGCGCCACGCGGTGCCCAGCACGAGGCAAAGTCAGTCTGGTTGTTGGGCTGTTTCTGCACTGCAGCTGTGGTGAGTGCCAGGCGTCCCTCAGACCCTGCTCCTCTAGTCTGTGCCCAGTGCTGGGTGATGCCTGAGCAGGCTCAGCCCTTGCACTGCCAGAGAACGTCAGCACAGGGGGCCTGATCTAGAGCTCACCGAAGTCGGTGGAAAGACACCCTTTGACTCTGTGCGGTGCCCATCAGCTCTGGAAGTGGCTCTGTGCTGGACCCAGAGCCACTTCCAGAACTGATGTGCACCACACAGACCCCACCCACTGAGTGGGACTGCTGCCCGTGCTCACTGAGGGTCCCAGTTCGAGTCTGATCTGCAGTAACATGGACTCCTCTATTAATGACCTCTTTGGGTTGTCAATGGGCTTCCAATGCAGTATCTTTTGCATTCAAAGCACAAGCATCGACAGCACGAGTTAAAGGAGGAACTCTCTGAGCTGACAGCTATAGTAGGTCCTTATCTTCTCACATGGACCCGTCACTGGAAGGGGATAGTAGTGCTAGTGTGGGATGCATACGCACAGCGGGACCAGCTATTGGCAGGGGACTTGGGTAACTAGGCAAGTCCACCCCCGTCTGGCTACCGACTGCTGGACAGAGCAGCAGTAAAAACAAAAAGAAGATTTCCCTCGCTCTTCTGCTGGGCAGCCTGGAGTCTGCAGCGGACCCCTCCAGCAGCACTGGAGCAAGGGCTGCGTGATGCTCTTGCTCTCAGCCAGCCCGGCCCAGGGCTGGATTTGTTCCCCTCCGCTTCGGTGGAAGTGGTTTGAGCTGGGTAGATAGTTGCTTATCCAGGGAGCAGCCAAACGATGATTTTGGTCATTTCTGCTGCTTTTCGGGCCCGTTCCCATTCTCCCTTTCACGACGGGTGTCTCCCTGTGCTGCCACCTAGAAGGGGAGCCGTGGAGGTGAGACTGAGTGGGCTACTGAGGAGCCTGGAGAGCGTGTGTTGGCAAGAGGATTCTGGTAACTCGAGCAGCAACGATGTGGTTAATTAGTAATAATAACTTGGCAGGTGAGGCACTTCCTCCATCTTGACGTGAAATTCCTACTGGTGTGACTCAGTATCTATGGATGTATTTAAAGCTACTGAGAAACTAGCATTATTTTAAAAAGCAAGCCGTGTGTGGGCAGGGTAGCTGTTCTGCATACCCGTTTGTCTCGGTGACATGATGACAACACATGGCACAAATAAGGAACCTTCTGAGCAGGCTTGTTTGAAATGAGAAGATTGTTGAGAGAGTTCCACAAAAAGAAACACAATGTTACCTTCTGGGAAACTTTTCTGCCACCGTCTGTCTATTCCATATAGGATTTCCTGCTCCAGTGCCAGTGTGGGTGCCAACCTGAATACTCTCTGCAGCTTCATTTATACATGGGACACATCTTCTCTGCCTGCTCTAAACTGTTGCCTAATCCAGCTAGATTCTACCCCAGAGAAAGCAACATTTCAGTGGCGATAGAAGTGATTCCAGTACAGTACACCCTGAACTGGAGTTTGTACGTCATCTGGTACATGTGAGCACATTAAAGAAATAACGTGCTTGATTTTTTTTTAAAGCACAAACTTCTGGTTGATTTTATTACAGACCCTGTCTCTCATTTCCATGCCAACTGCAATCTCCACAGCTCGCTTCCCAATCCGAGAGTGCAAAAGAATCAAATACAAAAACCTTGAATAGCAAACTTTTTGCATTTCCTTTCAACATGATTTTAAGTTGATCAGTCTAAAAATCCAGCAAAATGTTCTGGATTCACTGAAAGCGTCTCATCCATTTACAGTCAGAAATGGACTTGTTTTTTCAAAGCAAATGTAACATTTTGAAATTCAAAATTTAATTTGAATAAAAATAAATTTGCAGCAAAAACTTGCAAGCTATTGACTGTTCTGCATTTCTGGATGTGCAAATAGTCATTTCACAGAAATGCACACACCACACACACACACACACGATAAAACCCAGCAACATTTGTGATCATGAAATGGCCTAGAGAAAAAAAATCACTGAAAATATCACAAAAATATCAGTCACTTTCTTACAGATCTAGCCAATGATGACCATCAGTGTCCACCAAGGGTACAATAGAACCACAGTCTGATGAATACACTAACTAAAAGAAGCAGTCAGTCTGCGACAGCCGTGGTGCCCCTTTGACATCTCATTGTGGTGCATGGTACCAGTGCTGTTCGCAGCACCCAGAGCTCTTATTTCCACAGAAAACAGAAGATCCAAACATGAAGGGCTGGAGTTTGATCTCGGTTACACTGGTGTACATTTGGAGTACAAATCCTCTGAAGTCCATGAGAGTTATTCTGTATTTACAACAATGTGTGGACAATGTTTGGCCCAATATCTGTACCATCAACTCCAAGCATTCAAAAATCATGAGGTTTTGAAAAATATCCATTTTGTATTTGCATTCTGGGAGTTGAGCTTTTAGGGCCACACTCAGGTTCTGTTTTCAAGCTTGCCTCTGCAATCATGAGGACTAGAAACTTACTATTTTTTAAATGAAAGTCTAGATTCTCATCTAACCCGCTGACCCCAGGAGCTCAGGCTTTCTGAAAAGCACTGAGACGCATGAGAATTGGCCACACCATACTACCGTCCTCTTCCTTGGGAAAAAGGCTTCATTATTGTGGCCCTCACTTACTCTGCTGGGACTGACTTAAATCAGAAGTCAGACCAAAAATGAAGATGTATTATTTCTGAGTAAATCGCATGACTTTTAGAGGGGCTCTGACGCATGAATTTTGAACTTGGGGGGGTTGGCAATATTGATTTCTTAACTTCTAATGTGTATTTATTCATTGCCACCAGTGTCTTCTTGCATCCATTTGGCATCCATTGAGCTGGAACACCAGAGCGTGATCACGTGTTGCTGAGAGCAGCAAATGGAGTGTGCTCTGGGGTATGGCATGGGAGAGATTCCAGGAGTGGATTGGGACATAACTGCTTCCCCACAAGTAATCTGGGAGCTGCTCTGTGTTGTCCTCTTTTGTCTGCTGGTACCTCTGCTATTGTCTGCTGTGGCCATGTGCTGTTCACAGCGACTGGCGCGAGGACAAAACCAAAGCTTGACTCTTTCTTACTCCCCAAACTCGGGAATTTTTAATTTTAAATACATCTTGCAGAAACCCATCGCTTGTGAATCTCCTGCCTGATGCATCATTCACGTCATGTTATATTATGCTCCGAAACATACCATAATGTGACTGATGCAACTGATGACTGATGGTGTATCAGCCAGGAAATGTAAAAGGACCCAATTTTCTAAAGAGCATTGTTACAGAAACAAACAAGATGCCCTTTTAACTTGTATTGATTGATTGCTAAAGAATAAGCTCTTCTCATACTTTTACAAGTCCTATAATTAGTTGGTAGAATTACCTGGAAGGGGGACAAAGCCAAACAGGCGTCTGGGCAGGAGAGGCGGAGGGAGGAGTGAGAGAGTGAGCTGGGAAGTGGATTGGTGCCTTTGATTTAGCATGTGCGCCGTCTGCTACACACTGTAATCTAGTCTTGAAAGGGGGAAATTCATGCTCAGAAGTACCCAATGCTCATTTTAACGCTGGAAACTGGTAAACCTGAACTGACCTTCAGTGGTTTGCAGGTCACCCAGCCATAAACTGTTGGAAAAGCCATTTTACATGGGCTTCCTCCACCCATTATGAACATACTTGCTAAGATGTATATCCCCCCATGGCATTCAATAATGTTCTGGTTCCTGAGAACAGCTCTTAAGGAAACCGTAATGCAAATTGCATTTTTGTCCCAAGTCCTGTCTCTTCAGCCAGGGTCTAGCACTCTCCTCGCTTTCATTTTCATAGTTCTTTGTAAAACTGTTGGTCCTCTTTTTTTTTTTTATGAGCAGCTAAAAATCACAAATATGTCTGGGAGGACAATGGCTTTGACAGCGAAGGGAATATTAGGGTCAACCTTTATTAAGAAAGAAGCTATTGAAATGACATACTCAAACATATTGCTATTAGGGATTTGAAGAGTATTTGCCTCATTAATGTAAAAGGTAGCTAGCAATCTTCTTGATCAACAGTGGCAATTTATTTTAAAGTGTCCATTTTCTGGATGTCAGAGGAAGATTTTTATTTATAATCTTATTTTCATTTTCAACAAAGAACACTTCACTCACGCTCTGTGCAGATTTTTTTTGCAGACAATAACTGATTATAAAAACTGTGCTCCCCCCAACCCCACACACATACACCCCTTGTAGTGGTGTTGACATATGGAAATGAATCAAAATGTAATAGGCATAATTACAAAGCATTGTATGCAGGCTACAATTAGTGTCTCTTCAAAGCAGACTTGTAATCAAAAGACACCAATAGAACAGTAGAAGAAATGAGAGGACAATTCATAGAATTAGGGGTGTATCAGAAGGAAGTTTTCAGCCCAGAGTGAGTGGAGTTACACAGTTGGTTTATATTTTAATTTTTAGGGAGTGGCGAGAACCCTGTCATCATAGAAATAACTGAACAAAGCTAGACTTGCTGCCTGTATTAGATAAACAACAAACCTGAACTATGTGAGCAATAACAAACCGAGTGGGATGAACTTTAAAAAAAGAAACCACTGATAATCCTTTGTATGAACAGGGGATATCCTTCCTGTAATCCATAACCTATGCTGCTTTGACTCTGCTGTATCGTTTTATCCTGTGCATCTCCTTTACTACAGTAACTCACTCAGGCAATGATTCTCTTTACTGTTAATAAAAAAACTAGTAACTAAATAGAGTATTGCAATGAAAATAGCAGGTCACAAATGGAACAAAGTCCTGTTCATAGTGCTTGCTCTCAAAGCACCTGTAATAAGCACTCAGCACAATACTTCAATGTCCATGGGTTAACACAATAGCCAATTTTAGTGGACACCAAAGTCCATTTTCCCCGTAGTCCTCCAAATTCCAGTTAGAATGTCTCATCTAACTAAAGCTGGTTGTAAATTTCTGATGGAAGGTTTTTTCCATCAGAAAATGTCAATTGTCAAAATTAAAACTTTCTGTGGGAAGCCGTCAATTTTGACTACATTTTTCCAAACACAAACATTGAAAAAAAGCATTTTAATAAGGTCAAAATGGAATGTTCCAACTATTGCAGCACGGAACATTTCAATTCTCATTCAGAAATGACTTTATATAAAATAAAGTTCAAAACAAATGAATATAATATTTCAGAATTCAGAATTGGAGCGACACTTTAACAGAACACTTCGATTGACCCAGAATTATTTATTTCTCAGAAATGTTGTTTAGCAAGAAATTGTTCTGGGTTGACACTTGGGACCTTAACCCAGATTCGACTCGTTTGCACTAAACGTGAAAAATTCCTTCCAGACAGCTGTCGTCTGAGCGCAAAGTGCGAGTTGCGAAATGGGCGTGGATGGCGTATGTGCTGCTGCAAATTAGAATGTAGTTAGTTTGCAAATGGTGCAGTCCAATGGTGCTGATTTCTCCTGGGTGATGTAGGGGACATGGCTAGGGCCCTCCAGACTGTGAATGTCTTAGAAGTAGAAATTCAGCATCCTGCACTTGGCAGGCAGGAATGGGAGGGCCGTGCTTTCCTGGTCAGTGTCCCCACAGGAGTTTGGCCTTTAAGCTTAGTGTGCCCCACGATAGTGGGGTGAATCATGAAATGCATCCTCCTGGGTATGACACGCTCCAAAATCTGGCAAAAATATTTGTTTAAAATGTAGAGAGGCTAAGAAACCCCCACATTCATGGGACAATAACAACTGCAAACCCTGGGACAAGTGAACAGAAGGTGTTCAGTGCCTTCAAGCAGGGGTTTATTTGGGTGTTTTTGTTTGTTTAAATATCGTTGGGGTTCGGATGCTAGTGGGCCCAAGCCAAGCCAGTGCTAGCTCTGGCTCACAAACCGTCCTCACTTTCATAAGAACATTAGAGCGGCCAGACGGGGTCAGACCAAGGGTCCGTCCGGCCCAGTGTCCCGTCTGCCGACAGTGGCCAAAGCCAGGTGCCCCAGAGGGAATGAACAGAACAGGGAATCATCAAGTGATCCATCCCATCGCCCATTCCCAGCTTTTGGCAAAGAGCCAGGATGAGCAGGGATGGTGTCCCCAGCCTCTAATAGCCATTGATGGCCCTCCCCTCCACTGATGGAACTTCTCTAGTTCTTTTTTGAACCCTTCTAGTTGGTTGTGTGCACACCTGGACATTGGTTCTATCTGTTTGTTTGTTTTCCTTTTGCACGAAGGCGCCTGCTGCCCTGGGTGTTGAATGATTTGCACATCACTAACCTCTCACAATCCACGGCCCTAGTTAACTTTTGGTGCTGGAAGTTACAAGGTCTGTCCTCGGGGAAGGGATTGAATTGCACCAGTCCTAGAGCAGCACAGAGCAGGCAGCAGTTAGCTGGGCGCAGGGAGAATGGGTGTGCAGTTCCCCGTGTTCCGAAGGTCCCAGAACGGCACCAGCAGAGGGAACTGGTCCACGTCGGAGGTGCTCTGGGGAGGGGAATGGGTGCATGTGGCTCACGATAAGCAAGTGAGCAAATGATGGCACCTTATATCCCCCTGGCACTTGGTAACAGCAGTCGGGTGATGCCCCGGCTCGGGCTCAGATGCATCTCTTCTCTCCCCGGGTAGCACAGTGTTCCCCAGCTCCATCCTGCTGCCCCTCCCTGTGTCGTGTCAGTCTTGGGGAAGGGAGAAGCGGCCTGACTGGTCTCTGCCCCCACACTTTGCATTAGCATTTACTCCTGAGCCCCTGCCTGCAAAGTTCTGGCATTCAGCGCCCGCAGGGCTGGCACACTTTGTGATGACACAAGGTGCGGGGATGGGGGAATCGGACCAGGCTGCCTCCCTGCGGGTCTAAATCCCCTGCCTCAGATAACTTCAGCTAGGAATGATTAATAATCAGGCGCCTGTGCAATGATCAACCCCTCCCCTCCCCTTTGCTATACTCCTCATATTAA
Source organism: Chelydra serpentina (assembly GCA_037349315.1). NCBI lineage: Eukaryota > Metazoa > Chordata > Testudines > Chelydridae > Chelydra > Chelydra serpentina. The sequence continues at coordinate 19,812,012 of JBAIAC010000040.1, read as the reverse complement.
CTTTCCTCCACCAACTGTCTCTAAATGACAGAGATTCACCTGCCCGCACAGAGCCATGGTAGCAGCCCAACAGCAGGGCTGTATGGGCACTATTGATGCATTATGGACCTGCAATAATTCTCACACCCCTCAGTCAGGACAAAGGAGCCACGGCAGCACCACGGGCCGTTGCTCGTTCGGAGCAAGCAGTTCTGATCTCGGCTACACTGTTCTAGTTCTAGTTCTAGATTCTAGTTCTAGTTACACTGTTCTAGTTCTGATCTCGGTTACACTGTTCTAGTTCTAGATTCTAGTTCTAGTTACACTGTTCTAGTTCTGATCTCGGTTACACTGTTCTATTTCTAGATTCTAGATTCTAGTTCTAGATTCTGGTTCTAGTTACACTGTTCTAGTTCTGATCTCGGTTACACTGTTCTAGTTCTAGATTCTAGATTCTAGTTCTAGTTACACTGTTCTCGTTCTGATCTCGGTTACACCGGGGCAAATCAGGTGTAGCGCTGTTGAAGTCAATGGAATTAAGCTAGGGCACGTGACAGAATCCGTCCCGTTCCCAGAGGGAATATGTGGGAGAACATACATTCGTTTGCAGAAGCCAGACGGATAAAGATGATACTGACGTGACTGTAAGAGCAGAAGCCATGAAAGCCCCGAGAGAAAGTCGCGAGACAATCCGGGCACAAGGCTACCTTGGAATCTGGCACCGCTCCCCCCTACATCAAAGAGCAGTGCCAGCAGGCCACAGGTGTACAGCACATGAGGAGCAAATGGAATGGTGGAGGGAAGGATGTGATGACAGTTCTGCATTTGTCTCTATAATGAATTTATCCCAGTGTGCAGTTGGGCTCATCTGTTCTATATTTAGCTTGCTTTCCTCCCTCGCTTCGGCTAGAGCAGAGCAACTGAGAAACTCCGTGTAAAAGATTCTGACCCTGGGAACGTTTTCAGGGCAGCAGGATAAGGCCTGACTTTGCCGAAGTCATGAAGTTCCTGATCTTAAACTGATCTGCATTTATTAATGAAAGAGCCATGTATAGACATGCTACCGTCTGCTCCAGAGTAACTCCACTGAGTTGGGATTTACGCTGGGGTAACTGTGGGCAAAACCTGAACTGACATCTTTCTCTGTCTCTAGGAGAACAGAACCAGTGGAATGCTGCAGCACTGTATCAAGCATTAGACTGGAAAAAGAGAGATCAGTGAAGTATTTAAATTTAAAGCAACACTGAAATAAGAACCTTTGCCAAACAAAATGTCATGGAAATCCAGTGTCACCCCCTTCGAGTGAACTTGTAGCTAGTGACTCTCCATTTAAAGCCAAGTGGAATGCAAAGTCCAGACTGGTTCAGAGTGCGAAATGCCAGCCCAGTGACAGGGGTGCCTGTCCGGGAAGTGACGTTAAAGAGGGGGTGAATGGCATCTCTGGAGGAAAGCTCACCAGAGCTGGAGTTCAGGGTGTGCCCACAGGCAAGGGAATGCTTTAGTTTCTCACGCACACACTTGCTCTCTTGCACACACATCGAGATGACTGCTTCTGTTGGTTAAACTGGGATTTGTGTTGGGATTTAATGTATAACTCAAATCCCCCAGGGGCTCGTGGAAAGTGGGAGGTGACCAGATGTCACCGGCTGGACCCTTCTGAACTCATCAGCAGCCTTGCTCTCCAGCAGAGAGACGTCCCCATCCCAGTCCCTGGCCTTACAGCTGCCTCCAAACAAACCCTGTTTCCTTGCAAATGAGGACAAGTTGCTTGAGGTTTCTGAGGGGAGACAAGTCCGCGCTGAGACATGCGTAGTTGTTCCCATTCCCATTCTTCCTGTGTGGGGTCATCTCAGTACTCGCTGTCATTTCATCTGGGCTAAAATGTCAGGATAGTCAGCCTCAGCCCCGTTTGCTGACGAGACCTATGGCAAGAAGAACTCTGGGGGTGGAGGTGAAGAGCCACTTCCGTGCTGTACACCAGTGCAGACAGTGCCGGCTGTGTCCTTGGACAATAATAATGTATCCACCAGCTGCATTCTTCCTCCAGCATCTTATAAACATTTACGAAGCTTCACAAGAACATTGTGAGGTAGGGGATATCCCCACTTCACAGCTAAGTACATCGAGGGACGGAAACGGTAGCTGCTCAGGCCAGTGGCAGAGAAAGAACAGAATGTATGAAACCCCTTCCTTGCCTCAGACCACTGTCCTGTTCATAGCTTGGTGGAACCATTTTACCACCCATTCTGGGTGCCAGCTTAAATGTTAGTGCTGGCCAGTAAAGCCCATTGGAATTCCTCACCAGCTGCTGAAATCTGTTCACACCGAAAGCCCGACTTCTCCTCTCTCTGCCATTCTCTGCTGATCTGAGTAGGAATGTGAATTTTTTAAATGCCAAAGTATTCCTCTTATATTTTACTCTCTCCTTCAAAGTGTTTAAGAGAACCCACCGCACAGAGATGGCTCGAAAGGTGCTGGGAGTGAGGAGACGTTTTCCTCTGAAACATTAACAGCTCCTTCGGGTCAGTGAAAGAGGTGAAGAGGAAACATGAATCTGAATTCGGAAGGACATTTTAATCCTTCCTGTAGCCTTTTTAAAACCTGCGAAGGAGGGAAGCTCTGCTATCCTCCCCATCAAAACGGGCACAGCCCTCTCTGTAAATGCATATAAAAATAGCCCACGGCTTCCTGTTCCCTTCCCTTATCTGTCTCCTTCTCTGAGGCTGACTTCATTTGCAGAGTGCACTAGTTTCCTTTCACAGCCCTCACGAATAGAGCGGTGCTTTCTCTATGCCTGTCACGTGCCGCTAAGGTTACATGGCCCGGGCTCTTATCAGCACAACGCACATGGTGCATTGTGGGATATCCCAGGCTAGGTGTTAGCTGTCTCCTGGAATCAGGCACTGGGCAGGTGACCCCCATGACCTTGAGGTTCTGGGTGATTTCTTTTCTTTTTAAAAAGTCCCAGACTCTTAGCCAACTAAACATGAATAGACCTCGGGGACTCCTCAGGGGAAACGTCTTTGAGATTGTTCTGTAGATGCCAGTAAAAGACCTCGCCTGGTGAGAGTGTGTCTTTCTATAGGAAGCGGAACCATTTACAGACAGAACTGACTCGAGCAAATAAATATCAGGATTTTTATTTGTTCTGTTGGCCGCACGGCTTTTATATCCAGCTGCCGGGAGAGTTTGAGCACTCTGCATGCTGAGCAAAGCCAGGGCTGAAAGGAAGCCGGTACGGTGTACCGGTAAAAAGTGGCCGCCGGTAACAGCCCCGTACAAAGACGACGTTAAATCGCTGCCGCGGCAAAGGATCCTGCTTAAAGCACTTTAATGTCATTGCCCCTTTTGCCCACCCCACCCCAGGCTGCCAACAGGAGCAGCGGCCCCGGGGCTGGCGATTTAAAAGGGCCCAGAGCTCCAGCCGCTGCAGCTGCAGTGGTGGCAGCCAGAGCCCTGGGCCCTTTAAATTGTCGCTGGAGCCCCGGGCAGCGTGGGCCAGGCACCGTGGATGGGCTGGCTGGGGGACGCTGACCCCCAGCTCTGCCCCTTCCGCCCGAGGCCAGCCCCCATACTGGTAAGTGTTGAATGTTACTTTCACCCCTGAGCAAAACCCACCACCTGGTGCCTTCCAGAGCATGGGGTAATGTTGGGTTATTGGCGCCCTGAAAGGAGCATGCATTGGTCCGTGTCATGCCATCTCGGATCACCCACTGAATGGCCCAGGCTCCCTGCTACGCAGAAAGCCAGATGAGAAACGAAGCCCTTCTCTGCACTATTCCCCTCAGCGCTGACATGTTTCCCCCCCTCTCCCCTCATCAAAAATGTAAGAAAAAGGCCCCCCAGTCTGAGACGAGAAAGGAAAAATTACAGCAGTCCCTGCTTTGGCCTCCTCACCCTTCCTCCCATCTGACCCCTCAGAACACAAACGCTTCCTAGTCCTTCTCCGCCACTTCCCGCAGAGGGATTCCTGGAGATGTGTAGCGCTCTTCCAGCTCTCAAGAGTTGATCACAGACAATGAACTGAAGAAGACACATTTAAGCAAGGGGCTCTAAATCTGCAGCTAAAATGGGGACCCGAGCGCTCCCCTAGGGCTACATCCTCCCATGAGAGAATATTCTTGTGGTTTCAAGCGGTGATTTTCAGAGGAGTCAGGCCCACAAATCCCACTCAGTCAATGGGAATAGGGTGCCTGACACCTCTGGCCCCGCTGAAAGTTCCAATCTTAATTGATCTGATCAAAGCTGAGAAGCCCTATGGCAGACCCTACTTTTGTACGATTTCCAGCCCAGTTTATTGCTCAGGTGAGGGTGAATCAGCCTCAGAGAAACATCCAAACCTTCAGAATCTCCCCTGTCACAAAATCTGGGAACTTCCAAAGCTCCGGTTTGTTTGCAGTCAGTGTCCCATGCTCACCACGTGAGCGTCTTCTCGGGCATTTGTCTTGTGCCATGAGGTGGCAACGGTTGCCTATGCACGTGAGGCTGGTACACCATCAGGGCTGCTGCCTCTAGTGGATCGTACTTCTCAGGCAGACACCTTGTGTTAGCTACTCTATGGGGTGAAGAGCCCAGAATAGACTGATCGGAACCTCTGGCAGCTGAAATTTCCCGTTTTCTTTTTAATGGCCGGGGATTCCTTTGCGTTTTATGACAGACAGTGCTATTGTGCTGATATATACCGTATGTAGGGGCCTGGATATCGCTGTGAACTAACCTCTCGGAGCGCAATGAGTGGCACTATGATTTCAGTGTTCAACAGAAACCCGTCCTAAGCAGGAAGCCGCGCTGTGGATCAAGTGAGAGCACAAACAAACATGGACCCCGGGGATACCATGCTCCCCTATTGAAATGATGCGTATTTGTCTGTGACAGCCAATGAACACTACACGTAAGACACATTTTCTTGATGAATTAGAGGTTCTACTGAATAAAGAAAAGTTCCTCCCCGCAACACACCTACACACTTGCAGGTTCAAACACTGCGTGCGCACACATCCGCCCCCCCCTCCATATGCTCTCCTGTTCCTACATGCCCTCAGCCGTGCGCGGGGCCTGCTTTTCAGAACCCCACTGCACCCCGGGGGAGTGGGCACGCAGCACCTGTGACGATGAGGCCCTCACACGCCCACCGCCCATATGCTGCTTTCGCACAGGCTCAGGGAGCCGGCTTGTTTTGGAGTTCAGTGTGGAAGCAGTTCCTGTCCTCTGTGCTTTTTTTTAGGTTTATTTTTTCCTCTGATCACGGTTTCCTTTAATGCCACAAGAAGTCTTCATTTAAGTGAGGCATCACCAGGAAATGCTGTACCACTGCCAGGTAGCAAACCTCTGTGTGTCCGCTCCCCGATCGCGTAGAAAAGTCTCCTACGTTCCGAGCCACCTTTCGCCTCGCATACAAAGCTGTCAATAATAGTCTCCAACAGCTCATGAAGTATTCCCTGACAGGCAACACGCTACCCAACTTCACCACTTGCAATGCAATGCAAAGCCCTCGCCCTGACCTCATCTGCCTTTGTATCCCCAACAACAGCAGGATGGCTAGCACCCCCTGCTGGGCTCCTAGGAAATGGCAGCGATTGCATCATCCGTCCACGTGTGCAGTGGATACATTATTTGTCTATTTCAGTGCATCAGGTATAAAATTCATTTTAGGGTCTGACTCTTTTGTATTTTCATTTGTAGGGTGAGCCAATATAAGAGAGTTCCCAGGAGAGTCTGCTGTATCCTGATAAGAGACCTGGAATTTCTTTTAAACCCAGCAACCATTGTAATTTTAGAGCTTGACGGGAATTGGAACTTCTACTTCATGGAAAATCTCTGGATTTTGAAATTTGTTTCATTCCAAAAAGGGAACAAAATGTTGACATTTTAAATTTTCCATGAAACAATATTTAAATTTTCATTTTGGGTCAATCAAAACATCGCGTTTTGATTTCAACTTTAAAAAATATATAAAATAAAATTCAAGATGCAACGTCATTTTGAAATGAAAAATCTAAACATGATGTGAAAATGGAACATTTCATCATTATCAAAACGCTTCCTTTTGATTCCCCCCCCTGCTGTTTCTGATGGAAAAACATTCTGCCAGAAAATGTTCAGCCAACTCTAGTAATGTGGAATCCTACCAGTTTGGTTTTATTTTTAAACTAAATGTACTTCCAGGCATCCAAATTCCAAACACATTTCAAACCAAGATCAGATTCTCTTCCTCTTACCAGCCTAGCCCTGAGTTCAGGAGTCCCCGCTTCGAGCCCATCACAGCCCTGACACCGAGAGGGCCCGGAGTGTACAGAAATGCTCTGCTTTAGGTGTAATCAGCTCTTGCAGAGGAAAGGCAGAAAAGGAATTTGAGCCTGCGAAGGTGAAGGCTTTTCAATTGGCTTCAAAATCTTTTTTTCTACCTGTAAAATGTTCACAATGATGCTGGTTTCCTGAGCTTTGCTGTATTGAATGCCCTGTTCCACATCGCTTAATAAAGCCAGAGGAAAACAGTGGTTTTTAACCTCTCTTGTCTGTGTCAGAATAGCCTTAAAGCAGGCATAAATAAAGAGCAAAGTAGTAATTGTCCTGGTCTAGTTAACCATGGCACAGAATGAAATAAATTCAGCTCCATTTATTTATACAGCATTTTTGTGATTCTTGTTTATTAGACCATTAACATTTAAAATAATGGACATGAGCCATAATTTCTAGTTTAGAACCTGGGAAAGAAAGAGAGCCCGCTTTGCTACAGCAGGAGCAGCTCCATGGGAACTTCCTCACCTGTCCGAAAGAGGAGCCTAAAATCTCAGATTGTTTCCTATGTGCCGAGTGTTTCCCACACAGCCCTCAGCTAGCCGGGGCACTCCCAGGCCAGTCTGTTCGGGGCCAGGCTTCTCCTCCAAATTTCCGCATTCTAATTTGAGAGCCTGGCCGTATGTGAACAAGATCTCCCCTCGATAAGCAAATGCCACTGGAGCCAGAGCAGGGGTGGGAGGATTAGCTCTGTTAGCTTTATTTACAGAGGAGTCTCCTGGCGGGTAAGCTGCAGGCAGGCCGGGGGGAAAGCCTCTCTGTTTATCTTGCACTTGGCTTATGACATCCCTTTTCTCGGCTCTGTTTCTAAATAGAGAGGCAGCTTGGCCTACTGGTGTGAGCCCTTGGCTGAGAGCCAGCAACTTTCGCCGCTGCCGCTGATTTGTTGCGTGGCCTAGGGAAAGCCCCACAGAGTCTGAATTTCAGAACCGCGTGTGCCCCGTAACGGAGACAGTGAGTGTGTGCAGCTGGCCCTCTGCATGAGCAAGTCCAAAGGCTGTGTGTGCGAATGCACTTACGAACATGCAAGACCCAGCCGCTGAGTCTCTCTAGCTAGGAGGCTTTGTCTCCGGGATAGTGGGAAGGGCAAAGCACATACATTATTATTATTTATTTATTTTTATTACTCTGGCACCCAGGCACCCCAGTCAAGGACCAGCACCCCACCTTGCCAGCTGTTACATAAACAAACAGTCCTTGCTCCAAAGAGCTTACAAGCTATACAGAGCTTTGACTGTGTAAAGTTCTTTCCCTCTTATCACCATTTCTAAAGCAATTATTTTCTCCCTCCCTGCCACCCACGTTCTACCAACCTTTCCCCTCGTGAAGTCCTAATGGTGCATTTGTACGTCTCTTGTAACAAGGTTATGGCTGTAGTGCAGGATAACCCAGATGGACGTGCAGAAATTCTCAGTCTCAGAGCCAGGGTGGCCATTCAGCTCAAGGGAGGGACGTACTGACCGTCCCTTTGGGTTTGATCTGCACGGGGCTGTCGCACACCCAGGAGCTCTGGCCCTAAATCTACCCCAAAAACTCAAAGCAAAGTGCATCAGATGCCCCATGTTCCAGCAGCTTCTCCTCGGACTCCTGAATTTAGCTGGGTCTCAGTGAGAAAGCACAACATCACTGCAAAGGGCTGTGAACCTAACTATGAAACTAGGGGGGATTTGCATGGTTTGGGGTTTATTTATGAGCCTTTCACAGCCTGCCACTCCATTCTGTTCTGTTCAGGATATTTATACCAAGCCCAGCCTAGCCCCGCCCTGTGGAAGCTCAACACCTCCCAGGGTTAAAAACATTACAAATCACACCATCAAAACCCAAGAGTGACAAAGTTTCCTCCCCAGATCTGGTGGAATAATAAAGTTCCACTGTTTGTTATTATTTTCACTGGAATGCATATGACATGCACAGCATAAAGAAGGAATATTTTGTTGAGAAATTAATTTTTCCTTTTCATCCTTGCCCATCACTCCACCCCAGGAAGGGGTAATTTACATAAGTTAGTTAACTTTTGCTTCTTTGCTGGGTTGAGGAGGAGAAGCTGAGCCAGAATTGAGAGCAGCTTATATTCAAATACAGATCTCCGCAAAAATAAAGTAGAAAACACCATAATAGAGGCCCAACTTAAATGTATGCCCCAAATTAAAAAACAAAGTCAAAGAACTAAAAAAGAGCCACCGTGGCTTAACAACCATGTAAAAGAAGTAGTGAAAGATAAAAAGGCATCTTTTAAAAAGTGGAAGTCAAATCCTAGTGAGGTAACTGGAGAAGAGCATAGACACTGCCAAATTAAGTGTAAAAATGTAATAAGAAAAGCCAAAATGGAGTTTGAAGAACAGCGAGCCAAAAACTCAAAAGCTAATAACAAAACGTTTTTAAATACGTCAGAAGTAGGAAGCCTGCTAAACAACCAGTAGGGTCCCTGGATGATAGAGATAGAAAAGGAGCACTTAAAGATGATAAAGTAATTGCGGAGAAACTAAACGAATTCTTTGCTTCAGTCTTCATGGCTGAGGACGTTAGGGAGATTCCCCAACCTGAGTCGTCTTTTGTAGGTGACAAATCTGAGGAATTGTCACAGATTGAGGTGTCAGGAGAGGAGGTTTTGGAACTAATTGATAAACTTAACTGTAACAAGTCACCGGGACCAGATGGCATTCACCCAAGAGTTCTGAAAGAACTCAAATGTGAAATTGCGGAATTATTAACTAGGGTTTGTAACCTGTCCTTTAAATCGGCTTCTGTACCCAATGACTGGAAGATAGCTAATGTAACGCCAATATTTAAAAAGGGCTCTAGAGGTGATCCTGGCAATTACAGACTGGTAAGTCTAACATCCGACCAGGCAAATTAGTTGAAACAATAGTAAAGAATAAAATTGTCAGGCACATAGAAGAACATAAATTGTTGGGCAAAAGTCAACATGGTTTCTGTAAAGGGAAATCATGCCTTACTAATCTATTAGAGTTCTTTGAAGAGGTCAACAAACATGTGGACAAGGGTGACCCAGTAGACATAGTGTACTTAGATTTCCAGAAAGCCTTTGACAAAGTCCCTCACCAAAGGCTCTTGAATAAATTAAGTTGCCATGGGATAAGAGGGAAGATCCTTTCATGGACTGAGAACTGGTTAAAAAACAGGGAACAAAGGGTAGGAATAAATGGTAAATTTTCACAATAGAGAGGGGTAACTAGTGGTGTTCCCCAAGGGTCAGTCCTAGGACCAATCCTATTCAACTTATTCATAAATGATTTGGAAGAAGGGGTAAACAGTGAGGTGGCAAAGTTTGCAGATGATACTAAGCTGCTCAAGATAGTTAAGATCAAAGCAGACTGTGAAGAACTACAAAAAGATCTCACAAAACTAAATGATTGGGCAATAAAATGGCAAATGAAATTTAATGTGGATAAATGTAAAGTAATGCACATTGGAAAAAATAACCCCAACTATACATACAATATGATGGGGGCTAATTTAGCTACAACTAATCAGGAAAAAGATCTTGGAGTCATTGTGGATAGTTCTCTAAAGACGTCCATGCAGTGTGCAGCGGCAGTCAAAAAAGCAAACGGGATGTTAGGAATCATTAAAAAAGGGATAGAGAATAAGACGGAGAATATCTTACTGTCCTTATACAAATCCATAGTGCGCCTACATCTTGAATACTGCGTACAATTGTGGTCTCCTCATCTCAAAAAGGATATACTGGCATTAGAAAAGGTTCAGAGAAGGGCAACTAAAATGATTAGGGGTCTGGAACGGATCCCATATGAGGAGAGATTAAAGAGGCTAGGACTTTTCAGCTTGGAAAAGAGGAGACTAAGGGGGGATATGATAGAGGTATATAAAATTATGAGTGGTGTGGAGGAAGTGAATAAGGAAAAGTTATTTACTTGTTCTCATAATAAAAGAACTAGGGGCCACCCAATGAAATTAGTGGGCAGCAGGTTTAAAACAAATAAAAGGAAGTTCTTCTTCACACAGCGCACAGTCAACCTGTGGAACTCCTTGCCTGAGGAGGCTGTGAAGGCTAGGACTATAACAGGGTTTAAAAGAGAACTGGATAAATTCATGGAGGTTAAGTCCATTAATGGCTATTAGCCAGAATGGGTAAGAAATGGTGTCCCTAGCCTCTGTTTGTCAGAGGGGGGTGATGGATGGCAGGAGAGAGATCACTTGATCATTACCTGTTGGGTCCACTCACTCCGGGTCACCTGGCATTGGCCACTGTCGGTGGACAGGATACTGGGCTGGATGGACCTTTGATCTGACCCAGTACGGCCATTCTTATGTTCGTATGTTCTTAAAATGACCACTCAGTTAAATTGTATTTTTTGAACAGACCTTTCCTTTTCAAAAAGTTTGCTCCTGCTTTAAAATTGGGCAGTACCAGCAAAATGTTATGAAATCATCTCAAGTGTTAGATTGAAAAGAGTGTTTTTCATTTAAGTGTTGATTAAAAAAAATATGTTATCAATAAGGCTGTACCAAATGAGTGACTTGTGTCTCCTGTTGCTTAGTTACTTACAGGAGATTATCATGATATGCTGGGTGAATTTACAGAACAATCTCTTCATGGAACCATTGCTCAGACGTGGAACACTAAGTAGGATATTTTCTGCATTTCAATGAGGCACTTATGGATTAAATTAATTCACTTTAGTGGCCAACTGGTTCCAAATCAATTCATCCTGCAGTTCACATGCGGAGCTCTGTGGCCAAGGAGAATGTTTCCCAGTGCCTGGCTTTGCGCTGATACATAAGAAGCCAGTGAAAGGGAACCTGGCACGGGAAAGTGTCTGTGAAACTTTCCCTTTGATGTTAGGGAAATGATAGTTATTTTGTTTAAAAACCTGCTGAAGCCTCACAGGAAACTCTGAACATAACTGCATTGAGAAGCAACCCTTGTTCAGCGGGGAATGAATTTCTCTTTCCTTGTTCTTTATTACTAAGGAGATATGAATGAAAACAATCTCTCGCTTCCTGTCATCTCGCTCATTTATTTACTGCATCTAGGTTCACTCTCGTTTATTATTGTTGTTATTGATGATGATAATAGAGTGTCTCAGAAAAAGGAGAAAAGAGAGGGTGTAAATGACAAAGAATGTGGGCAAGGTGCGGTCTCCAATGGCAGATTCTCACAGGTGGGTAACACAGGCAGGGAGAGCGGAATAGGTAGGTCAGTAAGGTACGAAGAACTAAGTGGTCAGCAGTCTGGCTGCGTGGGTATCTGAGAGAGCATGACTGAGAAAAGTGATCATGTTCCATATAACTGAGCTTTTCTGTGCCTGGTCTGTCCTCTCTGATCCTCCCCAGGGCCAGGGCTCAAAGTGGGAACTGCGGAGCTGTGCCGCTGGACAAATACGCATAGATGGAGCAGTCAGAAGATGTTCAGCTCTTCTCGATGGCTGGGCATCATCTCCATGCTGCAAGGCTGCAGCGGTGTGACCGTGTGCCTGGTGGCCTGGCTCTCTCTGAACACATTCTTCCCGCCACGCTGTACCCTGAGCATCGCCGCTGCTGCCAGATTACGCCACCGGCAGCGATCTCGGTCCGAGCGCCCCAGACCTGCGAGGCGCTGGATAAGATCTGCGTCCTGTGTGACAATCGGTGCATATAGGAACGTTAGCCATTTGTGACTCACTGTCATTATAAAATGGTTCTTTGATTCTCAACTCTGCTTCTTAAAGGCAAATGTATCTTTTGATGTATGGGTCTTGCTTGTTAAGTAAAAGATGAGCTGATTTTTGGACTCTCTACCTCTGGCGTTGACTAGAACTTTGTAACAAGAATTCCAGCTCTGTTAGTTGTCCAATGTTTTGTTGTTGTTATATTTGAAAGTGTTGTGCTAAGATAATTTCAGCATAACATTGCTGCCTTAGTCAATATACCTCATGGCATTTGCCCTATTTATCTATAACAACACCTAACTCTTTCATCAGTAGCTCTCAAAGTACTTTACCAACTAGGCCACTATCATTATTCCCATTTTACAGATGGGGAAACCGAGGCACAAGGACAGGCAGTGACCTGGTCAAGGCCTCCCAGAAGGCCAGTGGCAGAGCCAGGAATAGAAACCAGGTCTCATAGTCCCAGTCCAGAGCTCTATCCACTACACCACCCTGCCTTTCTGAGACGCACGCCCATCTAGTGAGACCCCTGCGTTGCTGGTAGGAACAGCAAGTGACTGCAGGGGTGAAGTTACGAACTTTAGATGTGCCGTGTTAGTTTAAGAGGTTGGTTAGCTCGGGCAGGATCCAATTAGCTCAAGGCAAAAAGGGTGAGCGGCGAACACGGCATGTGGCAGGAGATGGGGAATCATGCAGAGCCTTGGAAAAGACCAGAGGAGAGCGCACCGGGGGTGGGACGGGGTAAATCCCTGGATGCTGGAACTCCACATGGCTCCATACCCAGGGCAGTCCAGGACCAAGCAGTGACCATGAGCGGGTAGATAATCAGTGCTCTGTGAAGCCAGGCAGATGATTGGGAAGAGCATTGCCGGGACTCTGCGGTGAGGACGTACGCCGGCTCTCGGGAATCGAGGAAATCGTAAATGAATGTGCCCTGCCAAAGGGGCACTTTGCCCAGGTGGTGATCCGCAGTGACCCTGGCCTCAGCTGCTCTCCCTGGGCGAGCCTGAGCAATGCCCCCGAGCCAGGAAACCCTCCCCTGCTGCAGTGTTTCACCAGTGGGGAGGGAACAAGAGAGAAATTTAAATTTAAAATAAATGGAGATATGCCAATCTCCTAGAACTGGAAGGACCTTTCAAGGTCATCGAGTCCAGTCCTCTGCCTTCACTAGCAGGACCAAGTACTGTCCCCTGACAGATATTTTTTTTTTTTGCCCCAGATCCCTAAATGGCTCCCTCAAGGACTGAACTCACAACCCTGGGTTTAGCAGGCCAATGCTCAAACCACTGAGCTATCCCTGCCCCAAATTGTGACAGCCCAGCCCCCACGGAATTCCACGCCATTGCGTATGGTTATCTTTTCCAGGTCAAAGCCAAACTAAGAGGCTCCTGCCAAGGCTGGGTGGGGGTCGTGAGGCTGTGCTTGCACCTGATGTCGGAAGGAACGGACCACAGAGGTTTGGGGGTGGGAGCAGCAGATTGGCACCTAAATGGCAGCATCGGCTGGAGTGTTTCTGGGGTACAAACCCGTGGCCAAGTGGCTACACACCACGTGCAGCGTCGCAGCTGGACCAGCTCAGCCCATCCCCGACGGGAAGGAGAGTGTCTCACAGCCTCGCTCTAGCCCTGCCAGGGGCAATCAGCTGCCCAGCTTTGTCCCCTCTGATCGCAGCCGGATGCACTCAAAAAGCAAACTAGCCCGTCACTTTGCTTTGGCTGAAGTCTCCCCCGCTGTTCCCTTTCCTCCGTCGCTACCCAGAACATGCAGCTCGCCTTGAGAAATCGTTCCACTCCAACTGCTCAGAACACACTAAATGAGATTACCAGGCGCTGCTTTCACCGTATTCCCAGACACTTCATTTACAATTCTGTACTTTACTGTTTAACACTATTGGTTCCTCCTCTTTGTGCGGATTGGGTTCTGAGAATGAGATCTAAACAGGGGGCATATGGCCCTGTATTACACACAGAGAGGGAGCGTGCCGGACTTTTCTTCTAACACACGTGACACATGATTATTGTACGCTCATTTAGTGCAAAAGCGACGTGCTTTACTTTCTGATCAAATCCGTTATTCCCTCTGTAATGGAGACATTCATTACCCAGCGCGGGGCTTTGCATGGGGCTTTTCATCCTTCCATTTTCCCTAGTTTATCGTGGTCTGTTGCTTGACTAAAGGAGAGGAGTGCTCATAGGAATGTGGCTTTACTCATGACTCTGCTGCCCGGAGAGTGCACACGGTCGTGCTGAACTGGCAGGTAAAGAGAATCCACGTGCCAAGGAGGCGATAGTCCCAAGGCACCAGCAGGTGCAGGGAAGTCACCTAGCTGGATGCTGTGGGAACACCTGCGGTTTGTGAAGGCCGAGAGGATGGAGGCTGGGGTGGTCGTTAACTGGCAGGCTGCTCCAGCGTGTTGAGAAGGAGAAGAGAAGGAATACAGTTGTGACTGGGTGAAGGGAGCGGTCAAGAGAGAAGCTTGGGAGGAAAAAGTCCTGGTCCGGGTGCTAGGGTGGGAAGATGATCTTGGCAGAATTGTCAGGGGTGGACCGGAGACGACCGGGCAGGGAAGAGAGACGGTGCTGGCAGTAACTCGAGTGAGAAACTGCCAGAGTCTGGACTAGAGTTTTGGCACTTTGGACAGAGAAGCGAGGGCTTCTGAGACTGAGGGGAAGCAGGACACAGGCTCCAGTGCACCGATCACCGTGGATCCAAGGCAGATCTCACTGTAAATGTCAAAGCCCAGCCAGGCTTAGAGGCCAAGGTGAGTGAAACAGCCGGGATAAAACCTCCCCCAACTTCTCAACAGTCACAGGTTTCCCATCCTCAACTGCGACTCACCAAAACAGGCCCGTTCTCAGGCGAGGGTTGGCTAAGGAAGCGCTGTCTGAGTGAGACCGGCCCAGCTCCAAAGACCGAGGCTCTGAGCCAAGCATGCCAGTGAGGGTCCAACATCCATGGGGGCAGGCAAGGCGAGGACAGGGCCCATGGCAGGGCTTGTGGTTACTCACTGCAGCCTGGATGCCCCCTGTGGTGCTGCCTTTCCTCACCCCGGCTCCTCATGGGCTCCCCGGCAGAGTTGCGTTTTTAGGAGGGATTAAACGGGGTGAGGGAGTTGGTCCGGCAAGTGGATCCAGGAAGAACATTCCAAGGGCAAGATGGTGCAGATACATTGATAGGCATGAAACTTCAAAGATGCTGTATCAGTTACAGCAACTACTTAGCTACAGTGGCTCTCCTAACTGCCTTTCTACGGATCTGATCCCATAAAGTTAAGGTGCACTTGACTCATTGTTGTGCTTGATCGCATGCACGGGTGAGCAGGGGCTTAGCACACACAGGGAGTACTTACTGTACTTAGTATGGAAAGCATCGAGTCTACAGATTTTTGCAAGTAAAATATTTAAGATTTCTAAGTAAATGGTGCGTGTAGTTTTTCAGGAAGACTTTTTGCTGTTTTCCCTACAATCAGACTCATCCAGAGCATTAGAGCAATGGCTTCATTTATATACAGCATTGGAAAGTGAGGGGAATAAATATTCTCTTCTTTCAGAAAAGGCACAATTTACCAAAGGAGAGGAATTATGTAAAGCAATGTGATTTACTTGCATCCTGAAGTCTGTAAACAGTGTGAGTTATGCTGGATGCTGCTTTTGAAAAGATAACTGCAAACAGAGGGCCCGTGCTTCATTTTGTGAATGAGTGACTCTATTGTATAATGTTGGGGTTTATTCCATTTCACACTGTGTACACAGTACTTACTGCATGGTTGTAAATGAGCAAGTTCGGAAATAGATCTTTGCTGAAGGCAATTGCTTTCCCAATCGTGATAGAAAACGCCACACGTGGCAGACTCAGCAGGTTATTATTTTAATACCTCTTTTGCTTGTTGTGTAGCAGCATGTCTGCATGCGCTCTCTTGCGCGCTCTGTCTTACACACACACCGTTGTCCGCTCGTGCTGCTACTTTCTCCACAGCTCAGAAAATCTTCCCCTTCCCCTGGCCCCGCAGCTAATACATGTGTCCAGGCCCTAGTCATCTCCTATCCAGGCTCCGGCAACCCTCCCTAGTGTGCATATCACACCAGTCCATCCAGAAATACCCTCCTCACCTGTCAGGCAGACCATGCCACCCCCACTGGACTCCTCTCGCCCATTGTATCCAGTTTAATCACCTGCTCCTCACCTGCAAGGTCCAACCCAGCCTGTATCTCGGAGTTTATCTCACTGCCTGTGCCCCTCGCCCTTCACTCCTCCAGTGACACCAGCCTCCCAGCCCCTCCTCCCATTCTGTCTGTGCAGGGAACAACCTCCTGCTCCCGGCCCCTCTGTGCCCCAATCTCCTCATCCCTACAGGGCTGGCTGGAAAACAAGAACGGCCTTTTGTGGAAAATCTTGAAGTTTGGGAATTCATTTGCATGCTGCACTGGAACAAAAATGAGACTGCGTGAGACCCCAGTGCCTGCAAATGGCCAGGGGTTTAGGGCTGAATCAGGCAGAGCAGGGATTTGAACCTGAGTCTCACACATCCCACAGTGTGCCTGACCCCTGGGCTAGTCCAGCTGGGGCTTGCTCTGTCGGACCAGCTATTCCATGCCGGCCTGAGAAATCTTCCCGACAAAAGGCTCCGCAAAACCGATATGGTGCTGTGAAAAGTTTCAGATCTGACAAATCAGCATTTTCCAATAAAGACACGTTCTGTAGAAAAATTCAGATATTTGACGCAGAGCACATGTCCAGCACTGTCTGTTCTCTGGCCTTCCTAGTGCATAAGGTGTTTCTATCTTTCTTTTCCAGCCCGCAAGCTCTCTGGGGCCGCAGCACTCTTGGTAATGGTGCTTTGGCTGGCACTTCGTGGTGTGTTCTCACTGAGCAGCCCACAGACACGACAGACAGAGAAACCTAATGGGGAAGGGAAAGACAGAACAGGGGGAAGGAGATGTTTCTGGCTGCAAGCAAATTCTGTGCTTAAAGAGAAAGGCATCTGCTGTGCCCTCTGCTGTAACAATGCTCCAGATACTGAGGCAGGTACACGCCTGGACCTTCAATTTGCAGTATTCAGTCTCAGCGCTTGTAGCTCTAAAGAACGCACCCATCTGTGCATGGGATGTTCGACTCGCGGCTCGGCTGTGTAATCAAGAAGCCCTGTTGCCGCTTTCCAAGCACAAAATGTGAAGCTCTTCCAAAAAAATAATAATAAAAAAAGTTCTGATCCCAAATTGTGCTCTGCTCCCTTCCCAGGCGCGACATTCTTGGCAGAGCTGGGGGTGGAGGAGGGGGGAAGAGCAACAGCAGCTCTCAGAGGTTCTCAAGCTGTTGTTACTTCCATTTTTCAAGTCTCCCTTTGTATTGGTTCTACAAGAGCTTGAAACCAAGCAGGGTTAATGGCCCTCCCCACTCTGTCCTAGTGAGATGAAACTACCATTGGGAGACCCAGGACAATTTTTATATAGGATTAGAAAACAAAAATCAATATTTAATTATCTGTAAGCTTTTTGTGTCACTGCATCCTTAGCTCACTAACTGTGAGTGCCGGCTGCCAGGAAGAGAGTGAGTCATTAAAGGTGCAGTATCTTTTACCGGCCTTTTATGGGTCTGCAGTAAATAGAGCACATTCTCACTTCTCACACACTGCTCTTGTTATTTATCTTTACAATCTCTATTTACCTATATTTATGGTAGATTTCTCCCATATACTATATGGCTAGGTTAACTTTAACAGCGTTCATTAAAGCAGGTACTTAACACAACT
Source organism: Chelydra serpentina (assembly GCA_037349315.1). Lineage (NCBI taxonomy): Eukaryota > Metazoa > Chordata > Testudines > Chelydridae > Chelydra > Chelydra serpentina. The sequence continues at coordinate 19,794,354 of JBAIAC010000040.1, read as the reverse complement.
TTGGAACATCCTCATCTGGACAGAGGGCAAGGATCTGAACTGCAAAAGAGGAGGGAATTTTTAAAGCACATTCCTGAGATTCTCAGTGCTCACTAAATCCATTGGATTGTTTTATTACTGCAGCTGGCTCTGGAGTAGCACAAGGTTGGGAGGTTTAGATCCTGTATTGCACCTTAAACATCTCTGCCTCAGAGTTCCCGTCTGTAAAATGGACGCAATGCACTGTAACTGACACTGTAGCAGCTATAGGGCAGGGGCTGTCTCCTTATTGAATGCTTGTACAGCATCTAACACAGTGGGGTCTGGGCCTTGGCCCTGACTGGATCCTTTATGCACCACTGCCATGTGAATAATAAACCACAGTAACTTATTTCAGAGTGGAGGCTGGGAGGATAAATAAGTCAAATTCATCGCTGCGTGAGTCCATTGGAATGAAAGCAGTTACACTAAGGCTGAATTCAGGCCCAGCGCTGCTGAGATACTAAGCGCATGCGAGCCCTGGTTCGTGGATCCACGCGGATCTCCCTGTTCACTGGCTCTTCCCAACAATCCAGTTTTCCTTTTTGTTTAAAAAAAAAAATCAAAAATGTTTGTTTTGTTTCTAAGCCTTAACCCTGAGAGTGAAATGTTTCAATGACACTGAATTTAGAAACAAAACGTCGTTTGGAACGGAAAAAAAACAAACCCTTTTGTTTTGAACAGGTCGCAATGCAGCCTTTTGATAGTGATCAAGGGCATTTGGGAGGCTTTTGCCTGGACCGAAACAATTCAGGGAATTCAACACCAATGGGGGAAACGTTTCAACCAACCCAAATCTGCATTTTTTGTTGTTGAAAAAAAGTTGTGTGAACCATGTTGCTCAGCTGTAGTCTCAGGTCAGTCAGGCCCTGGGTGGCCTGCCTTGGCAGGTCCCCATCTGTGCCATAGGGATGGCTGCACTTCCAAGGGCACAGGAGGAGAAACCGGCGGATGCTTGCAAGGTTCTCAGACACTCTGGCCACAGGATTCATGGAGTTTGGAACCGTGTTGTAGACGGAGCCCTTCAGAAGGGTGGTGGGAACTGTGGGATGTGGCTGGAAGCGTCAGTGTGTGTGCGTGGTGGGGAGGGGCGCAGGGGCAGCTGGGCCCAAGCTCATGGCCCTGAAATGCTGTTGAAAAGCCACAGTTCCCGTCCATGTCTGTGTCTTTGCCCAACCAGGTGGGCGACCACACGGCCGTAAGCCCAGAAGTTCTGGCTCTCCGCAGGCGGCGAAGGCTGGCGCTGTCACTGTGTGCGTATGGCAGCAGAACTGTTCTGGGTGCCTGACCCCTTCCCTTTGCTCCCACGAATCCTTTCCCCAGCCAGGCGCGGTCTTCCTCGCCTAAGCCCTGCTGCCCTACAACCGACCCCGGCACGCTCTCGTGCGGACAGTTCTCACCACAGACGTGTTCCCAGTGAAGCTGCACTGGGAAGCTGCAAACGAAATCACTTTTACTTATCTCATTTGCATATCCAAATAATGCCATACAGTGCTTGTTGCCATATTGGGTTGACAATAAATAAATACATTGAAAAGCCAAACCTTTCTCCCCACTAGGAGGGAGGCTGGCAATTAGCAGGTCTTTTTGCTGCAGTTGTTAATTTTTTACAAGCCTCCCTTATTTTCACTGGTTCCCCTAGTTAATAGTGACGAGCAGCCGCTTACGCCATAAATAAGTTCCACAAATTCACAGATGCACCAGGCTGTTTAAGCAGGGAAATTGAGCAGCATATGTCTGAATGGTTAATTGACTTAATTGCTGTTAGTTGGACTATTAGCACACTTGATCCACCCCAGTGACCACAATACTTTCTTAATGGGGTTCATTTTATTTGGATGCCAAGCTCCAGTTACCATTACAGGGAAATTTCCAATTGCTGATTCCCTCATAAATATATAATTGTAGTCATAGGCTAAATAAAGCCAGCAGGCTTTAATAATGAACAGCATTTGACTAAGAGCCTTTAAAGGATGATGGAAGGTTCTTTAAAGACCTTAGCTATTCTTGAAATGTAAATAATCTTTGATGCTTCTATTTTTAATGATGCTGCATCCTTTCTCCAATAGAACTAACCACTGAGAGGTAAAGCTGCATCCTACTGCGAGCTAATGTCCAGAGTAAATAATATGCAAAAAGCTCTCCTAAGTTCTCTCTCTCTCCTCCCCCAGGCTTTTGATACAAATCAGGTTTTGATACATATCAGGGGTGAGTTTTTCTTTTCTAAGCAGCTACAGGTGTGTTAGTGGCCTGACTGGATGTTCTCTCTCATGGTGCAGATGCTCACTGAGAAACATTAATGGAAATCTTGCCTTCAAACGTATTTTTTAAATGCAATTTTCCACACCCCCTACTACAAAAAGCAACTCTGGGCCAAGTTCTGCCCTCCCCTAGGTGGAAGGAGCCGGCATTGGCTTTGCTGGGACTTTTGTGTGGGCAGACTCTGGTCCCGAGCCATGCATTGCGAATGTGTATATCTATAGGTCATGAATAAATCTTTCCAGGCCAGAAGGAACCACTACGATGATCCAGTCTAACCGAGGCCCGAGAACCTCACCCTGGGATCTGAACAAGGAGAAAACAATCCCTAACGCAGAAACAAGCTGTCTTGGGAGGCAGTGGGTGTCTAGGGTGTAGGCTGGCTGGGAGTGGGTCACCCTGCCCTGGTTTCAGTGTCCAGATACTGGTGTATGTTTCTGTAGCTAAGGAGACTGACGCACTGCACGCGTGCTGGACAGCGTTTTCAAGTGCTTCAAGTTTTGCTTCCAAGTCTCCGTTTTTTTCAGCCTTCCCAACTTTCGCCTTGCTCGTGCACACCAGGAGCTGAGCCCAGTTTAGCTTTAGAAGATGGTTTTGTTTGTAAATAATTACCCCAGTGTCCAATCAGGGCAGACCATTTTGGTGGGGCACACACTATTGTCACAACTGCGTGAGTCAAACACTGCAAAGTGGAATTTATTAACTCTGCCAAAAATAAGTAAATCACTGGATGTACCAGTCAAGATCTATTTCTGCCCCAAGGAAAATGTTTAGGGCATATCTGAGCAACTAAGGTGATGAATTGAGAGTGAAAAGAACTTTTCAGTTTTAACTCCAGCATTGCTACTTGCTCTAGAGACACTATAATTATTCCAGGCTATTCTTAACTGACCTAGTAAAATGAACCTACCCAACTCTGTCCACAATAATTCTCTACGATTTGCTAATTCATGTGGAGACGAAATTACTCCTAGCTAGTCTGTTAATCTTTAATTCCTAACCATGAGCTCATTTACTCTGCACTGGTTCCCTACCGGTGCCAAACAGGGAGAATTACATTAGTTATTTTCAGCTAATAGGGAACTAGTTAAAATTAATGTCATCTTTGAGGGTAGCCTAATTGTCTGCAAATGTCTCAGTGGGGCAGCCCACTGGATGGCTGGATGGTGCCACTTGGAAATGCACACAGATTAGGGGAGGAGAGGTTTATACATTTGCTTTAACGGAACCTGTGTTTTTCACTGATCGAGGCCCCAGTCTGTGGAACAAATGCCTTGCTACTTACTCTGATGAGATTTCATGGTTTGCACCGGGAGGCACAAATACCCTGTTTGGGAGGAGCCGAGAACTCGCTCTGCTCGGCAACACTGCCTCAGAATTCCCGCTCTGCTAGCATCCACGCTACGGGGTCCTTCGCTAATGGCCAGATTCCAGAGCGCAGCACACAGCCCGAGCAGCCACGCTTGAAAGCAGAGGTGCCCCCATGGCTTGGCATGAAGGGAACAAACTACAGAGCCACTGTCAATCCGCTCTGCACCCAAGAGTGCAGCTCCAGCGGCTTTGTCGGCTCCTGTGTCCCTCGTGTGCCCGAGACAACATCCAGTGGATGCTCCCCCACGCCAGCTGCCCCCACCCCCAAACACTGGATGAGAGGGGTCCTGAGGGAGCTGAGCTGTGCTCTTTGTACCTGCTGGGGAAGGACTCTCCACGCACCCCCTTTCGGGTTCCTGGCTGCTGTGATATGTGGAGGAGAGTAGGGGAGTAGCTGTGTTTCTCTGGGCGCGGGATGCCCGTTTGTCTCGCCCACAGTGACAGATGCCCACACACAAGCCGGGCTGAAGATAAAGACAAAGACCCTGAAGTTGGCTCCGTGTTCCGCAGGACGCCCGGGGCGAGGGCAGAGTACAATCAACCCCCCACTGAGCCGGGTCAGAGGATTAGGCCCCATGACCAGGTTTGCTCCCTGTTCAAAGATCCGGCAGAAGGGTCCATGAGCATGTCAGCTGTTCAAAGCCCGGAACTCCTGCCAGACAAATGTCCCGTCCCTTGTACGGGCACTACCATCAACACCTGGCAGGCAGTGGAGTGAACCACAGATCTCGTGTTCAAAGAGAGCCTGAATCGGAACTGAACGTCAGCTACAAACGTTGTTCGACCCCGAGCAATAAATAGAGCCGTAGCACCCGTTTCTTCCCCATTAGTACAACAGTCGCTGACACCATGCTGCTCACCACTGGCCAGCTAGCTTCACCCCAGTCAGAACCTTTGGCAAACGTATCGGTAGAGACCAATTATTGATGTAAATTGTGAGGTCAGTCAGTCTGCTCTTCAGACCAAGAGCAAATGAAAAGCAGATGGTGGTTTCGGCAGAGACAAGGTCTCGGGCTATGAAATAGTTTCACCTGGTGCCTTCATCTCCTACGAATTCCTTTTGAAAATGATCAAAGCCAGGCAGAGTATTTTGTCTCTCCAGTGCCTATCTGCATGAGCCCATTTCAGCCCAGGGAGTTTAAAGGGACAGTGTACTTTAATTTAAAACAGACTTTACAAAAAATATTTGGCATATTTGCATGACCACCCAAAACAGCTGTTTTTATACATTTCTGATGCTAGCCCAAAGAGCAGAAATGGTGCTAACAATACGCAAAAGTAGCTAATAATCGGTTTAATACAATGCTATGTAGTACTTATGAAGTTGGCATATCCAAAATTATTCCCAGAAACCCAATCTTAATCCTTTTTAAGTTAGGGGGGAAATGGATCAAAAATGACGATGATATCAAGCAGAAAATAATCTTCTGTCTGCGTTGCACTGATAAAAAATAGAATATATAATTGCTGTGGAAACCCTGCTTGTGTCTGTGATTATATCTTGCTGCCATCTCCAGGTCCTCACTGCAAATGACTTAATTGGGTTATCCTGATACACGGGTACACAGAGAAGGAGTGAGCCTCTCTGATCGGGCAATGATGCCAATCCGTGCATCCAAAGGCCTCCACTCACCCAGAGCATTCCAGGTCCGGTCCACTTTCAGCCTCCCACACCCTGCACCTGGAATGGGGAAATCGAAGGAGCGTGCGAAGTTTTAAACAAGTGCACACAACTTCCCACCAAGTTCTAGTGCGAGGTTGAAGTAAACAGTCACTAGCATTCCTCCCTCCTCTGCCCGCTGAGCCCTGGACTAACACCAGAGCCATCATTCATATTTACAGGCAATTCAAGATTTCTGGGGCTGCGGCTTGTTAAGGGTCCCTGCAGCTCTGTCTCCCATCAGGGCTCCTTGTCTTGCCGCATGGTCACAGCTCCCTCTGGCTCCCAGGCTTTATTATTATTGTTAGTTCGTATTACGGCAGCGCCAACTCACTCCAGTCAAAGCGCAGGCCCCCCTTGTGCTGGGCACTTTGCAGACACATGGCAGAGTCCCCGCCCCAGAGAGCTAACAGTCTTGCTTACAGTTTCCCTTTCCCTCTCCCCTATCTGTGACCTTATCCGTCTTTCTTCTTCCATGGTGCATGCTAGTCGCACCTCCCTCCTTCTCTTCCCTTCCTCTCTGTAGCTCTGCTTTGTTCTCTTTTTAATATTTACATGGCAAGCACAATAAGCAAAGTTTAGCTGAATTCTCTTACAAACATATTAAATTCACTCAATGTGGAGAAGAGCCACAATGCTACTAATCACGTCTGTATTTAGAAGGTGCCCATGCCTGAAGGGCTATCGAAATCAATAATGGAAGCAGCGGGGAAGGACAAAAGATTGCAATACCATGTCTAGACGCTAAAGTACTTGAAAATCAAGTCATGGGATTAGCTCCACATAAGAACGGACTGGGCAGACATACAGCAACCAGTGTTCAGGATTGAAAGCAAATTGCAACAACTCAGGAAAGCTGGCAGAGCTAAAAGGATGCGCTCTCTTTGTTGCTCTGAATAGTGCCGAGATAGATAAGTCACTGCCTATAAAAGAAAAATGGGATGCAGAATTTCAGGGTATTACAGAAGATGACTGCTAGGCAGGAATTCTCCCAAGTGCACACATCACCAACTCCTTCTCACAATCGCCGGCAGAGAATTCCCAGGGAAAGCAATCGCACGTCTATTACACACCACTGAACACTAACAGAAAGGAATCCAGCGGGCCAGCCTCTGCTGGGGAAAGTGTGAGCCAACACACTGCTCATGCATTCTCAGGCCTGGTCAGATACCCACATATGTACATAAAAGCGAAGAGACCATTCATAGTGGGTGTAGACCCAGCCTATGCGACGCTGGCAGAAACCTCCCCAAGTCTACGAAATGAGGTGTAAATGTGTTTATTCTGGATATTAACAAGGCACATCACCAGGCTATGGCGCAGAGAAAAAACCCTACAACCACAACATAGCCAAAGAAAACCTGACCTATCGGACAGACTGATAGTCCTGAGATGGCTTTTCAGTTCACTGAGCTTTACCCAGTGAGCTACTTAAAACACACATGCAACAAAGACAAAAATAACCTTGACCTAAAACATAATTTACTACAGACACCAGTGTATTATTTACACACTAAATAACACCTGAACACTTACTCAGGCATACCAGTATACCTACAGAATCTGTGTATGAAAGCTCAGATCCACAATCACTTATATAAAAAGTATCTGTGTATACCAATTAATACCTGCCCATGAAAATCGTCTCCCTAAATACAGCATGCATGATCTGCTAGGACCATGTGCATTTTATTATGTATAAATATATTGCACCGGATTCCCTTGTTCTTACCTATATACCATGTAACAATAGCAAACTTATACACCCATGTAGTTTCCTTTATACTATTCATTATAGTTACCAGAACAGAGAGAATAGTTTTTCAATAAGTTTGGCCTTTTTTCTGTTCATGACATTTAAGTGAACAGAAAGCAAAATTCCCAAATGTATTAATTATTCTAAAATGTTCTTGATTTTGTTTGGTGAGTAATTCTTATTCTGCAGAACACTTGAATTGAAAATTGCAATTATTACCACAATCAAATATACAATTTGCCTGGTAAGTTACAAGTAACCAATACCATAACTAACCTATATAACTCCAGTAACATCATGATTACATATGTTAGACACGGTCTATGTTGTGTAGGTGGGGAATAGGGATGGTAATATTACAATGCATGCTAACCTGCAGAGTGTGGATGTTGAATTTCACCATGGTAGATACAATTCAATTTACTTTCAGTGAAGATTCAAGCATTTGACCTCAACATTCACAGCAGTGACAATGGAGGCTCTGAGTAATGTGTAATTCCTGTTAACATTTATGTTGTTCAAAGAACTTGTCAGGAAATGATTTTATCTGTCAAAAAATTCAGACCAAATGAAAATAATTTTGCTTTCATCAAGAATTTTTCTTGAAAAATTTTGGATTTTCATTGAAAAACAAAATCCCTCAATTTTTGGTTTTAAACAAAACAAAGCAAAACGAAATGTCGGTGCTTGGGTTTTTGGTTTTTCAATGAACATCTGAATATTTTATCTGAAAAAAAATCTGCAAATAATTTGTTTTCCAGCAAATCCAAACTCCATTTTTTCAAAGAAAAGAACTTCTTTGCTGACAACAAGGTCAACCATTTCTAGTTGTGGCTGGGTTATTTGAGCTGATCTCTGGAAAGTGAGGGGTCTGTTTATTTGTTTAATATATTTAAAAGATTGGCAAGGCTGCCCAGAGCATGGGATGGGGGCTCTTTTATTATAGGTTGATTGATTGACTTGGATTTTTACAATCAATAATATTCACAGAAATGGCCCAGGATACAGTCAAATCAAAATTTGATTTGGAATTTGAACAAATATCTGCTGTCTTTTCCACCATTCCTTCAGCTCCAACACTTACCTGTGAATTAATCTTGTAAATATCCTTATTCAAGCAAACAAATTTAAAGAAAGGAAATCACGCAAGGGGGGGAAATATCAATTTCCATCATTCTCCTATGGAAATGTATATCATTTAATAAACTCTGATTTCTCAGAATCCAAAGTCCATTTGACAGTAAAGGTCAAAAGCATTTCCATTCACGCAGACAAGCTTCCAGTTATAGATGGCCAGGACTGTCAGGAATATACAGATTCATTGGCTCGGACAATTAACATTTAAGCTACATCAAAACTAGAAGCTGTGAAGACACAGTGCTCTACTCCGGATTGTTCTTGGCTCTTAAACGACCTCTTCCTCATTCCGCACACCAACTCCAGTTGGGTAATGTTCTGCCATCCTTCCAGGAGAGTTCCTCGCACTCTTAAACACCAAAGTACTGGCCTGTTTCTTTATTCCTGGACCATCTCCTCACCCAGCCCACTTACTCTCCAGAGTCCACACCCCATAATGCAGAATGTGGTTACAGCAGTTTCCGCTGTGTATCTGGGAACACTGCTTTGCTGCTGCCACTGGTGCATTTCACCCATCTTCCCAATCGGATGTCACACAACTGATAATAATGCTTCTGTCCTATCTGCAAGCTGATTGTTCGTCCACCTCATAGCACCCTTATCCAGACACTACCTCGCCAGTGAGTTTGTGGGGCAATGCTGTGTCACAGCCTTTCCTAGGAGCCAGATAAATGACATCAGCTGCCTCACTAATTTGTTTTGTCACAAAAGGTAATTGGGCTGGGTTGGCACAAAGGCTGCTTCCCACACCAGGCTGGCTACCCTACATCCCTTCCTTCCCCCGAGTGGATCAGTAATTGAGTCGTTAACATGTTCAAGCGTTTTACCTGGGAGAGAAGTCAGGCCAATAAGCTGGCAATTCCTGTTTTTAAAGATTGGAACAAAATTAACCATCTTGCATTCCCGAAACCCCGCCCAGTGTCTGAGACGTGCCAGGCTCGAGCAGTAGAGTTTTCGCTCCTTTTGCAGCTAATTTCTACAGCACCCAGGCATGTTTCCCATCTGTTCCTCGACACTGAATTCAGGTTTTAAAAAATCATTTACAGCCCCCTTAATGCAGCCTAGACCTACTCTTTACTATGCGCAGTACGCCCTGAAATGGACTCTGTGTGTGCCTCAAATCCCATGTCTCTCCTAACAGAAGTGGCTAAACCAGATCAACTACATATGTTTATGTTAAGGGCTCTTCTTTTACTGAGTCTGTTGTGCCACATATCCCAGCTTTATCTGGTGTCTTTCTCTCCCATCAAGATATTTGAAAAGCTCTTGCTTCTTGTCACTCCTTTAGCCAATAGGACCTCACTGACATTTTTAAAATTATTTTCTTAATATGTTGGAGTGATATCAGATAGAGGGTGAGTTTCTCTACATCATGGGGGGAGGGAGAGCTCAGTGGTTTGAGCATTGGCCTGCTAAACCCAGGGTTGTGAGTTCAATCCTTGAGGGGGCCATTTGGGGATCTGGGGCAAAAATTGGGGATTGGTCCTGCTTTGAGCAGGGGGTTGGACTAGATGACCTCCTAAGGTCCCTTCCAACCCTGAGATTCTATGATTCTATGATCATATTTATGAGGCAGTTTCATATTAATCACTAGACCCAGTAGCGCAGCCAGGTCCGGAGTGCAGGGGGAGCAGCACTACAAAAAGGCGTCTCCCCCTGTACTCACCCGGCGGTGCCCCGGGTCTTCAGCGGCACTTCGGCGGTGGGTCCTCACTCGCTCGGGTCTTTGGTGGTACCCGCCGCGGAAATGCTGTCGAAGACCTGGAGCGCCGCCGGGTGAGTGCAAAAAGCAGCGCTTAAAAAGAAGTGGCGCCTTTAGCGCTGCTAAAAAAAGGCGCCGCTTCCTTTTTAAGGCGTCGCTTCTGCTCACAGGGGGAGCAGCCGCTCCCCCTGCTTCCCCTCCCCCCCCCGGCTACGCTACTGCTAAGACCCCAATTCAGCAAAGTGTTTAAGTTGCCTCGATCCATCAGCCCTCACAGAGACAGCGCAGACCACAACATGCTGTTAGTGTTGTCCTAGCCAGTCCTTCGATCACCCGCTGGCCAGGCTGCCACCCAATCAGAACAGCACACCGCAGCCCAGAATCCCTGAGCTCAAGCAATCTGTTCACCTCAGCCTCCCAAGTAGCTGCGATTACAGGCATGTGACTGCACCCGGCGGTGTTTAAATATGTGTTTAAAATACAAACTGTTCCGATGCATGGTGGCCTACTGGAATAGTGGTGGTGTGGATCCCAGAATGCATCCAGCCATTGAGTCTGATGCTCGAAAACAGGATCAGAAAGCCCAGAAAGAAAAAAACTGCATGGAAGGGAGAAAGTGTAAAATCTTCTGAAGGCCTCACGCTGTATCTCATTCCCAGTCACTTTACTATGTCTCCTGCTAATGTCAGAGACACCCTCATTGTCTAGCACTGGAACAGAGACATATATTTCACTGGTGATTGTTTCCTGGTATCCCCTAGAGACTCTTGGATTTAGAATAAAGCTGCAGAGTACCTAAACCACAACTTGCGCTTCCCTGATGGACCAGTCCGTTCTCTGAAAACCTGCATCTGATAAGAATCCATCACAGGCCGCTGTATAGACAGCTTTTCTAAAAGAGCTCGCCCAGACAATATAAAGCCTCCATTTTAGTGTGCTCTGTCAAGGAATAGCACCTGAGGATGGGAGCATTGCTTTAATGAAGGGGAACGTCTACGGGAAATCTGTGAATGGACTGGAAAAGTCATGGGCTTAGGATCACATTGCGTCTGCTGAAAGATCCTTTGTAACTGGAGGTATTATTGGTTGGGGTAACTGATCCACCTCCTGGCTCAGAGTCGGCGCGCATGAAACACCAGTAGAATGTGCTCTCTGGGCTGGGAGCGTCTCGGGGTTAGACGGGGAAAGGCAGAGAGAGAAGGCTGGAATTGTTTAAGAAGGTGGGATAAAGTGGGGCTGGTAATGAAGAGACAAAGGCAGCCGGGTGCTGAACATGCAGGTGAGATGATAGTCTCAGACGCTAGTCCTCTTTCCACTCACAGCTGTCTTCACGGGGATGTGACCCACGGAGGAGCCAATTCCCTCCCCCCCGAGGAAGGTTGCACAGGATGCTAGCAACACGCTGCCCCCTTTGGGGGAGTGTCAAAGGGTCAACTCACGGTTGGAGCCCCCCTGGCGGCGGGGTGTGGCACGGCATCTCTCCCCTTCCAGTGCCCCGTGCCAGCGGTCGCTCCGGTCCTGCGGGGCTCCCCCTCTGCTCGAGGCTCAGCACTCCAGACAGGTCATGTTAGTCCCACCGCTTCCGGGGTAACAGACAGTCCAACCGAAACCATCCAGCCCCTCCGTCCGGCCTGCTGCCCTCCATTCGGGTCAAGGTTCATACAGGCCTCTCCCAGGCAGCCTTTCCCCTTCGGAGGGGCTTCAACCTACCTTACCACTGGCTGAAGGGGAGCCCAGGCCCGATCTCTAGGCTGGGTTCCAGGCCAGGGACCCTAGGACAGGCAGTCAAGGGTCATGTCCCCAGACTCCTTGCTGCCACCTCCATGGATTTCTTCCTGCTGTTCCCTGTCAGCAGGCTTGTAATGGGCGGCCTGCCCCTTTAAGGGCCAGAGGCCCGGAGCTGGCCAGCACCATACAATTAGCCCTGCCTGCCCCACCTGGGCTGGGGTCTGGAGCTTGGTTAGTAGAACCAGCTGGGTCTGGAGTCACTGGTGTTGCTAGAAAGAGACACAGAGAAAGGGGGCTGCTCAGAGAGACACTGACGGACTGACTGACTGAGTACCTACCTACAGAGTCTGCTGGGGAAAAGGCTCCCGGCGGGGAAGGCCTGGCAGATCCCAGCATGAGGACTGGGAGCCTGGGCTTGCTGGGGATTTGGGAACATTGATTGTGAATACTTTGGTTATAGAAATCCAGCCCCACACTTGAGAAGAGTTTGTTCTGGAAGTTTGCTTAAGGGCCCTACGCTGAAGAAGAGGGAAACTGAGTCAGGGCACCTGCAGCGTATCCTAGGCAGTGTGGGGGGAGGGGCTTAGCAGGCAGCTGGCCCATTCACAAGGCCTCTCCAAGCTCACCCATGTTGTACACAGGACTGCCCCTGCCTGGAGCCCACCCAGTAAAATAAATCCAAACCAAAAGTATACATTTAAACTGACCTCTTCCCTCCCTGGGAAGGCTTGACCTTTCACCCCTCTGTTGTCAATTGAGTGACTCCCGGGGCTCGTTCCCTGGGACTCCAGATGTTGCTCTTTTGTCAGGGCTCTTCACCAGAGCTTGCTCCACCCGAGTTGCCACTCTGCTCTCTCCTGGCCTCTTCCCAGACTCCTTTCCTCAGGAGAGGATCCCAGGACTGAGGTGCGGCTTGGACCAAAGCAGTTGAAAGCAGCAGGTGGGGGGATCATTGCCTGGGGAAGGGGCATTTCCCGCTCCTGTTGGTGAGTGCAGAGAGAAGCTGCAGGCAGAGGACTGTCTCCATTATAGGTAACTGGGGCCTATTTGTGACCTTCTTTCCCTACTAATGTTCCCAGCAGTGATGGATGCAGGGCACCTGGAACCCCCAGAAGGTGCTTTGGGGCCTCTTCCAGGCAGAGAAGGTCTGTAATCCCAGGTGGGAGGCAGGGAATATGGCTCCCGAGTGGCGTGTGTCAGAACAGGGAGGGGACGGGGGTTGCATGAAAGCCTTAGGGTAGCTCCTCTGTTGTACAGGCAGCTTTAACCCTGGCATTTCCTAACTACTGCGTGCTTGACTCTCAACCTTAACGCTCCGTAATGGAGAGGGTCGGTTTGGTTGGTTTGTTCCTGTCATTATGAAATACGTGATCAAATAACTATCCCTTGTCGAGTGTGAATTCTCCCTAGTATGGGCGTAGTCACTCCCCATGCCCCCTCTGGCCCCTCCCCCCACACACAAGCACCCGGCTCATTTAGCGCATGGAGTTCTTTCCCCCCGACATGCTTAAAAACAAGTTGCCCCATTATTAAAAATAGAGACTGGTGCAATGTGACTCCACAGTCTTAAGGGCAAATCTGCACATTGTACTTCAATGCTTCAAGCATGCAACTGAAGTAATCAATAGTTCAAGTATATGCCTGTATTTATTACGTATTCAATTAACTAGCTTGTGCTCTTTCATCAATATGTTAAGTGATAATAAAATTCTCTTTACTACAGAAAATATTAGACACTGTATAACAAGTAATTGAGCATTAGCATGTGCAACTATCAAGCTACAAAGAAACAGCAGGAGGGAATTGTATAATGTTCTCCTGCTTAAGCCCACCTTGTGTGATTAAAGGGAAACAAAATGCCATATAGAAGAGATTAAAAACATCTTGTGCTAATATAGATCTAAAGTCATCAAAGTGGGAGAAGATTAGAATGAGCCAATTCCCGATTTCAAGTTGTCGTGTTGTTTGAAAGGGCCTACATGGAAGCCTTCTGCTCTGCAGGGCTTTCAGATGCCAGCTTTATCTTAACAAAGAGGGATCTGAGTCAGACTATCGGCCCCCTTCCAGCAAAGACAATGGGTCTGACTGCATACATCTGGCAGAAGAATTCTGCATATGAAGGCACTGTAGGATGTCAAATGTCCCCATGAACCATGACCTGAAGAAGAGCTCTGTGTAAGCTCGAAAGCACGTCTCTCTCACCGACGGAAGTTGGTCCAATAAAAGGTATTACCTCCCCTGCCTTGTCTCCCCCTTGAACCCGAGACAGTTGTAGCTCTGCACATGAGTTTTGTGGGGATGTTGCTGCAGGACAGCTAGCAGTTCTAGAGGCAGGAAAGGTGGCCTTGTGGGAAAAGCACAGTCCTAGGACTTAGCAGGTGTGGGTTCAATTGACAGATCTGCCACCAATTTCCTGTGTGGCCTCAGACAAGTCCCTAAGTAACCACGTCTATAAAGTGGGATTAACAATCCTTCCTTTGTCTGCTTAGCTAGTCAGCATTTGGGGGAGTGAAATTCTCTTACTATATGTTTGCCCGGCAGTGCCCCATGTAATGTGGCCCCCAATCCTGGTTGGAGCATCTAGGTTCTTCTATAATAATAATAATAATCTTTACAGAAAGTCTCTGGTGCCTGCATCTGAATTACTGCTCTTCAATACAGAACTAGTGTAGTAATCTGAAATTGACAGTGTGGGGCATTCTGGGTTTCAGCTGTCCAGAGGCAATCAGTAAATAACGTGGGGAAAAGAAGGCTTGTGCGTGTCTAAAAAGAACGGTGTTTGAGCAAATTGCACAATTACATCAGAATCCTGCAATCCCCACTGCACTAATAAGCAAAGAATAAAAGCAGGCACCCACCATGTGCAACTCAATGAATGCAAAACGGAATGCAGTGTCAGCCAGCTCCGTGTTTGTGATGAGATTTGCAGTAGGAAGACATACAGGGTGCTTTAGAATTTCGAGGTGTTGCACGCTGGGACATGCACTGCCATTGACAGTACTTTATCTTGCAACCAAGAAAACTTAACTGGATCCATCTGGTTGCCGGGAAAGAGGAAACCAGGGGGTGGTAGGTCTGGGGACTTCAGACAGAACTGAGGATGAATATCTCTGATTCGATGGTATAAGATTGAGTGTTTTTCTGCTTTGTTAACCTGCCTTTCCAGAAAAATGTCAGGGCTGGAGACACATTCTGGGTCACCCTCACTTGTACGCGTAACAGCTTTAAATACACAGCGATACACAGCAGCTGAAAAACACCATGTTACAATTTACAGTGTATTAATGAGCAATCTGGTACATATGGGTATAAATGACAGTGCTCCAAATTAATACCAGGGTCATTAATGCATACAGTAGCAGGGGAAATAATTAGGATGAATTACAGCTATGTGGCTGCACTGACTATTTTGTGAGTGTGTAAAGTTCTTAGTTTTTCTCCGAAGTCACCTAGCTTGTTGGGCAGGAAGATGCTTCTCAGATGATGTCTGTGTTGCAGTTGCATGCAAACAGACCAATCAGAGCTGGTGGTGGTTCTGTGTCGTTCTGTTACTGCTGTTCAATTAACAGCTGAAACGGCCGTTTCTGTTATTTGTACAGTCAGATTTGAAAGGACACTTTATTCTGTGTTACTCTGAATAGAGCTGGATTGCGAAGTCTCCTGCCCATGTGCGGAGGGTGCTACATAAAGGCAATTGCCTTGCTATTAGTTCTATTTTATGATGATCATTGTTATTATTTATTAGCTTGGAGACCCGGCAGGCCATCGATTTGTTTCCGAGGAGCCCGAATGAGGCAGCTTAGTTATATGTCATCTTCGACTGACGTTGACACGGGCATTCTCCCTTGCACACCGCTGATTCTGGCTGTGCAGCCCGTGGTAACAGGTTTGGTCGAAGCATTCTTTGAAAGCGAAGTAGGTGATGACAGAAGCCTTGTCTTGCGCTGGTCTGCGAGACGGTGCTGAAGTTTGACTTTGGCCGGCTCCGTGCCCCTTATGGGAATGCCTTCCGGCACTGAGCGTCACACAGACACGCTTGAATGGGAAACAGAACAGTCTGAGCGCCACATGACTGGCTGGGCTGCCAGGGGAAATAGAAGCCAGGGAGGTCAGAGGTCACTGCTTCAGTTAAGTCATGTACCTGGCAAAGATTTTGTTTGGATAGAATGGTTCAGAGAAGAACAAAGAGCTCTGGTTTTGGTCTGGATGAAGAATAATACCGTGTGTGATGTAGCCAGCTCAAAATCGGCGGATAACCTTTGTGTGTGTGCTTGGAGAACAGAGCTGCAATGCTGCTGCAGGAAAGCTGTGCCTTCCCCTGCTAGGCATTAAACCAGCATGTCGGAGATGGGGAGTGTATTTCCGTGCAGCTCTGTGAATATTCATGGCTCTTGACCCCTTTGGAAAGCAAATTTAGGAAATTAAAGTGTGAAAAAGCTGAATGCCCAGAGTATGAGAATCTCAGTTTCATTAGCGGTGACGTCTCAGATAAAGGAGCAAGGAAATAGCAGGGTGTAAACCTAGTTAAACGGTGAATAAAAGTAGGGGTAGTGAGCGCATATTCGAGCACCCTGCCATACGGGCATTTACTTATACTGTAATCTAGACAGTGGAATTTTAATGGCTATGAGGTATGAAGTTTCTTTGTTATAAATAACATGTTCCCTTTAATGGCCTTGATTCAGCAAAACAGTTAAGCACGATGCTAAATATTCTGTCAAGGACTGAACAACTGTATGTGAACGGCTGGAACCTTATTCTATCCCAATCAGTTCTGACACCAAATTCACTGGTTAATGTCTGCAAATTAACTGGGAGTCTGCTGCTCAGTTGACCCCATTGTATATATCTTCCTTGAGTGGTTTTCTCACCAGCCTATGCTTTATGTAGGTTGGGAAACATCCCGATGCTTTTTGGGAGGCTCCTGCATCCCTCTTCATGTACAGTCACTGGAGCTGGCTGGTAAATGCAGAGTTATTTAGCAGTGCCCATTTTCGCAGCATTCCCCATTCCGGCTGGGAGAAGAATACCGAATCTGTGCACCATGTATAATGCAATGACCAGCTGAGGAATTTGTGTACTGATTCATGTTTACATCCCTTTACCCCAATGTTTTACAAGGTAGAATGACTCTGTCTGTGTCACTGCTGATTGCCCTCCACTTGTTCTTGCATGTTATAGTTTCAGACAAGCAACCTTCACCTGAGGACATGTCACAGCTTTACTGGTTACTTGTCCAAAGGGGAAAACATTCTTTATCTCCTGCACTAGCTTGTGCTTTATGATGCAGTAATATGCTCTGTTATTGGAGCTGCAGCCTTCCAGTTTAGCATGAGATACATATTATGTATATTTCAGTGATTCTGCACATATTCGGCGTTATGTATTGAGCCGACTATCTCAGATGTTATGCAAATGCAGGAATAAAAATCTGCAATATTTTCCAAGTGAAGAAAGGGCTCCATTTCAAGAGATATCGATTTCCATGGTAAAGATAATTATTTACAACACATTTCAGTCTGCAACTTGGGAACATTCTACACAATTGCCAGTTTTCCTTTTGTAAATGGACATTTATTGAATCTAAACAGGTTCCTGCCTCATTGGTGACAGGGAAAGGAACGAATTGAGCAGTGATTGCTCGCTATTCTGACGGGTTCAGGAAGCCCAGAGCTCTCGCCCTCTTCTAGAATGCTTTGGCTACTGAGCTATTCTGTTGGTTGAAAGACCAGGAATGGGGGAGCTGTTCTGCATGTTTCCCACAGAGCGTCACTCTCTTTCTGACTGAGGCTATGTCTACACTACCGTTTATGTCAGCATCATTTATGTTGCTCAGGGGTGTGAATAAACCATCCCTGAGTGACGTAAGTTACACTGACCTAAGCGCCGGTGTGGACAGCGCTGTGTTGGTGGAAGAGCTTCTCCCGCTGATGTAGCTCCTGCTGCTCGCGGAGGTGGTTTCATTCTGCCGACGGAAGAGCTCTCTCCTGTCAGCATGGAGCGTCTTCACCAGACTCATAGACTCATAGACTTTAAGGTCAGATGCGCTGCAGCGGCACAGTTATATGTGTAGACATGCCCTGAGGCAAGTGTGGTTAGCGGCACACGGCTCCATCACCATTGCTAGTTGCTGCATCAAAATACAATTCACATTTGGGTCCTTTGATGATGTTACCAGTTTATTGGGACACTCACCTGCAAAGGAACTAGTGGTGGAGGCGGAGACCGGGGAAATTTCTGCTGCCTTCAACAGCTTCTAAAGCAGGGTAAAAGCTCATACAGAACCCATCTACTGTGATACAATGTTCTTTAACTGAGCCGTTAGCACTGACTGAGAATCTGCTCCCTTGGGAGATAATGGCACCCTCCCTCCCCCCACATTGTCACTCAATGAGACTAGAGAAGGATCAAGCCAAAAGTTTGGACACTTGACTCTGTGGGACTGGATTGGGTCTCTCCCTGCCTGGGGCGGAGGCAGCTGGCCAGCAATGGCAGGAGTGTTCTGGAATTCAGCAGCACCGAGAGTCGCTGACGGGTCGGGGAGCAAAGGCAGAACTGGGCCAGAATTACAAATGACTCGTCCGTTTGCTTGTGTCATAAACTCAGAAGTCACTTACGGCGAGTTTTAACTGGACACATCACAGCTCTCTCTGTATGTATTATACGCAGCAAATGCAATACCTCCACATTTTATACACAAGTATTAAATACACGGCTAGAGATATAGTGTGTGTGTGTGTGTTTAATAAAATACAAACTCACATTTCCCTTTTCAAATGAAATTAACATACTCTATTGCCAGCTCTAAGACATATTCCTTAAGGGTAAGAAGTTTATAAAAAATTTAAAGTAACAAAGGCAAACTTATAAAAAATTAATCTTTTTGTAGTGATTGCTCTATAAAAAGAGGGTGTTTAAGAGAGAATACCAAATGCACAGGATTAATTTATTATGTAAACAGAGGAAAAAGACGCAGTGGGTGTGAACTAAACTCATTGGCAACAGAATAACCCAGCCAGCCCCTGCCTGGATCTATGACTCACCTGCTTACGGCTAAGCTGAAATGACAACTCGATTTGTATTTGCGTATTCAGTAAATACACTGCAGCTAGATATTAGAAAGGGGTTGAATTAATCCAAGGAACTGTGGATCTTTTTAACTTCTTTGTATCTGGGAGGTTGAGGGTAAGGAGTTACGCACTGTGCTTTCCTGTGTATCATATGCTACCTGCCACTGGACAGAGGGGGATTTGTTACAGTGTCCAGAGAAATACCCACCTAGCACAGTGGTTACAAAGCACCACCCTGGGGTAGTCACTCACTCCTCTGTGCAATGATTTGTGGAGGTGTTTGGCTTTGGACTATTGCCTGGCCGAATATCCCTCAGACACATAACAGCCCCTAGAGAGAAAGCGAGTTCCTATCTCCCAGCTGTTCTTAGTCACATTTTCACTTCTTCACTCTATCTAAACTAAACCTAAACATGAGCCCGACCCCAACGCTAACCCTCAACCTAAACACGACTGCTTATATGGCCCCCTGCCATCACAGGCCTGTTTACACACAATGTTGCATTTGTTTAGTTGAACCAATTTAGCTAAACCAGTTTAAACTGGCACAAACTACTATGTGGACTCTCCTATTTTAGTTTGAGTGGCTTATTTCTGTTTAGCTTAAACTTGTTCCTAATCAACTGAAACTAAAGTGAAATATGCCTGGTTTAAACCACCAAGAGACTTTGCACTGGTTTAACTAATTGGTTTAGAAACACACTTCAGGTTTCATTGGGCAGCTCTGCATGTAGACAAGCTCATTATATGCCTGTGGCCTGTTAGCAATGCTTGGTTTTGGTTATGCCTTCCTATCTGGACTAGAGAAAAGCTAGCATGTCCCTGTTTTAGATGTGTCTGATTTAAATTCTGCAACAAAAAATGATGTGCAGATGGAGTAAGGTTGGGAGTACGTATCAATAACTGAAAAGGGAAAACCATTATAGGGATCTTGTATTTATAAACCAAGCATTATAAACCCAGGAAAGTCAGCGTTAAGATTATGCTTAAAAGAAATCCAAACACATTCTTGTAAGAAGTGAACAATTAGGGTACCAAACAACCTCAGCTCTGCCCTGTACTAATGCCATGCAATAACCATATGATTAGGATCAAGGCATTTTAGTGTTCCTAGATTAAATTGATTATTAAGGACACATTTTTCATACATTTCTCCCTCATGGTGTCACTACATTCACTGGTAAAATTCATGTACATTTATTGACTTAATAATAATAATAATAAGAAGAAATAATGATGATTTTCATTGCAAGAGTGCCTCAGAGATGGACCAGGGTTCCATTGTGCTAGACTCTGGAAAAACACAATGGATTTGTTTGTAAATTCTCAGGAAATTAATTCCATGCTCAAGGGGTAAGTGTGGGGAGGGAGCAATTCCGGGAGAATACGTAACAAAGAGCTGCAAGTGCAAAGTTGCACTCAATATCAAAAACAAAGAGATATTGCTAAGTTTGCAAACCCCTCCCAGCTGCATCCTCATGCTGTATAGGAAAGGATCTAGCACAGGTTGTGAATTAGGGCTGTCAAGCGATTAAAAAATTAATTGCAATTAATTGTGCGATTAATCACACTGTTAAACAATAATAGAGTGCTATTTATTTAAATATTTTTGGAAGTTT
Organism: Chelydra serpentina; assembly: GCA_037349315.1. Taxonomy (NCBI): domain Eukaryota; kingdom Metazoa; phylum Chordata; order Testudines; family Chelydridae; genus Chelydra; species Chelydra serpentina. The sequence goes on along the minus strand of JBAIAC010000040.1, from coordinate 19,774,034 downwards.
TCTACATTTCCAAATATATCAATTTCAATTACAACACAGAATACAAAAGGTACAGTGTTCACTTTATATTTATTTTTTATTACAAATTTTTGCACTGTAAAAAACCCCCACAAATAGTATTTTTCAATTCACCTAATACAAGTACTGTAGTGCAATCTCTTTATCATGAAAGTTGAACTTACAAATGTAGAATTATGTACAACTGCATTCAAAAATAAAACAATGTAAATTTTAGAGACTGCAAGTCCACTCAGTCCTACTTCTTGTTCAGCCAATCGCTCAGGCAAACAAGTTTGTTTACATTTGCAGGAGATAATGCTGCCCGCTGCTTGTTTACAACGTCACCTGAAAGTGAGAACAGGCGTTCACATGGCACTGTTGTAGCCAGCGTCGCAAGATATTTACATGCCAGGTGTGCTAAGGATTCATATGTCCCTTCATGCTTCAACCACCATTCCAGGGGACATGCGTCCATGCTGATGATGGGTTCTGCTTGATAACAATCCAAAGCAGTGCGGACCGATGCATATTCATTTTCATTATCTGAGTCAGATGCCACCAGCAGAAGGTTGATTTTCTATTTTTGGTGGTTCGGGTTCTGTAGTTTCCACATCGGAGTGTTGCTCTTTTAAGATTTCTGAAAGCATGCTCCACACCTGGTCCATCTCAGATTTTGGAAGGCACCTCAGATTCTTAAACCTTGGGTCGAGTGCTGTAGCTATCTTTAGAAATCTCACATTGGTACCTTCTTTGCGTTTTGTCAAATCTGCAGTGAAAGTGTTCTTAAAATTAACATGTTCTGGGTCATCCGAGACTGCTATAACATAAAATGTATGGCAGAATGCAGGTAAAACAGAGCAGGGGACATACAATTCTCCCCCAAAGAGTTCAGTCACAAATTTAATTAATGCATTTTTTTTAACGAGCATCAACAGCGTGGAAGCATGTCCTCTGGAATGGGGGTGATGATGCTGACCTCCCTTGGAGATTGCTTTGAGATCTGCAGATGAAAGGCACCATCTCAGAGACAGCTAGACCTAGAGGTACCCCCGCCCCACCCAGGGCTTGAAGATGCTTTCCTCCTGGTCCTCACCAGCCTGGCGAGCAGGGGGGAGCGAGGGAAGGCGCTTGCTTCCTGCACGGCTTGAGCATGTTGCCACCACAGCATGGTTGGTCTCACACTTTGTGTGAGAGGGACCAGAGGAATCTAGTGATCCAGAAGGCAGGAGTGAAATTACAGAACAAAGGGAAATGCAATGAATTACTCTGGAATTTCACACTTGTGTGGTAGCATTCGGCACCTTTCACACCGATGATAATGCCCGTGTTTTCAGACTGTTACAAATTGTTATAGAACAAAACCTCACGTCAGGCTTGGCTCTGGGGGTTCAGCGTGAGTGTCAGCAGGTTCCTTTCCATCTTGAGACAAGACTTTACCTCTTGTAACTCCATGTGTTGTGGGATCTCTGCACGGTACTTCTCTGCTAGTGGCCACTAAGGTCTATCAAGGAATCTATAAGCAATATTTATTGCTCTTTTTTATTTTATTTTTTAAATAATAATTATTACAACCCCTCTCATTTGGGTTGTAAGGCCATTGTCCCAGAGCTACATCCATCTATTTGCTTTTCCTGCACTCATTGAACTTTGATGCCCAGAGTTCAGAGAGCCGACTCTGTCATTCCAGGTGAAATTCTTCACACCCGGCCTTTTGTGTATGCTACATTCATAGTTCCCAAGGCCAGAAGGGACCACTGCGATCACCTGCTCTGACCTCCTGCATAGCACTGGCCAGAGATCTGCCCCACAATAATTCCTGCAGCAGATCTTTTAGAAAAAACATCCAGTCTTGACTTAAAAACTGCCAATGATGGAGAATCTGAATTTCCAGTATGAATGTGTCTAGCTTCAACTTCCAGCCATTGGACCATTTTAGACCTTTCTCGGCTAGACGGAAGAGCCCATTAATAGTGGTTCCCCAGGTAGGTCCTTACAGACTGTGATCAAGGCACCTCCTTGTTAAGCTAAACAGACTGAGCTCCCTGAGTCTCTCATGATAAGGCAGGTTTCTAACCCTTTAATCATTTTCGTGGCTCTTCTCTGACCCTTCTGCAGTTTATCAACAGCCTTCTTGACTTGTGGGCACCAGAAATGGACACAGGATTCCAGCAGTGGTTGCACCAGTGCCAAATACAGAGGTCAAATAACCTCTCTGCTCTTACTTGAGATGCCCCTGTTTACACATCCAAGGATCACATTCACCATTTTGGCCACGGTGTAGCACTGAGTGCTGATGTTCAACTGATTCTCCACCACAATCCAAATCTTTTTTGGAGTCCCTGCTTCCCAGGACATAGTCCCCCATCCTGTGAGTATGGCCGACAGACTTTGTTCCTAGATGTGCACATTTACATTTAGCCATATTATTTGCCTGCACCCAGTTTACCAAGTGATCCAGATGGCTCTGTATCAGTGACCTCTCCTCTTCAGTATTTATCACTCCCCCAATTTTTGTGTCATCTGCAAACTTTATCAGGGATGATTTTGTTTAATATATTTTAGAGTTTAGCTCTGTGAAATACATAGCACATTTGGGAGTGCACTGCATATAAATGCCATTTGCATGCACAGGTCTGAATTTTTGTGCCTGAAAAAGTTGGTGGGAATCAAGATCTACTCAAAATCCTAGGTGTAAACATTGCCCCTCTGGTTTCAGTGCCTGGGCGGAGGCCCTTAGAATAAGGGTCTGGAGATCCTGAGGCCACTCTTGCAAGTCCAGCGGTGTCACTGTGCAAGGCACTGCTGTTTAGGATTCCTGGCAGAGAGACTTCCAGGCTGCTACAGTCTTTGAAAAACAAATCAGGGGTTTCCACACGTTTGCCTTTGTCTCTTTGCACCCCTTTTTAGCAGATTAGTTTTCCTCAGCTGAAGAGTCCCGTGGCAGCTCCTCTGGAGAGAGAGCTTAGATTGCTCTGTTCCCACTCTGTACCAAACATCATCCTTAGCATTGTTTGTGTTGCCTCAGCTGGATAAATGAGATGACTTAGGGGATGTGGGTAAAGGGAAAACCTGCTTTTCTAATGTACTCGGGAACTGCTTAAGACACCTGCTGCTTGTACAGCCGCCAGCCAGTTTGGAAGGGAATCATGTACATAGAACAATAGGGACCTATCAGCTGATTTGAGTTAGCTGGAGGAACACAGCAGACGTTGCCGTGTCTATTCAATTGACTAGTCGAATGATACATTTTGGATTTCATAGCCACTCTGCAAAGCTGTTTCAAAGCAGCCTCAGTGACATAGCCACCATGAAGAGTGATGAATATAGGCCCCACTATGGGTCCCAGGCAGTGGTCAGCGCAATGTAACTCGATGTACATTATTCCGAATCTCTCTGTCTCTCACTGAAAGAAATGCTGCTGTAAGAGCTGGTTCATACGTCAGATACATCCTATGTTACGTGCTATGGTGCCTTCTACACTGATGGGCAGAGCTGGACGAATGCTGTGAACATGGATGTGAACGTTTATTCAAATGAAAGGGTCATTGTTCTTTGGTAGCCTTTTCATTTGTTTTCCATGAACACACACACACGTGTGGTTTTTTACTGGGGGAAAGTTCGCGGACAGTGACAGTTTCCCCAGTCCCCTGTGGACGTATCTTTGCGGGAAATATTGTGTCTGAAGCGTTGGCAGTGCAGCCATAGTGTGGTCATGACACTTCATTCACGTTGTGAAATACCTGGAGATACCCAGGTGGGTGGGGGTGGGGAAGGGTAAAGTACGAAAGAAACCTCCAGCTCTCTTGCAAAGCTTCTGTTCTCTCACTCCAGGTGCTGCACGGCCGACCACCCGCCACCCCACACACCCACTTCTCCCTTTCCCAACTGACAAGAACCAAACGGCTGCAGGAGGCAAGCGTAAGGGAATGCTCTGAACTACCCGCCGCTTGGAATCCCTGTCTGTGAGCCCTCTGGCCCGCTCTCCACAACGCTTTTCATTAGGGTTTGAGCAGGTTCCCTCCAGTGCATGCCGGCCACGTGGACACATTGCGAACAAAGGCCGGGACGTTAGTAGCTCTTTTAATGAACCTGGGGATTTATTTTTTAACTCCCATCTTCTAGGAATCCAGCCATCCCCTCCAATTGCTCTCCATCCCTGTCTGGTGTCTGCGGTACCTGGGCCAGCATGGGCACAGCAGAGTAATAGGAATGAGGATGCAGGAAAGGAGGGTTTAATGAATATTTCATAAAGCAATTCCAGACCTTTTCATTAACACCCAAGCAGAGGGCTCAGTGCCTGTGATGTTTGTTATTGTATACAGGGGTGTCACAGGAAGCAAGGCTACGTGGGTTCTGCTTATTGAAACAGAAAAGCAGCCGGTAGCACAAATGCCAATATATTAAAGACCAGTCGGCCTGAGCAGACTTTGACATTCACATACGTTGCGGCCTGGCTGGAGCCAGGCGCTTTAAACGGCTTCGTACATGGGAGTGCGGAGAGAAGGGGAGATGTTAAATTTCCAGACTGATGCTTCGGTTTTACTGCAGGGCTCTGAAAATAGATGGAGAAAAGATAAAATGTTCATTATAAAAAGAGTGCAGTAAAGGCTGAACGGACCTTCCAATAAAGCAGTGGCCACTATTAGTAAAAAGGTCATTGAAAATATTTTTGCTTCATTCATTACCTGCCAGTGATAGCTGCTACTCCCCAGGGGTAGAGGGGACTAGACGCAGGGCAATGAAATATGAATGTCGGGCGGCCAGGTAGCTACAAGTCAACACTTAGTGACCTGGCTCCGCAGCTCTGCACAGGAGCTGTTGCTCTACCCATGAGCGGAGGCTCTGAAAATGCTGGTTTGCTATTGTTTTTAAAAGAAGCATTGCACTGAGAGCGCTGCTCTGGATGCTATCTGGGGATCAATTCGTGGGCTGATAACTTCCCCCTTCAAAGAGACCTGCAGCCAGAGCACTCTGCTTTCCTGCTCTGAGTGAGATTTCATATAATCGAATGTTGTTCTACTCCAATCCTGCTAATATCAGAGTGGCACTTCAGTGCTGGAGAGCTCTCAGAGGGGAGGTGCTCCCTGCCACTGGCTCCAGTTCAAGCCGCCTGGTGAACTAAATTGATTTTTTATAGTTGCTCTGGAGCGAGTTTAATGAATCTGTTAGTAGCTGCTCCCTGCTTAAGCCTTTCTTTGGCGCTGGAGCTGCAGAGACGGCCTTTAATAAAATGGAAAATATTAGTTAAGACTTACCCTTCACCTCCAAAATAACATCCCCATGAGTAGCTCTCTGGTGCGTACCTCTGCATCACTTACTCACTGCAGCAAGGAGATGGGCAGAGGTTGCTGCATGTTACTCTCAGAGAAACCTGGTGGCTCTCGTGAATGGAAATGTCTGCTCTATAATGATATGGCGTGCGTGTATTTATTGCTTTCTAGGCTGATTTCTGCACAACGTCGCCAACCCCAGGTATTCCAAAATAATGAGCTGGGGCCCTGCACATTATGAGACTAGCTCAAAACTCATGAGATGTCCTAAACAATCGAGGAGGGGTTCTCTTGATTTGCCTTCTGGTTTCAGAGTGGCCAGTGCTCTCGTCTTCATGCCTTTCACCCCAAACAAGAGGGCTCAAAATGCACTTGTTTAAAATGAAAGCCGAGAGTCTCACCTATCCGCACGACGTCGGGAGCTGGCGTGTTAGGAAACGTACCGACCAGCGTGAAACTCGTGAGAACATCGTAAGTGTGAACCACCCTGCGGGACGGCCCCAGGCAACAGGTGACGTGCCGCTGGATGTCCCTCGCTCAGCCTGGATGTTCGTTTGAATTCCATCCCTATGTCATGAATGTAGCTGGTCATTTCCAGGGGCTGAGCAGAGCCCCCGCGCTCTGCCGGGCGTGCCCACAGCCTGCCCCAGAGCTATGTACGCGGTCACTGTACAGAAATAGTGCCTGGCAGAGGCTGAACACATGGTGGTGAGCTAGGGAGGCCATGAGAATATTCTCCTCTCCCCACCCCCACAGCTGTGCTCCGCATTCTCTGCTGCAGCCTCCCTCCGCCCCTGCATGGTCCATCCAGGCCCCTCATCTGCCCCCCTGCCCAGCCCCATGCACAGACAGCCCTCTGTGCTGCAGTGGGCAGACTGAGGTCCCCTGTCTGGGCTCCCCGCAGCCCCGACCCGTGAGCTCCCCTGCCTCCAGGGTGCCCCAGCGCACAGCTCTTGGGTCAGAACCGGCAGGTAGTGTCAACGCCCGGGCTGCGGTTCTGCTAGCGGGGAGCCAGGGGGGTGACTGCCGTAGCTCAAGTGATCTTTGATGTGGTTTCCAGGCACTTAATTGACCCTCATCCGTGGGTTACGGAACCTAACTGAAGCTCCTGGACGAGGTGAAGGTGTTTCTACGGAGTCTGGGCCCTGCCCACCCTGGTCTGGATCTGTCCTAGCAGCTAGTGCAGCCCATGTGTCACGGAGTGTGGGGGAGTCAGGTCCTGCACCCCTCTTCCCGGGATTCAATGTGACTCTCAGCCAGCCAGTAGAACAGAAGGTTTATTAGGGTTGTCAGGAAAGAGTCCAAACAGAGCTTGTCAGTATGACCCGGACCCCTCAGCTGGGCCTTCTGGGGGGGGCAGGGAGCTTAGACCCCAGCTATGGGGCTCCCTGCGTTTCACCACCCAGCTTCAAACTGAAACCAAAACGCCAAACCCTCCAGCAGCCTCTCTTCCCCTCCCCCGGGGCCCCTCCTCTAGCCTGTTACCATTCTCCCAGCCAAAGGTGTCACCTCCACACCCCCGTCATGGCTCATGTTACAGCCTCAGGTAAAGTCTCGCATTTCCAATGCAGCCTTTCCCACTGCAGCCAGCCTCTCAGGTCAGATCCATCTCGCTCTCTACTCCGTCACACCATGTAAATGCAACCTCACAAACCCACCAACTAGCTTGGCCCATTGACATTTCTCAGGGCATTTCAGAAGCATTCAGGTGGCAGATGGGGCAGCAGCGATTGCCTGGGAGGAGCAGAGTTGTCCTGGGACAAGTGGGCTAGGTACTTGCAGCAGGTTTGTGTAAGAGGGGAAAATTTGGATCCATGCGTCCCATAAAGTGCAACTCAAGCGAACTGTGGGTCCCTGAGGAAACTGTCCGTGTTGGGGCCTGAGCTAGCTGTGACTGACGACGGTGAGAAAACTCCCATTGATTTCAGGGGTGTGGGACCAAGGCTACAGTCATGGGGGAACCTCAAAAGGCTCAGATGTCAGGTCAAGCCGGGTGGCTACCTTCTGCACCCAGTTCTACCCTCCCAAGTCTTTGCAATTGCCTGCAGATGTAAAATGCAACGCTCCCCTTTAGCACGGTGTCTCCAGCAAGAGGGCGCTGCGAGTGTTCAACGCGTTCCTGCGCACGCCTGGGGTCAGGACGGAGTCGTGCGATAACGTGAGATGGCACAATCACTGGCAGTTTGTATCACTGCGCACAGCTGTTGAACGAGCGTCTTCCTTCAAACCGGCAGCTGGGAGCTGACCCTGTCCATCAGGAGGTACCAGGAAACCCACTGAGTCTGCTCACAGCCTGGTAGGTGACATAAATATTTTCCAACATGTAGGCAGCTCTCTGATTGGTGGGTTCCCTAGAGTACAGGACTCTGGGGCCCTGGTGCACACACAGTACGCTGGGTTTTGCCAATAAATGTTGCTGCTTCTGAGTAGAAAGTTTAACCCTTAAAGCGCTATCCCACTAGGCTTACCGCGAACAAACCACAAGAGTTTGGTTTCCTTGAATTTCCAGCACTGACAGGCGAGCCCCGTTGCTCTAAGCCTGCAGATTTCATTTTCAAGTCAACTGGGAACTGCGGCAGGGTTTCTCTACAGGGGAGTCGTATAAAGAGGGTAAACACATCCCGAGGGAATGGAAGTGGGGGACAAGAGACGCAGGGCAAATCCCGCATGAGGTCAAACTGATGGGAAGGAAATAAAAAAAATGTTTTTGTTGATTTGGGACAAAAGAGAATTAATTTTATATTAATTATAATTAATTAATTATATTGGAATTGGAAAAGGTTCAGAATAGGGCAACAACAATTATTAGGAATATTGAACAGCTGCCATATTAGGAGAGATTAATAAGATTGGGACTTTTTAGCTTAGAAAAGAGACGACTAAGGGGGATATGACACAGGTCAATAAAATCATGATGGGTGTGGAGAAAATAAATAAGGAAGTGTTATTTACTCCTCATAACACAAGAACTAGGGGTCACCAAATGAAATTAATAGGCAGCAGGCTTAAAATAAAAGGAAGTATTTTTTCCACACAACACACAGCCAGCCTGTGGAACTCCTTGCCAGAGGATGTTGTGAAGGCCAAGACTATAATAGGGTTCAAAAAAGAACTAGATAAGTTCACAGAGGATAGGTCCATCAATGGCTATTAGCCGGGATGGGCAGGGATAGTGTCCCGAGCCTCTGTTTGCCAGAAGCTGGGAATAGATGACAGGGGATGGATCACTTGATGATTACCTGTTCTGTTCATTCCCTCTGGCATTGGCCACTGTCGGAAGACAGGACACTGGGCTAGATGGACCTTTGGTCTGACCCAGACTGGTCGCTCTTATTTTCTTATGTTCTAATAGTGATGAAAGGAATATAAACATCCCTGAGCGTTAGCCAAGAACTAACTTAGCTCCCAAATGGGGCATGCCTGCACCTGTGTGAGACCCAGGAGCAGAGAGAGCCTGGAACTGGGGCGAAGGGGGAAGAGAGCTAGAGAACGCAAGTCCTGAGATCCGCTCCGTGTGGGCAGGTCTCTAAGAACCCAGGAATGACTGAGCAGTTTTTGCACTGTCCTGAGCCCAGAAACCAAACACAGAGCTGAGTATAGAGCTGAAATCAGGTAATTTCCCCCATAAAACCAGTGCTTTTCTGGGGCACCTTCTCTCCTGGGTGACCTCCCAGCTCCCCGTGCCAGTCTGCCTGGTTCCTTAAGCCTCATTTGAAGCCCTGACACTTCTGTTAGTTGTGGGAGGTCGGATCTTCCTCTCCCCATTCAGGCTGCAGTAAAATAAGCTGTGCCTTGCTCTCAGCTTTGGAAGCTTTGCCAAAACAAGGCAGTCAGACTCCACCTGCAAAGCCCGAGGGATTTCAGCAAGGCCGTTTCCTCCTGGTGCCATCTCGATGTCTTGCCCAGAAGGCAGCATCTTCCTACGCCCCATGAAAAACTGCACTTGCTGGTGAAGATGGCAGCATGTCCCCTAGCTCAGCTCCCCTGGGCGAGCACCCTCACAGGGAGGTGCCTCGCTGGAAGTCCCATTTGCTACCACGGGAGTGTGAATTTTGTGAAGCATGTTGGGGACCCCTCTGCCTAGGGGGCCTCCATGCACCAGCCTCAGCATCAGACTATGTCGCCTCCCAGCACCCCCCCCCCCTCTCTGATAGCACCCAGGTGCAGCCCAGCAGTAGGAGTTCTCTTGAAGAAATGCACTGAGTTGCTGCTGGCTGCCAAAGTCAGAAACCCAGTCGTGCTACTGAACAGCACCAGTGGTGACTCTGGCAGCTCTCGTCGTGGCGCTAACAAGAACTTGCAGCAGATTGGTCCCATCTGTGCCCCTCTGATTCCATTCCCATCAGTCTGCCACCCCCAGTGGTTGAGGGTGGAGCGATCTGGGAGTGACTCTGAACCGGCGTTGCGAGGAGATGGTCTGCGAGAGCCGGTGCTGGCTGGGCACAGAACCTGTCGGCAGGGAGAGACCCTGATGGAGAATACGGTGACTCCCCTGTCGCCCATCCCCCCGAGCCCCCCTCCCCATCAGACTGCTGGCTCACTAGCCTGCAGAAATCAGAAGCGTGGGGGGGCAGGGGGGAGATGACGTATTCCCCAGGCAAGTGTTGTGGGGGGACATGTCTGGTTCCTGAGCTCTAGCCCAGCCCTGGGCGTAGGGGGGCCAGTCAGAGCAGGATTTGCCCAGTTCTCTGCCCATCTCTTGTCTTCTGTCAAAGGCTGCTCCTGAGACCTCGGGACAGAGAGGGGCTCGCGCTCTGAGCCCCTGGCTCCATGCCAGGCCCGCAGGGACCGTAAAGGGGAGGCTCTTCGGAGGGGGGCCCACAGAACAGTCCCTTCGCCCACATCGGACCTTGCTCCCTGCGGGTCAGACGTGGAGCGGCTCACGCTGGTGCCCGTCGCGCCCCTGCTCCTGCAGAGCCAGGCCCGCAGCGGGAGGAGGAGGTGGGGTCCACCCCGGCTCCTGCGTCGGGCAACAGGCTTGTCAGTGACGTTTCCACTGCAGGCTCTGCTCTGTGCCTGTCTGGTGCTGCTGCACGCTGAGGGGAGGGCGGGGGGCTCCCCGCGCTGGTCGGGGCTGCCAGTTTTGGCTGGATGAATTCCTGGAGGTTTCATCCCATCACATAATATTCAATTAAAGATTAATAGTTAATTCCGGAGACTCCGGGACAATCCTGGAGGTTTGGCAACCCTAGCGTTGGTGGGGGTGCTAATTTCTCCTGAGGGACCTTTGTTACTGGTAATGGTGCCCGGCTCCATCAGTTGTTTCTTTCGGCCTCTTTCCGGCCTCTCACCTGCCTGCTCCAGAGGAAACGTGAGTCATTTTCATTCTCAAATAATCTTGACAGACAGTGTCATCGTCTGTCTCAGGCGATCAGTGTCACTGACTAAGCTGTGGCCCTCAGGGCGCCAGTAGCGTAGCCGGGGCGGGGGGGGGGAGCAGGGGGAGCAGCCGCTCCCCCATTGAGCAGAAGCGGCTCCTTTTTTGTGCTCCGACGCCTTTTGCTGCTGCAGCTGGAGCAGAGCATTTTTTTTGCTCCCGGCGCCTTTTTCTGCTCCCGACGCTTTTTGCTCCTGGCGCCTTTTTTTAGCTCCGCTCCCCCTGTGCTGTAAACCTGGCTACGCCACTGCAGCGCGCCTGCTGGGCTTTGCACCGGAGAGCTCCCCACTCCAAGCCGCCTCCTTGCCTGGCCGGCTAGAGGGTGCTCTGGGAATCCCAGGGGCTGCAGACCCGCCGCTGAGAGCCTGCTCAGGAGCCTGAACTGAGCTTATAGCCGGGCCCCATCCCGCATCCTCTGACTGCAGGGAGACGTGGATTGGGCCCAATCAGCCAATGTGAATTGAAATCCCCATAGCTAATGCAGCTGAGTCCTGAGCCAGGACTCACCGCCCTTATGTTTGCTACTTAGTGGCTCGCTCTTTTGTTTCTCCCGCTGCAGTAAGTTGTTACTCTGTGCGCGAGGGGATGCATCTTGGAGCATCCTCGTTAATTTGAACAACTATTTATTTAAGCCTCCAAAGTGCATTTCGTATGCAGCGACCTGCCTGCGCTCGGTGCTCTAACAGCAGTATTGATTGGCGCCGCATCAGCAACCTCATTTAGATTCTGGACACTGGCTCAGAGACTCTATCTCAGTGTCCAGTCAATAGCGTATATTTTTAATTTGCCAATAATCAGTCAGGACCTTGGTCGGAGCCCTGCTGAGGTCCTGCGCTCAATGGGGAAGGTGAAATCATTCAAAGGGGGTCATGTTTATGGCCGAAGCTGATCCACGGGAACTGGGGATCTCAATCAGGCGTATGGAAACTAACACACTATGTTCTTTTTCATAAACCTGACTCCAGCGTATTTATTTAAAGACAAAGAGATGGTGCTCAGCCTGAGGTGCTCCCTGCCCTTCTCATGCCGCTGCGTCACGCCAAGAAAAACACAAATGGCAGGAAACACTTACACTCATGACCAAGGCTGGTGACTGGGTGTGTGTCTGTGAAGGCTGAAGAGGCCCGAGGGGCTCTGCCCAGGGAGGGCTTTACTTGAGGGGGCAGGGGAGGCTTCCTTGGCTTTGTTTGGGGGTGAGGCGCAGGGAGAAGGGTTGCGTGTTTTAGCCAGAACATGTCTCCATTTTCTAAATATCACTCCACACAAGCCCTTCCTTGGCTGCAGTCTCCCCTTGAGCTAGAGCTCACAGCGCTGCACTGTGCAGAACGGGCACTTTCTCCAAGGTACCCAGCCACGGCACCGCCAGCCTCAGGAACCTATACCAGCCCCCCATTCTCTTCTGGGTCCAATCAAAACCTGCCTTCCACGTGCAAGAGGAACTATCCCAGATTGAGGTGTCATTAGAGGAGGTTTGGGAACAAATTGATAAACTAAACAGCAATAAGTCACCATGACCAGATGGTATCACCCACGAGTTCTGAAGGAACTCAAATGTGAAATTGCAGGATTACTAACTGTACTCTGTAACCTGTCGTTTAAAGCAGCTTCTGTACCAAATGACTGGAGTATAGTTAATGTGACAGCAATGTTTAAAAAGGGCACCAGAGGTGACCCTGGCAATTACAGGCTGGTAAGCCTTACTTCAGTACCGGACAAACTGGTTGGAACTATAGTAAAGAACAAAATTGTCAGACACATAGATAAACATAATTTGTTGGGGAATAGTCAACATGGTTTTTGTAAAGGGAAATCATGCCTCACCAATCTACTAGAATTCTTTGAGGGGGTCAACAAGCATGTGGACAAGGGGGATCTAGTGGATATAATGTATTTAGATTTTCAGGAAGCCTTTAACAAGGTCCCTCACAAAAGGCTCTTAAGCAAAGTAAGCTGTCCTAGGATAAGAGGGACGGTTCTCTCATGGATTGGTAACTTGTTAAAAGATAGGAAACAAAGAGTAGAAATAAATGGTCCGTTTTCAGAATGGAGAGAAGTAAAAAGTGCTGTCCCTCAGGGGTCTGTATTGGGCCCAGTCCTATTCAACATATTCATAAATGATCTGGAAAAAGGGGTTGTTACATTGCACTCCATATTCTTTATGAAAATATGCTTGGAATGTGAATATGATGTAACTGGAATATGCTTTATGCAAAAGGTCTCTTGTAAGGTATCATTATCATAATCTTATAATCTACTGAGTGGGTTCATCCTATTTGTATGAATGTATCATTCTTGTATCTGAAGCTAGACATCTGAAGTGTTACTGTAAAGTCCTATTGTAACTATGCAAAATGTGGGCCATTAATGGTGGTTTAGAATCTTGATGGCTCCCATTGACCAGGACAATTGGTTGTAAATGGCTGTGTTTACTTGTAAGCCTTCCTGTGTTCCTGGGAATGAGGCCGGAAAGAATGGAGGCTCGGGGGTCTCACGGGACATGTGACCATGTCACCTGGCACTGGAATCCATTTTAAACCTGGTGCTTTTCCATTTAGAAGGAGGGGTGGGGCCCGAGAGAGACAAAAGATTCCCGCCTTGTGCCAAAGCTATAAAAAGGGATGGAACAGAACAAAGGGGGCTGCCAGTCATGGGAAATCCCTTAGTTACTACCTGAGCTGGAACAAGGACTGTACCAGGGGAAAGGATTGGGCCCAGACTAGTCTCTGAAAGAAGCTTATTGGAACACCTCTGAGGGTGAGATTTACCTGTATTCAATTTCTTAATGTATTAGGCTTAGACTTGCACGTTTTGTTTTATTTTGCTTGGTAACTTACTTTGTTCTGTCTGTTATTACTTGAAACCACTTAAATCCTACTTTTTACACTTAATAACATCACTTTTGTTTATTAGTAAACCCAGAGTAAGTGATTAACACCTGGGAGAGCAAACATCTGTGCATAATTCTCTATCAGTGTTATAGAGGCCAGACAATTTATGAGTTGACCCTGTATAAGCTTTATAGAGAGTAAAACACATTTATTTGGGGTTTGGATCCCACTGGGAGCTGGGATTCTGGGTGCTGGAGAGAGGTGACCTGCTGAGCAGTTTTTGGTTAAAGCCTGCAGATTTGGGGGGCGTGGTTCAGACCCGGGTCTGTGCTGCAGCAGACTAGCATGTTTGGCTCAACAAGGCAGGGTTCTGGAGTCCCAAGCCATCAGGGAAAATGGGCTCAGAGGTAATTTCTACACATCAGGTGACAGTCCCAAGGGGGTCTCTGTGACCGAACGTGTCACATGGGTAAGCAGTGAGGTGGCCAAATTTGCAGATGATACAAAACTACTCAAGATAGTTAAGTCCCAGGCAGACTGCGAAGAGCTACAAAAGGATCTCTCCAAACTGGGTGACTGGGGAACAAAATGGCAGATGAAATTCAATGTTGATAAATGCAAAGTCATGCACGTAAGAAAACATAATCCCAACTATACATATAAAATGATGGGGTCTAAATTAGCTGTTACCACTCAAGAAAGAGATCTTGGAGTCATTGTGGATAGTTCTCTTAAAACATCCATTCAGTGTGCAGCGGCCATTAAAAAAAGTGAGCAGAATGTTGGGAATCATTAAGAAAGGGATAGATAATAAGGCAGAAAATATCATATTGCCGCTATATAAATCCACGGTATGCCCACACCTTGAATACTGCGTGCAGATGTGGACGCCCCATCTCAAAAAAGATATATTGGAATTGGAAAAGGTTCAGAAAAGGGCAAGACCCCAGAGAACTGTATGTAAAAGGGAAAGTCGGCACAAAAAACACAAAGGAAAGAATTTTCAAACTAAACAGCCCTGGGTTCAGTGTGAAGCCCGAGCCGGGTTCCTGTTCCCATTGGGTATTGTGGGATGTGGTTTTGGAGAAGAGGTATTTGCATGTACCTGTTTTGCTGGGGTTTGACCCCAGTAATAAACGTACTGACCTACAAAGTGGACGAGTTATTCTGCCTACCCAGTGCGTGTCAGGCAGGCACGTCAGTGCTCGTGTGGAAAAAGAGCCTCATTGTAACAGCCATGAAATGAATTTTGAAGAGCTTGTTACTTGGAGACACATCTTTTTGTGCACAATTTGACTGCAATCATACAGATATTGTGCGCTCAGTTATATTTGAAAAGGCTAGAAAAAGCACCGAAAAAACTATTACAAAGCACCAAGGCAAGATGAGTCAACAAGTCAGAAAATGCTTATGCACATCTGGAGCGCCTGTAAAAAAAAGCTGGGACATTGATCAGGAAGGTTTCAATTCTCTTGACGTTGACAGGAGGAGAATTGCAGACTGACTAAGAAAAGGCGCAGGATTGCAGGGCTAGCACGGGGCTGGTTCCTTACACTGATGTTTTAAGGCACGAATACGATTGGAGGCTATTCGAGACCTATTCCCAGTCAATGAAGTGGGTCTGATCAATGCGATGGGCGACGGTAAACACGTAGCACCAGATTTGAGCTGAAGCTGCGGTTCTGAGCGGGGCTTCTCCACATGAGGGAAAGCAGGGCAGAAATGGGACGTGGAGAGTTTGTCAACTCGGGAATTAGCTGGGATGCTAAAATGGAAGATAGATTTTATGGTAACTCGCTGATAGGAGAGAGCGTGGGCTGTGCAGTACTGTGGTCTGTAGTCAGCTCTCATAACCTGCTATCCAGGAAATACCCTACAGGAGCAATGAAAGGGCCCCGTTACCATTATCTGCCACCCATTAGCATAGCATGTGAGCACCTCCCGATCGCCCATGTGGTCAGCCTCACACATCCCCGGGCACAGGGCAGGGCTACCAGCCCCAGGTACAGGTGCAAGCTAAAGCCCAGACAGGCGACACGACTTGCCCATGGCCACCCAGGGAGTCTGGGGAAGAGCAGGGAATTAAACCTGTGTCTCATGCCCTAATCCCTGGGGCACGTTTCCTCGCTAACGAGTGAGACGTTGCTTCTGAGTGACCCTTTGCTGTGGCACCAGCACCATCGCCTACAGCAGTGGTTCTCAGAGCAGGGTACGCTCCAGGGGTACATCAACTCATCTAGATATTGGCCTAATTGTGCAACAGGCCACATAAAACGCCCTAGCGAAGTCGGTACAAACTAAACATTCCTGCAGACAGTGACTGGTCTATACTGCTCTCTGTGCTATACACTGAAATGTAAGTACAATATTTATATTCCAATCAATGTATTTGATAATGATATGGTAAAAATGAGAACGTCAGCAGTTTTTCAGTAACAGCGCGCTGTGACACTTCTGTATTTTTATGTCTGACTTTGTAAGTAAGTAGTTTTTAAGTGAGGTGAAACTTGGGGTACGCAGACACATTAGACTCCTGAAAGGGGTACAGTACTCTGGGAAGGCTGAGAGCCACTGCCCCACTGAAGCAGAGCGCCCCCTGCTGGAGCACCCGGGCCATTTGCACTGCAGCAGGCCGGGACATTGTGAGTGGCAGGCCGTGCGGAGCCGTCCACGCTGCTTCCTGCAGCACAGCACCGTGCTGGGCACTGGTGCCAGGGCTGACGCCGAGACACAGGCCCCCTCTCCTGACTCCCAACCCCCACGGCTAGTAGGCCAGCT
The DNA here is from genome assembly GCA_037349315.1 of Chelydra serpentina. Taxonomy (NCBI): domain Eukaryota; kingdom Metazoa; phylum Chordata; order Testudines; family Chelydridae; genus Chelydra; species Chelydra serpentina. The sequence goes on along the minus strand of JBAIAC010000040.1, from coordinate 19,757,781 downwards.
TGCTGCCTGAATCTGCCCCCCTGGCCCGGTCAGTTACTTTCTGTCCTTTTCACTTTAAACTGGTCTTTTCACAGAGTGCTGGTTGTATTCACAGAGGAACCTACAGGCAAATCTGCCTGGTCCTGCAGGAAAAAGGAAAAACCCAAACCTCATCGCCTCTGCAGCTGACCAGTGCTGCAAATGTATCTAATCCCCTCTAGCCCTGCATGTTCACACCTGTGCAGCAAATCACCCGTCAGTGACATGCCGGGTGCAGTGTTTGCTGATGGAATGCATTGCACGTTTGCCAGCAAAATGGATCGGAGCAATACAGAGTTCTCGGTTGCTCTCCTGTCTGCCGAGGAACCTTGTCCCAGTATCTCACTCTCGTCTCCTTCGATTTCACTGACAGCCAATTCTGGGAAGTTGGAAGGTGCGCCATTATCTAGGACTACATTATGGAAGTGTCACCAGGGTGATAGATGGCGGTGCACACAGGCTCCTAAATAACAGGGAGGAAAGAGTGACATGAGGAGAGATTTTGTGATGGGTTCTTCAATGGGGAGCGTTCTTCGGAGGGTTGGATTTCAAACCAGACCATCAGCCACACCAGGTAGCCCCCAAACGTCGCAGAATGAGGCCTGAGGAATGGCCTAATGGAGCAGGCGAGGGCAGAGCAGGTGCAGTTCCTGCAGCTCCCCGACAGAAAGCTCAGGCCGCTCCAGGCAGGCACACTGCGTTCACACAGCAGAGGGGCTCCCTGCTGCCTCCTGGACCCTCGGGTCTTGTTCAGAGATGCCAGAGAAACTGTATCAGGGCCAGCCTCACTCCCCACTGCCAACAAAAGGTGGGTCTGGGCAGTTTCTATGGGGGGGGAGGGAGCATCTGGTCCCACCGACCCGCCACTGAGGATTTGAAAGACCAGGGCAGAGGCCTGGGAACGAGGAGGAGGAGGGGAGCGAAAAGAGACAGGGAAGGATGGATAAAAGAACAGAGAAAGAGGAGGGGAAAGAATGGTGAGAGGAGAGGGACAATCTGGGCCAGTGATTAGCGATTCGCTAGCCCTGCTTGCTAGGTGCCTGCCAAGAGCAGAGGGAGACTTTTCAGCTCCCAGTATAGCTTTGGGGAGATGAGGAGATGTTAGTGCCTGTTACAGGAGGGTTTGTGCTCCAGTGACAGAAAGTCAGGAGCGAATGCAGCTGCCTTTGCAGCTTCCTTGAATGGCTCCAGCCTTGTCTTCTAGGTATGTTCACACTACGCTGTAAACCTGCATGTCTGGGACCTGGGCTGGTGGCCTCAGGGTTTCCAAGTCCATGAGCATCCATGTTGTACTGTATCCCTGGGCTTACAACTGCTCGGACCGGGTCCCACAGCCATGCTAACGCAGCCCTTCGGACCCGGATCTGCAGCATGAGCTGTGTCCGCACAACCAAAAGACCGGCGTGGCCCTGAGCCTCAACAGGCCTTCGGCTCAGACCCACCCTGGGGTGAGTCCTGAACGCTTGCTGACCCGAGTCAGCCAGATTTGTGTGCAGACAATGAGGCGGTTTGAGCTCAAACCTGAGTCTGAGCCTCAGTTTACAATGCTGTGTAGAAAAACCCCAACGCGCCTGGGTTTACAATGCTGTGTAGACAAACCCCAACGCGCCTGGGTTTACAATGCCATGTAGACAAACCCCAACGCGCCTGGGTTTACAATGCCGTGTAGACAAACCCCATCGCGCCTGGATTTACAATGCCGTGTAGACAAACCCCAACGCGCCTGGGTTTACAATGCTGTGTAGACAAACCCCAACGCGCCTGGGTTTACAACGCCCTGTAGAAAAACCCCAACGCACCTGGGTTTACAATGCCATGTAGACAAACCCCAAGGAGCCTGGGTTTACAACGCCATGTAGACAAACCCCAACGCGCCTGGGTTTACAATGCCGTGTAGACAAACCCCAACGCGCCTGGGTTTATAACGCCGTGTAGACAAACCCCAACAAGCCAGGGAGCCAAACTGAGGCAGCCACATTTTCAAACGTGTTCATAACCCTGGGTGCTTCGGGCTGGGCACCCAAAACCAGAAGGACCTTGTGTCTGGTTTTCAGAGGTGCTGCTTACCCCCAGCTCACATGCGCGTGCACATACGCACGCACACGCTAGCCCTCTCTTGTGGCTGCCTCTGGGTTGCTCTGTTCCTGTGCTTCCAAAGGTAAGTGCAAAGAGCGACTAACAAGACAATATGGACCTGTCGTTCCAATGATATTTAATACTGCTGAGAAAAGCCTAAAGACGTATTGACTGGGCAATATACTGTGTCAGTGCATTTTACAGGCAGGTACAAGCAAACATCAATAACCCACGTGCGATATTACTGCACGCACATTTCAGCATTAATCGACAGATCCTGCTCAGGAACTGAATGGCCTGTTTTTACTCCTCTTGGCCTGAGTGGCTGAGGGCCCTTGGGAGCCCGGGAGTTGGGTGCCAGGAATTCCACTCCTTGGGTCCTCTCCGGAGTGAGGAGGGCAGTGCTAGGGGTATACGGCAGAAAGGTGAATGATTTAGGCCTGGTCTATACCTAAACCTTAGGTCGACCTAGCTAGGTTGCCCGGGGGTGTGAAACATCACACCCCTGAGAGAGAGCGGTTAGCTGACTTAACCCGCTAGTCCTTCTTTCATCGGTTGACCCAGCTCCTGCCTCGAAGGGGTGGATTTACTGCAGCCATGGAAAAACCCCTTCCATTGCTGAAGCGTGTCTTTCCCTGCAGTGCTACAGAAGCCCAGTTGTGGGGCAGACATACCCTTGGAAACGCAGAGACGTGCCGAGGAGGCAGGGTTAGAGACCCCTTTCCCCAGAGGCAGACACGGGTCAGAATGGGAGGCAGGAGTTGGTCTACAAGACTTAAGGTGCTGACCACAGGCGTTGGGAACTGAGTGAGAGGGACTGCATTTGAAAGTCCACTAGGGGAGCGGTGCACCGGGCAGGCCTGTTCTCTGGGACCCCGGAGGCTGGATTTCCCTGCATGCCCCCATGCTGCACTCAGGAGTCCCAATCGCCGCATATAGCAATGGTGGGAAGCTATGGCCTCGACTCGCACCTCTCAGGCACCCTCCTGCCTACCTGCCCATCGTTTGAGAGCCCAGGCTGTATCTCAGCAGAGATGGGCACAGGCCTGTCTTCTACTTTCTGCCCCTTTCTCGGGGGGCTCTGGGAAAGCCCCCAGCCCTTGGTTCCGAATGTCCAATGGCACAAACTGTCTCACCCTCTGTGCCTGGATAAAGGTTTCTGCGCTGTCTTGATGGCCCATTTGGTGACACCCATGTCGTGGGGTTCTTCAGTTTTCTCAGCTAGCTACTGCACAATCCAGGGGCTGCAACTGCTGCCGGAGTCCTTGATTTTCCACCTACAAGCTGAATTTCATCAGCATTTCCTCACTAATTAAGCCCTGCGCTATCTTAATAAAGAGAACAAGGCTTCACATTTCCAGTCAGAATGGGTTATAGCCATTATAATGCCTTTCGTTGGGCAGAGAGAGGGCGTGCGAGAACCTGGGGAAAGGCATTCTTTTGTGAGGGGCTGCAGGCTACTTCTCCACCAGCAAGGCTGCCCGGGGAAGGGTGCATCTCTCTGAGTGCTGTTTATGTGGCCAGGCGTGATGGTTGTGTATTGCTGGTGTGTAGGCATTGCGTGTCCATGGCAAATGCCATGGAGTGTTTCCAAACACTCCACACTGCTTTGCCAACAAGTCACAGCAAGCGATTGGCTAGGCTGAGTTATGGCAAATGGTGCCTTCAAAGGCTTTTTGTGGCTACTCGTTATATTTTTTGTGTAATTTTCAAAAAGTCGGTTTGCTACAGCCCCAGGACGTGGGGTGAAAACCACCAAACCCGGCGACTTGCTGGGAGGCGTCCCCTGGGCTGCTTGGATCGTTCTCTAGGATGCCTTCCTAGTACAGGTCCTGTGATCTGGTCTCACCTACACGCTTAGCCTAATTGCTGCGCTAAGGCACAGAGATACAAATAACTGCAAACGAAACAGGAGCATTGATGCTATTTTTGCTGCTTCTCAGGTGCGGATGTCTTTGGGTGGGGACAGCTCACGTTCATAAGAGCAGCACTTTGCATCCCGACAGCAAAGCTCAGTTGGTTCAGGTTAGGAGAGCGGGGCAGAGGAGCATCCAAACTCTGGGACGGTGGTTCAGAGCATCTAGGGCTACCTTGGAAACCGGGCTACCTGCAGGGCAATGAGCAGCAGCGAGTCTGCTCTCAGCTGGATGCTCCATCATTGGCCTGCTGCAGAAAAAATAAATCTGATGCTTGCTAGAGGGATCTGTATTAGGCTACTCACATGTACTCCTCAGGGGCTTTCTCAGTCACTAAAACAAAATCAGATGGTCCTTCTATGGCCTTGAGCTCTCACCCTGTGGGATGAGGCTAGGGTGACCAGATGTCCCAATTTTATAGGGACAGTCCCGATTTTTGGGTCTTTTTCTTATATAGGATCCTATTACCCCCCACCCCTGTCCCGATTTTTCACACTTCCTGTCTGGTCACCCTAGATGAGGCTGACCTAGGATACTGGAGCAGGTTACTATCTGCATTCAGAGAAAAGTGAGAAAGAGACAAAGAACCTGCTTCCTGATCCCTGGGCTAGGCCATGCTCTGTTTCTCTCTCTTTGCTGCTGGAGCCCTGTCTCCCCCTGTCTCCAGGTAATTGGACATCATTGTGTCTCTGGTTCCAGGACCACAAATCTCTTATGCCGCACTTCTCCTAATGCTACAAATGTTTATCTCCTTGTTCTGTTCCCCCCACCTGTGTGCATTTGGCTGCTCGAGGGTGTGTATTTACACACACACACTATATATATAACCCCAGATACTTTATGGATTACAGCCAAAAACATGTGCACTGCAGTTGGAAAAAAAGCCTAATATCATTCTGGGCTGCATTAACAGGAGTGTCGTATGTAAGACATTGCAGGTAATTGTCCTGCTTTACTCAGCACGGGCGAGGCCTCAGCTGGAGTATTGTGTCCAGTTCTGGGGGCCACACTTTAAGAAAGATGCAGACAAATTGGAGAGAGTCTAGAGGAGAGAAACAAATATGATAAAAGGTTTGAAACCTGACCTGTGAGGGAAGGTTAAAAAGAACTGGGCATGTTTAGTGCTGAGAAAAAAAGACTGAGGCAGGAGCTGAGAACCGTCTTCAGATATGTTGAGGGGTGTTATAAAGAGGACTGTGATCAATTGTTCTTCATGTTCACTGAAGGTGGAACAAGAAGTAATGGGCTTAATCTGCAGCAAGGGAGATTTCGGTCAGATATTAGCAAAAACTTTCTAACTGTAAGGACAATTAAGCTCTGGAACAGGCTTCCAAGGGAGGTTGTGAATCCCCGTCACTGAAGGTTTTAAAGAACAGGTTAGAGACAGACAGACATCTGCCAGGATGAAAAAGATTTGCTTGGTCCTGCCTCAGTGAGGGGGCTGGACTAGCTGACTTCCCGAGGTCCCTTCCATCCAGACATGTCTCTGATTATGTTTGGTAGAAATGGCCCTAAACAAAACCCCCAGCTCTGAACCCTCAGGGGTTTCCAATCTGGAGCAGAATGTTGTAGCAGGTGCTGGTCTCTAGCTCATGGTTGCATCAGGAGGCTTTCCATTACATTCTCTATTGCACCAGGAGAGTATGTTGCGATGAGTTGGAAACAGCTCCAGCAGGAAGGGTAAATAGGATGGTTTGAAAGTACACTTTTAAAAGTCAACATTTGCTTTTTTTCCCTGGCACATGCAGTAAAACGAAAGCTGTGCTTTGTCTGGTGAATGCTCAGAGTTCACCGTGCTGTTCTGAAGTCATATTGTTCCCAGGCCCTTTGTTTCAATGGGACAATATCAGCACTGGTATCTGTGTCTCGAAGCCATTACGGGGTAACAACCCTGAGAACCAACATGCAGTAACTGTTGATCTGGAAATTCAGTAACTGTAACATCTAGAAACCAGTGCTGGTGCATGCTGGGTAATGACATGCAAATGTGGTTTGAGCTCAGAGCGCCTGGCCATGACCCTTTGGGAAAGAGACAAGGCTGCTGGTGCCGACAGCTATGGAAATACAGCAGGTCTTTCCACTGGGTGGGGGTCTGCATCCAGAGACAAGTTAGAAAACCCAGATTCCAGGTGTCACACTCCCTCTGTGGAGTCAGTCTCTAGCTTTCAGCAGGGAGGGCTCTGTGGTTTGTGTTCGAGAGCATCTAAGGCACTGGACTGGCAACCAGGAGAATTTGGACAAGTCACTTACTTCCTCCATGCCTCAGTTTCCCATGTGTAAAGTCGGGATCAGGATCCTTCCTTTCCTCTACTCTTTGCCTGCATTGGGCAACATTGGGAACTCTTCAAGTCAAGGCCCGTCTGTCGTGATATGTTCGTGCAGTGAATAGGCCATCTTGCCAAATTCCCAGGCATTCCTCACACGGGCCTGGCTTGAAATACTCTGACGTTTGGAGTATATTGTCAATGGAGCATGCTAATACCATTGGCTTTAATAACCACTCACAGCATTTGTACATAGAACTCCATGGGTTCAATGCAAACCTGAGCACACTCCTAGCTGTTGGGGCCAATAAAATGGTAGGAAGGCAAGTGCCGTGGCAGGGCACAGCCAAGGCAGGATATGAACATATCCCAAGCAGTGGGGTGGATCTAAGAGAGGCTTGGCCCGTGTCATTCCAGAGTCTCCCCATGCGCCGAGTTCAGTCGATGACTGTAGAGATTGTGACATCCACAGCAAGGGAGAAAGGCCAGTGTCTCATCCCCGATCTTGGCAACACGTGAGTCAGTGTAAAGGCTCTTGCTTGGGGTCTAAGCAGCACTGGGCACTAGTGTGAGCACCTAACTAACTAAACAAACAGCCACCATTTGGAATTAAAAAACATTTTTTGCCCTCAGGATGTTAATAAAAACAGATGAATAAAATCTAAGTGAACACAATTAGACAGGGTCTCAAGGAAAAAAATTGTTTGCTGTACAATCTTTCAATTTTCATGGCAGTTCTCATGCTGAGCAAATCTGTCTGCGACTGCTGATGACAAGATAGAGGGCTGATGCGTTAAACATAAGAGAGGTACGTACATGTCCCGTTCCCTTTGTGACCCTCTTCTGCCCCGGTCTCCCACAGCAGCAGTACCAGAGTCCATACACAGACATGCCACATGTGTTAATTTGGCCATATCAGTCCCATGGAGCTTGCTTAGGGAGATGTAGCAGGCCATTGGATGATGGGGGTCTATGAATGCGACTGAGCCGAATGGCATCTAGTGTCAAGGATGCAGAATCTCCATTTCTCAGCTAAGCTGCCGCCGGTGTACTGACAGCCAGCCCTGCCACAGGCGGATCGACGGCTGTTTGCAGGCTATGAAAGCTGTACCTGAGTCATTAGGTGGCTCTTGACTGAGTGGCCCAGGAGGGTGGTTCTGTCTCTCCAGGGTCTGACCTGGGGTGTTTGCCCCATTTTAGAGAGTGGGAGCTGAGCACGGGGAGACCCAGGGCCGGATTTTCAGCTCGGCTCCTACCAAAGCCCCTTCGTGAAGTTGCCAGATTCTCAAAAGCGCCCAGCTACGCCCATTGTTCTCCCACAGCTCCTTTAACGTGTGGCCAGAAGGGACTAGCTGACCATCTCACCCAGGGCACCCGTGACAGAGTCAGAAATTGAACCCAGCCCCCGGAGCCCCAACCTAGCCCCCTCTCCATGAGCCCGGTCCCAGAGGAGTCACTCTCTTTCCCCCTGTTTGGGAGGTGAGCTGCTCTCTTTTGGAAGGAGTTTCCCATAGGGGGGGGTGGTTTTCCCATTGGGTGTCTGCAGGGAGAAGCGACCGAGACCGCTGCCTTACCAAAGAGTCCAAATGGACCCCAAGCTCTTTCTGCTCAACTCACTGGGCAAACGAGGGCAGAGCCTGGCCATCCAAACAGGCTTTCAGGCAGGCTGACGGATGGAGCGTTTTATCGGGGGTCACTCCTCCCCGACCGCTGTCTCCCTGTACTCAATAATAAAGCAACCTCTTTATTTTAACAGGGCTGTTGTACTCCCCCTTAACCCGAGCCCTGTCTACCCCAGCGGAGCGTGCCCGGCCAAGGCTTGGGTCTGGGGTTATGGTGAAATCAGGAAATTCTCTGCGCGTTCCTGGTGTTCGCAGTTGGGAGCGGTGATCCCTTTCGCACGCTCCCAAAACTCCATTGCAGGGAAATCAGATTCCATCCTTGAGGAATCAGCTCAGTGCCAATTTGCATATTCCATCTGCAGTGTCTATAGGGCTCGTTCTGTTTGCATAACGGAGCTGTAGGGAGTTCCCTTTCCTTCCCAATCATCTCGCAGGTGCAGAATGAAGGCAATCCGAGCAAGGTTTACACTTACAGGAAGACACCCTTGGATGAGTTTCTTTTACAAAACTCACGCTCAGCAAAAGTGATGTTTGGAATTGTCCTTATGTGACTAGCTGGAGATTAGCAATATGGTGAGGAATCTACGGGTACCAGAAAGCGGGAAGGGGAAAGATGGGGCGGGTATTTTCTTGACTAATGTTAATACTAGTGCAAACAAAGGGCCATGCACATGGGAAAGATTTTTGATTAAAATGTAGTATGCTGAATATTCCTTTGCCAGAAAATGCCATCCATTTTACTGGAGGGACGGGGGGGGGGGTCTAAGGCTTCAGGTTTCTTGGCAATTTTTGGACTAGTTGCGTTACCCTGGTCTTCTGAATAAAGAACTATGCAGTGACTCATATGGCTGGTATGTGACTATCCAGAGGGTTTAAATGCACCATTTAAATCAATAGCAGCAAATTGGGAGGATCATAATCATGTATCCTTTGACTCCTTGTTCACCCTGTGAGGCTGTGCACCATCTTGGGAGCTGGGGAAAAACGGCCCCAAACCAGGGCACTTTAAGAGTTGGGGCAGTAACGCTGACACTCAGACACCTGCTCTGCAGGGGCCTCTTCCAGCTCCCATGTTACATCAGCGGCTGGAGACACAGCAGCATCTGTCACTACCTGCGGTGCGCGTCCATGGACTGGTTTCCAGCAGTCCCTCCATTGGTGCAGTGTGTGCCAGAGAGAGGCCATTCACTGGCAGTACCACCACTACCAACAGTATTATCAGAGAACAGCCTAGGCTGATACATTTATATGGATCCTAATCTGGATCTCCCCAAAGTTGGGTGCTCAGGTCTACGGCACTTGGGTCGGCCCCTTCTCCTGGGAGGTCAGTGGGGAAACTCAGTGCAGGGTTGGAATTTCGTCATGGTCTGAGGTGTTTAGCTTGGGCCTGTCTCTGACAGAGAATTACAGCTCCTTGTTAGGGAGCATGGTGGATTTTAGTCTCTTAGGACCTGAGCCAGCTCCCCCTGGAGTCAACTGCAAAACTCCCGTGGGCCTGTAAGATGCAGAAGTGTGGTGAATTCTCTGTGAACCACCCTCCGTGTTGGTGCCCGTGAAGCAGCGAGAATGCTGTGGATAAATAGGCACCACTCTGACGTCTGTTACCATCATCATCCTCACTTCAGCATCAGATCTGGAGCCGTGGCTTTCACCTCTCCTTTCCTCCACTGCCCGGTTACGTGAGCTCATTCTGACCTCACCCACACTGGTGTAAACCAGGAGTGACTTACTGCAGTCTGCGGTGTTACCCTGGAGTGAGAGCAGAGCCGGAGAATTCCCAGGACAGTCTCTTTCCTTGGCTGTGATGGGGGAGAGTTTGTTCTGCCCGGTTAGACTGGCACGGGTTCGAGCTCTCCACACTAAATGTCAGCTTTGGTTTCCTCACTGTAACAGCACCACCTGCTCCTGGACTGGGCTGCCAGCCCCTGCGATAGCATGCAGCAAACGTGTGCAGTCGCTGGAGGACAATACTGCCCGGCCCATAGTCTGCTCTCAGTTACACAGCGCAAACCGAGAGTAACTTCTTGGCCTCTGTGGCGTTACTCTGGATTTACCCTGCCATGGAACCAGGAGCAGGATTTGGCTCACTAGGTAATTCTGCATGTGCTATGTGAAAAGCTGTCTGAAGTGCCTAATCAGGAGCTGACCCTAGGCCCCCCAGCAGCAGCAGTGGGTTGGGGGTGGAGTGGAGACTGGGCATCGCTTCCTGTGTGCAGTCCAGGAAGGAAGTTTGTAATGCAGTGGGTGAAATGCTCCGGCCAGTCTGAGCCCTTCCCCGTGCAATCAATCCCGGAGGAAACATTCAGTCACACGTGGGCTCTTCTTGTCAAATGCCGAAGCACTTTGTGGAATGATAGTAATTATTATAGCACTAAAACGAAGCACCAAAAGCTTATTACTTTGGAGAGATCACTAACTATCTTTGTCTAATTACTTGGCTCCAATTAACATTTTACCACAGATTTCTTCTTCAAGCAATTTTCTTGAAAGGAAAAGAATGAACTCCGACAACTACAAAATTAAAAAAACAAAACAACCTCCCCTCCCCAGCAATACAGGGTCTGAACTCTAGTCGGAAAACTTTACAAAAGTGCAATTGTCCAACGTCATTACAGAAGAGAATACACTTTGTCTGAAGACAGACAGGCAGCCACACGCACAAAAGAAAGGAACTAGATGAGTTGGAAGAACACCAGAAATGTCTGTCTTACCTCTTACCATGTCCACAGCTGAGAACTGTGTAGTACCTGCCAGTCAAAGAGTGGTCAGGTGACCTCCATGTTACAGGACTTTTTATGCCAGGGACTGTACCTGGACTGGGACTATTATTAAGGGTCAGAGTGGGAACACTGTCCTCTCCCTGGCCCGCACCTGGTCCCAGCCCTCACTGGGCAGAAGGGTCTTGTAAGTTCCCAGTGTTCCTATTTGCACAGGCTGTTTGTCATTATAAACCTTTACAATCAGCATGAGGGGGTGCTGAGGCAGATCAGCAAAGACCCAGGCTTTGCTCATTTGATGAGAAGCTCTTGGGGGGGAGGCAAATGAAAGGTTTGTTGAATAGGGATAAGGATGGGATGGAAATGCCTGCAAACATCTCCTGAAAGAGCTTGGGATCAGTGCAGGGCTCTAGGGTTTGATTGGTGGCTTTGTTTGTTCTAATGTTCATAGGTCACTAATCTTTTGTCACTTTCCAGCTGATTTCTGATTGAGGTTCTAAAATCCATGAATACCAGGGGAAATGTGCTGGCCACTTTCCTGAACTTCCACATGTTTGCTGGGAAAATTGTGAAAAGGTTTGAAACTAACGTTTTGTTGCAATTGAAACATTCCCGCAAAAGGTTTTGGTTTTGACAAATCATCCCGCTCATCGAAAACGTGCGTCACACGGTTTTCTACCAGCTGCAGCGCAGTGTGACCTACAACCCGAGCAATATGGTGCAAATAGTCGTAGGATAGGGTACAGGCTAATGATGGGAGACTTAGGGAGAAATCCCATCTCCCTTTGACTTCAAGAAGGCCAGGATGTCTCCCTGAGTCGATTTCATATCATACCATAAAACATGTATACATTTTAACCAAATCAGCAACATGAGCATTTTAGTAATAATAATACAGTACAGAGCAGATCTCCCAATACAACAAAACCTAGCTCTAAAGCAGCATCTCTGTTATAGGTACCATATGCCAAGATCTCTATCAAGGGTTCTTAAAACCACAATACCCACCTGCTGAAGTGAAGAAACAGACTGACAGAGCCAGAAGAGTACCCAGAAGTCACCTACTACAGGACAGGCCCAACAAAGAAAGTAACAGAACGCCACTAGCCATCACCTTCAGCCCCCAACTAAAACCTCTCCAGCGCATCATCAAGAAATCTACAACCTATCCTGAAGGACGATCCCTCACTCTCAGACCTTGGGAGACAGGCCAGGCCTCGCTTACAGAGAGCCCCCCAACCTGAAGCAAATACTCACCAGCAACTACACACCACACAACAAAAACACTAATCCAGGAACCTATCCTTGCAACAAAGCCCGATGCCAACTCTGTCCACATATCTAGTCAAGTGACACCATCATAGGAACTAATCACATCAGCCACGCCATCGGGGGCTCATTCACCGGCACGTCTACCAATGTGATATATGCCATCATGCGCCAGCAATGCCCCTCTGCCATGTACATTGGCCAAACTCGACAGTCTCTACGCAAAAGAATAAATGGACACAAATCAGACGTCAAGAATTATAACAGTCAAAAACCAGTCAGAGAACACTTCAACCTCCCTGGACACTCAATTACAGACCTAAAAGTGGCAATTCTTCAACAAAAAAACTTCAAAAACAGACTCCAACGAGAAACTGCAAAACTGGAATTAATTAGCAAACTGGACACCATTAAATTAGGCTTGAATAAAGACTGGGAATGGATGGGTCATTACACAAACTAAAACTATTTCCCCATACTAATTTTCCCCCTACTGTTACTCACACCTTCTTGTCAACTGTTTGAAATGGGCCATCCTGATTATCACTACAAAAGTTTTTTCTCTCCTGCTGATAATAGTCCACCTTAATTGTTTGTCTCGTTAGAGTTGGTATGGCAACCCCCATCTTTTCATGTTCTCTGTGTATATATATATATCTTCCTACTTTATTTTCCACTCTATGCATCTGATGAAGTGGGTTTTAGCCCATGAAACCTTATGCCCAAATACATTTGTTAGTCTCTAAAGTGCCACATGTACTTCTCGTTCTTTTTTCTGTTCGGTCAGTTTTACTGCACCTAACGCTGCCTGTGTCCCGGCCCTGGGAGGCAGTGTGCTGTTGTCATCAGAGCAGAAGAGTGGGAGTCAGCTAATGTCCTGGCTTCTATTCTCAGCTGTGCCACTGACTCAGTGTGTGACCTTGGGCAAATCACTTCCTCCTCTGTGACATAGGTGTATTTATACTCATCAAATCTCCGGCAGTTGTGAGGCTTAGCACGCGTAGCTGGCGGATCACTATGGGTATTGCTATGTTGTATAAGTGCAAGGTATTATTAGCATTCTAATCCCAAAAACCAAATATTTGGTTCTTATCTGATTCTCTGAAATCTCCTCACCTTTACAACGCAGCACTGCCTAGTAACTGAGCTGTCCTTTGGGAGCGCAGGCAGGGAGAAGTGGTCCCAGGAAGGATAAATTCTCAGCCCTGATCTGCATGTTCTGAGGTTTTGCTGCTGCCGTTTTAGATTCTGCAGACACGCAGCAGAGAACAATCCCTCTTCGTCAGGGTAGGTGGCATATGGCCACAAGCCAGAACGACTCTGTACAGATCATTCCTTGGCCCGATTTTATAGGGACAGTTCCAATTATGGGGTCTTTTTCTTATGTAGGCTCCTATTACCCCCCACCCCCGTCCTGATTTTTCACATTCTGTCTGGTCACCCTACCCACTAGCGGGATTTTGCTCATTCCCAGGCATTATGGAAGAAGGCTCTTCCAAGTGGGACTTGTTTGTAATTGCAGATGGTCCTGCTGGAGTCTCCAGGAAAGCAGAGAGACAGGGGTTCCCACATTCACGTGGGTCTCATGGTCGCTTGGCATCTGGAATTGTTGCTGAGGTTTTCCTGTAGCGAGGGACATCCCAGATCACAGGCACAGATGGCGTTGCCAGTTTGGGTCCATCCGGAGGTGTATTTACTTTTGGTCGTAGAAGAGCATGTGAGCAGGATACAATGCCAAACTGAGCACGGGAACCAGGGAACATGGAAACAACACCTCTTTTGCACACAGCCACGCTAGCAAACATGGGCGGTGGACCTCTTCCACTGGCCACTAGCCCACATCCCCCGCGGTGGGGGGCTGCAGAGCAGGACAGGAGAAGGGGAGACTGAGTCAGATAAGTCTGTAGCTCCCCTGGGGCTGAAGGCAGGTGGGCCCACCTCTGGCCTGCTTCATCCTCACAGGAGGGCTCTTTCACAGCAAGCACTATCCTGAAGGTGGCGCTCCCCACTTTTCTCTCCCCCCGCTGACTAGAGGCACCAGATCTGGGTCCTCATGGCTCCTGGGGCTGAGGAGGGAATGATGAACCCACCCACCATTACTAAGAATAAATTCTGTAGCTCCCACAAGTATAAGCAGGCTGTGGCGTGACTCACTCATTGCTCTGTCTGTAGGATGGTGCCAGAGCAGAGTACTATGGAGTGCAACCTAGGAATGAATTTCAAAAAGTTTCCACCAAAGGAAGTTTGAAGGCAGCTATTTCAGGCTCTGGGAACTGGCGCTTGATTTAGACTGTACAGATGTAGCCGAAAACCCATCCAAGTTCTACTCCCCATATTGCCAAAGGGCTCTAGGAAGGGCCAAACCAGCAGCCCCTCCAATGCCTAAATTCAGCAGTGCATTTTGCTATGCTTCCTAGAGCTTGCATATTTACATACATTCTATAATTACCATCTGCACAGCCAGAGGCCTTAGCTGGAAATGGGCTGATTCCATCTGTTGATGCAATTTTCTCAGAGGAATTTGCATTGATCACTTTTTTATGCAAAGCTTTTGTATAGATTATTTTTCCCTATTTTTTTAAATAGATCTAAATATTTGAGGGGAGGGGAGAGGCTCTTCTAGTGAGGTCTGAGAGCCTGGCAAATAATTCCTGGCCCTCAGAATAACCAAACCATGTTATTTTCCCTCTCATCTATTCCAACAAAGACTAACAACCGCTAGTAAATACAGGCTGCTCTAAGATGGCATATTTCACATATTTATTGTTTTATTTTATACTTGAGCTGGTGACTCATCCTTAACGTGATGACCCTAAATTAGGGGAAATGGGGTGTGGTAATTAGTCAGTCAACTGATTATTCTAGATCAGAGATTTCAGATTCAGTACCTGGTAGGACCAGATGGGACTTTTTGCATATTTTTGACAGCTATAATGAACAGGGCAGCATCGTATTGATTAAATGTCTAGGAAATTAACACAACTCTCTGGAGCTTGGTTATTTACTGTAACTGTTCAAAGTCTGTAAAGTTTATACAAGCGCAGACCTGTGGGGTGGAGGGATACGTCCAAGGGTGTTTGGGGAGGCGCCTGTGTACTCCTAGGGCGGGTGCCGTGGAGGCATGGTTCCCCGCCACACCTCCGGGCATGTGCTGGGGAAGGTGTTTGGGGCAGCATGGATACTGTAATAAATCTGTGCACTCACACTGCAGGGCATCCAGGGCACCGGCTGTGCCACACGCGCCCAGCACTAGACATAAAGCCTTTGGCCTACACTTGGCCAAACTCACCATTGAATGTGGATGCCTAACTTCAGACATTGTGAAAGGGCCCAGTTTTCAGCGGGCAGCTGCTCAGCGCGTTCTGAACCTCTCAAAGGGTTGTCAGGCTGGGCACCCAAAATCTATAGCCACTCTCGAGAACGTGGGCCAAATTTGAGTCCGTGAGCACTGGCCCTCAAGCACTGAGCTACAGTGGAGTCCCCATTATGCAAAGTGGTATTAAAGCTCCTCTTTGCAGGCCCAAGCCTTGAAGGCAACTCCCTCCAGCTGTGGGATGGGCTGAGGGAGGAGTTGATCACAGGGAGCCCTGTTCCAGAGGCAGTCGCCGAAGAGGCATGGCACTCATTGCATTGTCCTTCAAGCGGTTCGCCCATTCACGGTTTCTGCTGAATGGAGGAGCCCTTGCATATTACTACCATGCTAGGCAGTTATTTATGGCACTCATTAAGAAACACATCTTGCAACAACTGAATACATCCCTTTGTGGTGCAAAAGATTAATGAACCGCTGGTGTAAATATAAGCTCGGTGTGTCAGTTTGAAGGAAGGTGGGATGCATGTCTGGATTTTCTTTGTAGTTAAACAGGATGGCTGTGTGACTCCTCCAATGCTTTGCGTTCACCTTTCCTCTTGGGGATTCACATGCACTTAAACACAAAATGTGAAGGGATTCTAGAGGGCTACAATATATGCAGTGGATTATGTACCGTGAACTTACTTCCGGTGGAATATCCCAGGCTGAACTGACTGCTTCCAGCAGCTTCACTCACAGAGCGATAGTGAAAGATACATACTCGCTCAGATACCATGCCTCATACACTGTGCTTTTCATCTGCACAGCTCAAAGCGCTGTGCAGAAGAGGTCCAGAGAGGTTAAGGGTGGGGTTCTACGTGATTCAGGAGCACAAGTCCTTCTTGAAAGTCATTTGACTTTTTTCTTTTAGTCGATCTAACTTTTTAAAGGTTGATGGGACATATGCTGCCTAACTCATGTAGGTGCCTTTTAAAATCCCTCCTCAAGTGTTTTACCTAAGGCCACACTATGAACGTATGGCAGAGAAGGAAATACTGCCCCCGTCTTTTGACCTACCGCCCAATGTTCTGTCCCCGGCGTGTGGTCCATTGCTTTAGAAACACCAAAGGACAAGGTCCCATCCATGGCTTTTACAACAGAACTCAGGTTAAACATGGGGAGAGTGGGAAGGAGCAAAGAGATGACAACATGATTTGACTCGTGTCTCTGTGCAAGAAGTGGGCTGTGTGGAAGGGTTTGCAGAAAGAGCAGGAGGAAGCCTGAGGGACGAGATTTGGGAAGCTGGTCCAATGGAAGCCAGATGATGGGCACCCTTCTAGGGCACACTCATGTTTCTTCTGGTCTAGTCCTCTGGAGAGGGGTTTAGGGTGTCTGGGGGCTATGGAACCTCTTGTGAGGCAACCCGCAGCCAGACCAGGGCTGCTCACTCAGCTACCACGACTCACCTCTTCATCGGTGCCTGCAGTGAGTCATCCCTGACATGCTTCAGCAGCCTATCCTGGGCAGCGACCCGGTCAGGTGACCCCAAGGCTCAGATATTTCATGCTCACCTCCTGAACCGCAAGTTCGTCTGTGCATCTGCACCACTCAACCGAGAACCCTCCTGCTCCCACTGCCTGCAAATGAAAAGGAGGCATGGCTCAGTGGTTTGAGCATTGGCCTGCTAAACCCAGGGTTGTGAGTTCAATCCTTGAGGGGGCCATTTAGGGATCTGGGGCAAAAATTGGGGATTGATCCTGCTTTGAGCAAGGGGTTGGGCTAGATGACCTCCTAAGGTCCCTTCCAACCCTGATATTCTATGATTCTATGAAAAGGAATTCTTAAAAAGGCTTAAATAATCCCCATACCCTGCAGTCAGAACCAAACCATGATTCTGAGGTGGACTCCAGCCAGAGATATTTCCATCAGCGAGGACGCCAGACCCGATATGGCTCGCTGGAACCTACAAGCTCCCATCGCCATGAGAGATAAATAAATAATTTTTAAAAATCCCACTGTGCTGTAACCCGTTATCAGGAAAGAGCAGAGAAAATGAAGCAAACTCTTCCGATGCATCATGGAACGTTACTGTATTTCATTTACTGGTGCACCAATTAGATGTGAGCCTATTCTATTAACATGCACCCTTGCAGATCCATGCTAAATTAACTACTAGATCTTCACTACACCAGTAAAACGATTGATTTCTCTCCTTAATCAGTTTATTTCATTAGTTATACATTTATTTTTACATGCATTTTGCCAAGCTGCAGTGAAATGACCTATCAAGGTATGTGACATCACAGAGTGATTTGAATATTAACCAAATAGCTATTACAGCAGTGGCACTGCTTAAAGATCATATGTAAATCAAATGTCAGGGGATAAAATTGCTGCAAGGGCTGTCAGAAAACAATTTAGCGGTGGTTAAAGGGACAGCTCACGGCGGTGTGAATTGTGAACTTTGTAAATGAAAAATCTCATTGGCTTTGCTTTCGCTTCTATGTTTCCAAAAGACAAATGAAATAAAGTTTTCCCCATTCTGCACTTTTCTATTTTGTTAAATTAATTGCACAATTTTGAAAGCTTCCCTTTTGTATTTAGCATCTGGTTACTAAGCAGCAATTGTAACTTTAAGGTTGAGTTAGTTGCAGAATAATTTCCATGCCTGACCCAGGAAGCCGAGGTATGTTAAATATAAATAGCTGTGAATACTGAGAGGCAAAAATGGCTTACCCAGTCCTGTAATTACGGGAAATGTACTCCCCAGGGGAAGGAGAAGACGAATGATGGCTAATGACACATTCGTAATATTGTGTATTTTAGGCAGATGTATGGATTATTTTCTTTTCACCTCCGTTATCATCACACCGAGGACTGACGGTAGGGGCCGGGAGTTGGAATCCAGAAAGCCCTGCGCACCACGCGAGCACCACGCTGCAGGTTTCAGTGGGGCACCAGGCCTTGTGCAGCCCGTCGGCCTGGACAGCTGTGCCTTCTACTTTGCACTAATCCCTCGGCTAGAGCGGAGCCAGGAGTGGGAGAAAAGCCTCCCTGATGCGTGTTCAAAGGTGACAGCAGGTGTGGCGTGAAGGCGTTTGAGACCCACAATGTGCGCTGAGCCCTTTCCGCGTGTGAATCTTCCACCTCGCAGGCTGCTGCCATCGCTGCAGGGACGCTGGTGGCAGGGCAGGGGGCGGGACCCCCAAGGGCAGGGTGGGAAGCACCTGGGCAAAGAAATGTGGGGACGGTGGCTCTGGATTCTGAATGTGGGCCATGTCGATGGCGTCAGACAGGCAGCTCTGGTGTCTGTGTTCTCCTTCCCCTGGGGCACTCGGCAGAACATGTTCCTCTCTTTGGCCCCGAGCAGTGTTTGCTGGGTGGGGAGAACTGGGGTTATTCGGAGCTCGCAGGGTAAGACTCACCCCACCCGCAGCGAGGTCATCTCCCAGCCCAGGGAATTCATATCCCCGAGGGGAGCTCTCGTTTGCCAGGGGCCCATTATGGTAATTAGCCTTTTCAAAGCAACCAGCCGTCAGCGTCCATCCTTCCCCAGAGCTTCTCACGGGCACAGGGCCCAGGGACGCTTTCCCTCTGGGGACAGACATTAGTTCCCAAAGCGCGCGCTGGCAGACAGCAAAGGAGTGCGGGGCAGTGTGAGCTGAGTGGGAGTGTGGAGCTGAGGGGCAATCCGAGGGGTCCCTCGGTGGGGTCATGGAGCAGATGCACAAAGCGAGCCTCCCCGGGAGCGGGCCAGGAGGCTCTTGGGGTGTCACCGCACCTTCCCGGGCCCCGCAAGCGAGGAAACATGGCAGGGGAAGAAGCAACAGCAACCACTTCTCTAAGGAGAGGGCACTGGAGAGTCCGAGGCCACCAGTGCGGGAAGTGTGCAATGGTCCGGCTGGGGCTGCGCATGTCGAGTGCCAACAGGTTTCCGCTGGGTGGAGAAGGTGGCCGGGCTTGACTTTTCCTGGGCGGCCTCGAGCGCTGAGAGGCAGCTCGGTGTCACGGCGCTTGTGATGCCCTCCTCTCCCCGCCGAGTGAGGGTGCAGTCAGCAGTGGAGGGTGGTGAGAATTGACAGTAGATGGGCAGAGCTGACATCCGCCTGATCGGCCCCACCGGGCAGAATCCAGTGTTGCCAGGGTAAGGAGCCAGCCTTTCGTTCCATGCATCTGTGTTTTGTTATTCACCTTCCCCCAACTTCTGTGACTTCCCCGATACTATTTCACCGTGTTTTTCATTGCTAATCAGTATTGCAAGTAAATCTGCAAATGTCAAGTATGGGCCAATTTAGCTAATGTAGCCTGCTAGTGAGCATGCACCTGTGTGAGGCACCTTAGCGGGGCTGGAGCTGGGAAGCAGGGAACATTGGCTTTTACAGACTGGGTATTTGCCTTTGAAGAACCAACAAGGAAATGAAGCACTGATGACCAATAATCAAAAGTGGCAGAGGAAGAAGCAATATATACCCAGGCAAAACAAATTAGCAAGTCCTGGGTTGTGATGTGAGCTGTGTCATGAAGCTATCCAAGTGTCTCTCTGCAGTGAATGCTACCTTTATAGGATGTAATTCCAGCGCTAAGCTCCCTGGGGCACCATCCTGTGAGAGCCGTCTGTATAGAGTAAACATTGAAATTATATAATTAGCCCCTCAGAGAAAAGGATTCTAAATTCATGGGAACTTAAAGTTAAGAGAGAGAAATATTACAGCTCTTCCTCTGCTCCTGTATCATCTATAAACACCAGGAGAGGCGGGCGTTGAGGAGAAGAAACCGCTCATGGAGTTCAGTTTTGTTTTATCTGAATGGTCTTGCCAGGCACAATTTGATCTAGTGGCTCTTTGAAGGGGCAAGTTTCTCCCTGGATTGGGACCCGCCGGGATCCTTCCGGCTTCTGCTGATGGCCCAATGAGAGGACGGGAACACCCTGCCAATGTTTTCTCTCTTTTTCTCTCACCATCCCCAATCACTAAGATCAAGATTCAAAACACTGGCTGCTGCGGAAGAAGAAAGCTCCCGGGTGGGAAAGGAGCAGCAAGGGGCCCATCGCTTGGCTCTGCTTTTCTCACGCTCCTCTTTTCATTTTCATGCAGCTCTGCACTTTCCTGCTGCAGCCAGGCCAGGCATGGAGCACAGCCAGGGAGCCACGTCCTGGGAGCTCTCCTGCCCGCGCTGGCTAGAAGGGTCACCTAGTCTGGATGAGCATCCAGCCTTCCTGAGGGTCACCAGCACTACCCCCAAGCAGCCAGCCAGTGGGAAGGACTCTGGGGCTTCCCTCCCACATTCACTCATGAGCTAGCGCCACAGAATGGGGCACAACCTCATTGCTCTTCTTGGCCCTCTTTGTGAGTCACGTCTCCAGCAGCTTCTATGGGGCGGAGGGGGCTGAGGTCTGGGCTGAGGATCAGCTGTTTCTCTACATTCAGAGCCGAGAATCCCTCAGACTGCCCCATGCCAGAGAGAGAGCGGAGGGAGCTGTGCACAGGCAGGGGGGTTTGCTGTCATTGAACCACGCAGAGCCACTCCACGCACGCTGCTATCTGTGCTGGGTTCGTCGAGGGAGTAGCGAACACATGTGCGTCTCCGCATTGTGTGTGCAGGAAAGGGGGCGCTTCCGGGTGCGCCGAAGGGGCCCGGTGCCAGCTCCGTCGTGGCATGTCAGCCACTGGCCGACGCTCCATTGAAAAGATCGGGGCGGGGGCGCAGGGAGGGAGGTTTCCAAGCCAGACGCGCTCCTGAGTTAGTGGCCATATTCAGGGACAGGTGTAGCTGGTATCTGCCGGTATCTAATCCAACTGCAGAGCCCGCCAATCAATGGGACTTTACTCCACCCAACATTATTCCAGGCTCAGCTGAATATCGAGATAAATTCAAATGGGGGAGAGGAGCCTCCTCTTCCTTCCCGAGGGTCATGACTAGCCGCTCTAAAGCAACCCCAGCCTGCTAGCTCTCTGGCTAGGATTCGGCACTATTTGACCTTGGGCTACTCCACTAACCTTAAGTGCAGAGTAATATACTTCCAGTCACCGTTCAGTGCTCAGGGGAATGTTTTAAGGCCCTCGGCTGGAGTGAATATTTTTATGCAGGCTATAATTTCTTTTAAGACCTTCACAGCCAGCCCTCAGCATGCCCTTTCCTGCTGTCTCCTCTGGCGTATGGCAGCAGGACGGAGGTCTGGCTTCTAATGAGGGAAGATGCTGGCTTGATGCAGCTAATCTGGAAAGGCCCCTCTCTGCAGTGGGAGAGCCCCTGGCTGGGCCCCGCTCCCAGGGCCAGGGTGCAGAATAGGACCACACAGAGCTAACCTGGCGGAAGGGAGGTGCCTTCAGGAGAAGGAGGTTTTCCCTTGGCATTGGGATGCTCCCTCGGTGGGCGGCTCCCTGGCAGGTCACTCCTCTCCGGCACCCTCACGTTCGCAGTTTTTAAAAATATTTTTTCCCCAGAAGGAAGATGAGCAAAGTGACTGTCGTGCTCGTGATGCTAACGCCTGGCACCAGACAGGCCCCCTCCGCCCCGCCGCAGCTCTGCCCTGGTCTGAGCTGCCGTCACGGCGTGGCTTCTGTAACGTGGCAGGCGTTGGGCACCTTGGTCGCCTGGTCCCTTCCACCGCCACAACATTCGTCCCTTCCAGGTTTGAAAACTAAACAGCAGGGAGAGAAGGAGAGAGAGGAGAAATTAGGAAACATAGCAGCAAAGGCAGGAGCACTAAGGGTCTCGCTCCATCTCCTGATCCATAAAGATAACAGCAGCTGGGCAATTCACTGTCTCCCAGGGAAAACTTTTCCACGTAGGTTTCTGCCTCTCCCAAATGTACCATGTGCCGGGGAAAGGAGGCCAACCCTAAGCCCAAGGGCTGCAGCCTGCGGCGGATGCACCCCCCCATTCACTGACGATACCAGAAGCTGTGTGTGTGCATCCGGGTAACACAGCACTGGGCTTGGGCACAGCTACCTATTTGGGGCAAAAATTCAATGTAGCTAGTATCTGCTGGTCATCAGATTCATAGATTCTAGGGCTGGGAGGGACCTCGCGAGGTCATCGAGTCCAGCCCCCTGCCCTCATGGCAGGACCAAATACTGTCTAGACCATCCCTGATAGACATTTATCAGAGATCCTTCGCCCGGCCCGTTCCAACCACCAGAGGGGCCAGCCACGCTTGGGAGCTCCCAGGACCTGCACAAGCAGAAGCAAAGAATGTGATTTTAATTAAAAGTCCTTCTGAGTTGTAGTTCTTAGCATCTGATCTCTGCTCCAGAGGGCCCCGCTTCCCACTCTAGTCTCTGGACTGTGCCTAGTGCCCTCTCCTCTCTCTCAGAAGGACGCTCCTTTCGAAGAAGGCCTCTTTCCCGGTGTCTCTGGAACCCCTCTGGACACCTCCCTGTACCAGGGTCCCTTGGGAAGCCCGGAGCCTCGGGGATGGCACCTCTGCACTGGCGAGTTGCTGTTTCTGGGTTGCCTTCCCCCGGTGAGCTGGCACGCTGGTTTTGGTGTGCTGGCAAAGTGCCTGGCTGCTGGCACCTCCTGGTGGATTGGCTGGCTCCCCGTGGACTGATGGCCCGGCTGGCTGAGCTCCTCGCCTGCCTGCTAGCACCTAGGGACTGGCAGCTGGCACATCCCGGCACACAGTCTGCCAGGCTGATTTCCCACGGACATGCCGCTGGCACCAGTGAGCAGATGGGCTGGCTGACTGGGTGTCTCCCTGCAGACTGCCAGCTGGCCTCTCTGGGCTGGTGTCTGGCACCAATGGACTGACAAGCTGACTTCCCTTGGACATGCAGCTGGCATCTGTGGCATCTAGGCTGGCTGGCTGGTTTCCTGCAGGCTGCCAGGGGGCACCGCTGGGCTGAGATGGCACCTCTAGGCTCACTGGCTGTCTGCTGCAAACGTTCATAGATTCCCAGGTTCCAAGGCCAGACGGGGCCATTGTGATCACTCGTCTGGCGCCCTGGGTAACACCGGCCGGAGAACTGCCCCCGATCATTCCTGGAGCAGAGCTTTTAGAAAAACAGCCAGGCTTGATGTAAACACGGCCAGGGATGGAGACTCCCCAGCGACCCTGGGGGAGCTGTTCCGGGGGTTAATTACCCTCGCCCTTCCAAATGTACACTTTACGTCCAGCCTGAAGCTGTCCAGCTTCAACTCCCAGCCCTTGGGCTGTGCCACAGCTCTCCCTGCCAGACTGAAGAGTCCCTTATTCAGTATTGGTTCCCCCTGTGATCAATCAGGGCCAGCTCTAGCTTTTTGGCCGCCACAACCAAAAAAAAGGCAGCCGACCTGCCGAAGCAAAAAAAAAAGATCACGGCTGCCCCAAGAATCCCCGGACTGCCGCCCCAGGCACGTGCTTTCTCCTCTAGTGCCTGGAGCTGGCCCTGTGATCAATTCACCCCGTCACCGGCTCTTTGTTAAGCTGAACAGGCTGAGTGGCTTGAGCCTATGGCAGGTTTTCTAACCCTTCGCCATTGTCCAGGCCCTTCTCTGAGCCCTCTCCAAGGTACCGACACCCTCCCTGACTCGGCTGCCCCCCACCCACCCCCGCCGGCTAGAGGCTGAGGTGGGTGACCAGATAGCAAGTGTGAAAAATCGGGGCGGGGGTAAGGGGTAATAGGAGCCCATATTAAACCCCCCTCCCCAAATATCGGGACTGTCCCTATAAAATCGGGACATCTGGTCACCCTAGTGGCATCCTCCCTCTCACCTTCTCAGGAGGCTTCTTCTCGCTTCTCCTGCAGCAGCCAGGCCTGCTCCGCGAGACGCAGGGCACGGCAGCTCTGCTCTCCCACTGACGGGGCCGTTTAAACATCGCTGTGGGCTCGGTGCTCGTAAAGGTCAGAGCCAGGGAGCACTGGCTTTAGCCAACGTGTCTGTGGGCAGCCTGTGGGCACACTCCCTTCACACTGCTCTGACAGGGAACCTCCTTCGACCCCGCAGCACCTCCTGCTGGGCCTGTCCTGCCCCCTCCGGTCACGTAAACACAGGCACACGGACGCCATGACACCAGCGTCCCCCTCCTAGTCCAACCCTGACCCGCCGGGGTCTCATTCACATCGGATTCTGCTAAATTCAGTTCAACTGGACAACTGGTCACGAGGGACTGGAATAAGAACTTCCCAAACTGATGTGAACCAAGTGGCGTTTAGGTTCAATTCTCTAAAGGGGAAAATTTGCATAGAGCCCCCACTCCGCTTTTAAGTTAAGTAAATCCTATGAAAATCTGTCTGACGGAGACACTAATTCCATCCCCCAGATCCCCGCACATTGTAGCTGGGAACATGTGTTCAGTTTTTATATAATAAAAAAGTCGTGTTTCCTCATGTTGCCATATGTTTTTGCATTTATCTGTGCACTTGCCATAACCCTGTCTGCTGTGTGTGTGTCTACAATGCGATCTGTGTCGGTATTAAAATGTATTGAGTGAGTATCATTCATGCAAAAAATGAGCCTAAAATCTCCCTGAAGAGTGGAATATAATAGAATACAATTGTATCATTTAAAAAACTTTGCATCATATTACCCAGTCAAAAAAGATAATATATGCTACAGTGGGACTAAATGTAATATCACAGTAACCCTTTGGAGCCCACAGCCACTCTCCCCGACCTAGCTTTTCATGCAGTGAACCTCCCTCAACAGTTAGCATTCAAAAGCGATGTCTCCCCGCTTCCTTGTTGCTGCCTCCACCGGCTCATCTTGCCAATTCGGAGTACAGCTGTTCTGTGGGCAATGAGTTGGTGGGTCTCGGCTCTCTTCCTGGGGAACACATGTCCTCTGCAGCCCAACCTACCCCCGGGGGGTACAGCCCTCGTGGGTCAGAGGGAACTTGCCTCTAAAAGTGGGGGCTCTGCATGCATGAGCTCCTCCTGCTGCTGCCTGCGCTGTACGTGCGTCGGGAACAAGCAGGGACGGTAGTGACCGGAACGGGATGGGCAGTGTGCCTGGAGTGGCGAGGCTCTGTATATCCCCTGATAAAGTGTCTCCATGTCTCTGGGCACTGGGGTGGAGGGACCTGCTCGGAGGGGCACAGGCAGATAGTCAGGGGGAGCCAGCGAATTGCTGGCCTCTCTGATGAGGCTGCCAACAAAGGGACCAGATGGGGCCAAAACGTGCGATGATATTTTGTGATCTGGACATTTGTCCTCTAGGGCCAACAGGGTCAAACTCCGTGCCTAAAGTTCAGCACCGAGATAGGTCCAAATTTAGATAAAGAGGGAGAAATGCTGAGCATCAACCACTGCATTGCTGCCAGCACCATGGGACGGCAGCGGGAGCAACCATGGCATGCAGCGCCTCTGGCCATCAGGCTGCTCATAGACTCATAGACTGTAAGGTCAGAAGGGGCCATCATGGTCATCGAGTCTGACCTCCTGCACATCGCCGGCCACCGAACCTCTCCTAGCCACTCCTGTGACAGACCCCTCGCCTCTGGCTGAGTTACTGACATCCTGAAATCTTGATTTAAAGATTCCACCGTACAGAGATTCCACCATTTACTCTAGTTCAAACCAGCAAGTGACTGCAGAAGAAGGTGAAAACCCTGAGGGTCTCTGCCAGTCTGACCTGGGGACAAATTCCTTCCCGATGGCAAATATGGCGATCGGTTAGACCCTGAGCATGTGGGTGAGACCCACCAGCCAGACACCGGGGAAAGAATTCTCTGTAGTAACTCAGAGCCCTCCCCATCTAATGTCCCATCTCTGGCTGGTGGAAATATTTGCTAATAGCAGTCACGGATGGGTCATATGCCATTGTAGGCAACCACATCATAACATCTCTTCCATAAACTTAACACGCTTCCCACTCCCCTACTACTCCCCTTGGAAGGCTCTCCCAGAACTTCACTCCTCTGATGGTTAGAAACTTCATCTAATTTCAAGCCTAAACTTATTGATGGCCAGTTTATATCCATTGTGCCAACAGTGGCCCTTAACTTTAATTCCTCTCCCTCCCTGGTGTTTATCCCTCTGATGTATTTATAGACAGCAATCATATCTCCTCATCCTCTGTTTTGTTAGGCTAAACAAGTCAAGCTCTTTGAGTCTCTTCTCGTAAGGTAGGTTCTCCATCCTAGTTGCCCTTCTCTGCAGCTGTTCCAGTTTGAATTCATCTTTCTTAAACATGGGAGACCAGAACTGCACACACTATTCCAGAGGAGGTCTCACCAGCGCCTTGTATAACGGTACTAATGCTCCCCTTTCTCTGCTGGAAGTACCTCGCTCGGTCAGGACTCATAAAGCAGTGAAGCACATTGCTAACTTTAACCATTGTGGGATGACGCGTGCTGACCCATGGACTATGGACTTAGAGTCTGACGTGAGACACACACATTTGAAAATATTGGCCTAGATCCTTTGAGACCCCAACTCACTGCACACAGGCCAGCAGACGGCTTCAGTCAGTGTCAAATCAATTGTACACTTACCAGTTCCTAACAGTCTGAACGTAAGGCCCTCGCCTTACCCCACTGCCTTTAATTCCTGCATGTAGGAGACCTGCCAGCTGACCTAAGCTCTGCCATGTTTCAGTCATGGCTGATACAAAAAGGAATATTTTTTCTCTTTGAATAGTATCTGTTCCCAAATCATGTATAAAACATTTGCAGAAACCACTTACTCCTCATGTATTTTTTATGAGTCCAATCCTAAGTTAAAGTATATAAACATAAAAATATCAAGAAGTACTTTAGGAAAAAAAAGTTATTTCATAAAATATCAAGAGACCAATTTAAAACCTGGCTGAGGCTCTGTGCTGTGTGCACAGCCCACCCAAACGGTGAGATGAACAGAAGTGTCTCTCACCAACAGCGCACCCTTCCCAGCATTCAGCCAGCCTCTGCCTCTGGCACTCGGGCAGGTGGAGGCTTTCACGTTTGAGAAATAGAGCCGCTAATTTTATTTAGTCCAGGGAATAATCTTTTTGTAACTGTGCCAGGACTAAGATGGGAAGTTTCATTTCCTGGAGACCAGATTAAGACAGTTTTGTGCTGGCAAATCCGATCTGAGAGCCAATGTGGGTGCACATAGCAAATCACCATCCTTTGGAAAATACATTGCCCAGGACTGTCCCCTAACAGTGGGGCAGGGAAGGAACTAACCCCCCAAAGGCCAGCATGGCAGACGTCTGGAATGAGGCAGGCTCATGGCTTTCCAGGTGATTTCTAACGCTGTTAATGGTGAAGAATTTACAGGCAATCTTGGGTCTTAAGATTTATTTTTTCCTTTTCAAGGACATGCCTCCTTACAGCCTCTTTTCAGCTGGATCATTTTAAACTCTCCGAGCAGGCAGCAGTCACTCACCAAGTAGCCCAGGCTCTGTTAAGAATGGCAATTGGGGCAGGTGTGTGGCAGGAGGCAGGAGGGGCGGATCGGCAAGCGTCCAGCCGACTGACGAGCTAGTGTGTCTCATTCGGAGACTGGGTGAGGGAGATGTAACTCACTCCGAAAGCTCAGCCTGCACGGTGCTCAGCACTCGCAGCCCCATTGACACTGATAGCAACCGAGGCCCTGATTCAGGACAGCACTCAAGCATGGGCTTTAAGCATGAGAATAATCCCATTGAGATCAATGTTTAAGTCAGGCATGCGCGGACATGCTGCGTGGCTGTATCGGGGCCAGGACGCTCAGCCCCTGAAAGGCCAAGCTACCAGGGTGTTACGGTTCTCTGCATTAATGGGTACGGAGGTTGCATTAAGAAAACACTCTTGTATAATGTTACATTTCCCCATTGTATTAAATGCCTGATCCATTTGTCCCATTATACTCTCTAATGCAAATACAGAGCTTCATCGGCCAGGTAAGGCTGAATGCAGGTGAAGCAGAAACTTGGTTTATCAGCCAGCTCTGGAGAAACTGGAAACTTCTTTGTCATAGTTTATCTCCCTTTTAGCTCTTCATAATCCGTCTATGTCAATTTCCATACACCAGGACTGCATTTCTCCATGAGACCCAAGGGAAAGGTTAGCATTTTTTATTTAAGTAGTTCTTCTTCATGTGGCCCCGAAAAGCAGACTTTGGAGAATGAAGCAAGGAAATGACTGCACTTGTCATCTGTAGCATCGTGTGCTGGGGATTTTGTTCTTGCCTGTTTCCTGCACAATCATATCCCTGATTGTATTTTTCACTTTTTCCTGTTTTACTGGAAAACTCCATAGCCTTCCCATTAAAATCTCTGTGAAATGCATACTCCCCATCAGATTGTGAGCTAATGTGTGCTGCACAGTTTAAAACCATTTTGGAAACTCTGAACAATATTTCAATAAACCTAAATAAAATGATTTAATCAAAAAATTACAGTCAGGGTCATTTAAAAGGCCTTTCTTTCTGCATACCCTCCATCCTGCACACATGGAATTCTTCCTGGGAAAAGCAACGTGCCATTTTCCAGCTAGGGCAGTGGGAACCCCTGAAACAGAAACCTTGGGGTTTGGGGGGGATAAAAAATGGTACTTTTGTTAATTTTGCCTTTAAGCATTATTAGTTAAATATTGTTTCTTTAAAAATGTATTTAATTTAGACTAAAATGCTGGAAATTTCCTTTTGCATGTACTTTTTTTCATGCCCATGAATATTAATGCCTTTCTCAGAGAGATCTACTTGAAAAAAACAAGAATAAATTAAATACCTACAGATTTTTCTAATTCCTCTTTTTGGTGACATGCCGTCATTACATCAAATTACTGAGATGTGCTCCCATTTTTTTTTGTGTGTGTGAAAATTATGGAATATAAAGTATATGTAAATGCAGCAAAAGGCTGTGAAGAAAGAACAGGGACAGAAGAGGCATTAGGTATTCAGCCGGCGTTGTCGTGAGCCAATTAATCAAGCAGTGGCGAGGAAAGATGCAGAAACGATGAGTTCGCCCTTCATGTTGATGAGGCCGGTCCAGGGCAAATGCTGCTGCACCTGAGCTCATAGTTAGGCATGCAGAAAGGAATCATGGGAATATCTTCACGCCTTTGTCTTTCTCGTGAAGGATGGAAAATGTCAAGCTGTTGTTTGGCTGCATGTGGGAGACTTGCTGAGAATTCACAGTCTGGCGAAGCAGGGTTTAACCCTTTATGGACTCTCTCCTCAGCACATCTGCACTGAGCAGTAGCAGCGACTCAGTACCGCGCACTCCAGTTGGGTGGGGTTGTTATTTATTGTTACTCTGGGGGAGAGGGGGAATTTAGCATTTTGTTCACACCAGAAAATATTTCTTATTCGCCTCTCCCCTCCAGACACTTACTGCAGGTCAGGAATGTGCAAGTGAAAAGAAAAGAGAAGAAACACTTCCACTGCAAACAGAACCATTCCTCTTCAATCATTGTGCCCACTCACCTCCTTACATCCCTTAGATTTCAGCCGGGGGCCAGGACTGACCGTTCCTTCCCTCTGCATTGGTGTCTGGCCACAGGACCTAGACCAAAGGCCCTGGCTGCTTTTTTCTTGCAGTGTTTCCTTTTCTTCAACTTGCTGGGGTGAGGGAACCTCCTTTACAATTGTCCTAACTTGCCACAGAACAATAAAGATGAGCTGGGTTGGTTCCTAGTGCGTGTCTGCAGAAGGGACTGTCACCAGATGACCAGTGGCTGTGCGCGCCTGAGGACACCTGGCCCCTTAGCAAAGGGCTGTGTCCCATCATCTCACTCGCTCTCAAGTGGGGATTCCTTGCGAGTGGATGCTGCTGCAGAGAGAAGTGCCTGGAACCGGCCTGGCTTGCAGTGTGCACGTGTGTCTGCAGAGCTCCATGTGTCTGGGGCTTGGGCCATTTAGTGCTCTCGTGAGGAATCTCTGGTGTCTGAGTTCCCCTGGTCTGTGAGTTTCCACGCGTTGAAAGTTGCTGGATTTGGATTAGGGAAAACGGTCTCAGCAGCAGAAAGGCCAGATTCCCCCTTGGTGGAGCCTCTGTGGACTCCCATCGATTTCCAGCTTCCCAAGCCTCCTGGGAATGGTGTGTACAGTGCAGGTGGTTCAGCAAGGACACAGCTCGGCTTTGTGCGATTTGTGTTATTGCACTGCTGGTGAGTCTAACGCCGATACACAGGAGTGTCCACGGGGACAACTATCCTTCCTCCCAGACAGCTGCTGGAGTTGAGAACCAGACCCGGCCTTGCCTCTTCCCATCTTGCTGTGAGCCACGCTTGGCATCTCCCTGCCCAGGGCCAGTGTCTCTAATGGAACAGACCAAGAACTAATGAGAACTCCTAGCTGGAAGAAGAAGCTAGACAAACCCAGAGTGCACATTTTAAACAGTGAGAGTTACTAATTATTGGAACAAGTGGTGGATTCTCCATCACCTGAGTTTTTACATCAAGGTTGGATCTCTTTTTAAAAGATACGTTCTCACTGAGCTAGAAGTGATGGGCCAGATGCAGGAATCCCTGGGTGAGGTTCTGTGGCCCAGGTTATAGAGGATATCAGTCTGGATGATCATAATGTTCCCTTTGGCCTTCAAAGCTGTGACTCTATGGGGAGACGGGTTCGACAGAAATTAGATGCACACAGATATCAAGGACTGTGCTGTGCTTTGGGGTTCTTGTGGCCTTGCAATCGCTTTGTCTTGTTCCCTAGGTGGCAACAGACGGCACAAAGACATTTTTTTCTAGTGTCCAAAATCACCCAAGTATTGCGGTGGATTCCCTGCTTCGAGGTGGTTTATTTCTTTCAGCCCAGCTGTAAGCAGTTGCTGCAGCTGCCCTGGATAAACAAATCGCACAATGGCAGTGCTCCTCCTGCAAAGAGGTCTTGACTCTTCTCTGCACCTGATCTTCCAGGGCAGGAATAGCCGGGAATAGGTTTGACCTCTTTTCCTCCCGTGGGCTGTGACACATTTTCACCTTTGTGTTTAGCATCTTGGTTTTCTCCATATTCCTCTGCCTGGATGCATATTCCTTTCTGACCACGCTGGGTTCCGTGGCCCCTGGGGCACTGTCTCTAGAGGTTTCACCGCCGATAGCAATGTCATTAGCAGGTCTAAGCTGGCTCAGGTACTAACTACTTGCTCTGAGGATCTCTCCTTCCCATTCAATGTCTCCCAGCTTTCTTTCAGCGGGGTTGTGAAGAGTTTTGGCGGCGTAGTTCTTCCCTGAATTACTCCAAAGCCTTGATCTTGATCTCATCTGTCGTCTCATCAGGCTTGCGATGTGTTGTCATGTTCCTGTAGATATCT
This sequence comes from Chelydra serpentina, assembly GCA_037349315.1. Taxonomy (NCBI): domain Eukaryota; kingdom Metazoa; phylum Chordata; order Testudines; family Chelydridae; genus Chelydra; species Chelydra serpentina. The sequence goes on along the minus strand of JBAIAC010000040.1, from coordinate 19,726,464 downwards.
TTGGTTCCTGTGTATCATGCGGATCTTCTCCTCCTTACTATCTCGGAGCTGAAGAAACTACTTTCAGGTCTGCCAAGTCATAGGCCTTCTCTGTTATATTTTTGCAACTTTAAGCTTTTCCTTTGCTTTCAGGTTCAACAATGACAGCAAAAGAGTTTGCAAAGTTTCCCCAGGTAAGGTCTAATGTGGCCCTTCCACCCTAGAATTCTCATCTGTGACAGACCACCACATGCAGCCGGTAGTGAGGATGATCAGCAAGCCCTGTGCTTTGTGATCCAGCATGGCTTTAATGAAAACGTCATTCACTTCCTGTTCTCGAGACGGCACCGTGAGGAAATGCCCTGGGGCCGTGAACTCAGTGCTAGTGGCCTGCAGTTTTCATTTGGGGCCAGTGTAGGTAGTCTCCAAACAGCTCACTCTCGCTGTTACAATTCAATTTGAAACAAAATGGGAGAGGTACCAGAGTGGGGGAGAGAATGCAGGGTCCAGTGCCTGAGGCCTCTCATTATAGGGAGAAGCATTTTCCTGTTTTCAATGAGATATAAAGACTATCTTACAGCTCTAATTAGTGCCAGGTGGCCAAGGATTAAAGGGGGCAGCATCAAAGCCTTGTCTGGGAGAAGCGAAAGGCCAGTTTGCTGCCTCCCTCATCAATCACTACACTTCTCTTTCCTCCTGAAAGTCGCCATTTCCGCACACACACTGTTCAGTTCCCACGTCCCCATTCTGAGCCACACAAGATCGCGCTCCAGGTGTTCAAAGAAGCCAGGCAGAAGAACAACGGAGGGTAAATATCAGTTTACCAAGCTTGAAAGGCTCTGTCACAGGACCAGAGGATTCAGTCTGGCAAGAACATTTCCGACCTGTAGCGAGGCAGGTGGCAAGGGCCCGTCTTGTTTATAGCCTGGGGAAAAGGCACTTCTGGCTGCTTTTGTTGCCAGTTTTAGGTGCCCACGCAGCTAATTCTACCAATCTCACCAAGGCCACTTGTGGTGTGTTCTACAACCAGGACTCTGACCCGAGAAGCTGCATTCAGCTGAGAGCACACCTGGGCAAAGACTCAGGAGGTTCAAGGCAGGTGCAGAGGGGCTGCTGGCCACCCCAGCATTCCTCCCTGGACCCTGAGGCCACTCTGAGCTCTGCTCACCCCCAGCCTCAATGCTAGGCATCGCCAGGCTACTCCCGCTGGTTGCCAGCCAGCGAGCAGGTTGGGAACAAGCAGCAGGGGCGGGGTGGGAGAGCATCAGGTCTTGTTGGAAATTCCGGCTAGCCCGGGAGAGGAGGGTCTGAGTCCGGGTGGTGGGGAGACTGCAGTCCAGAGAGATGGAGCTGGCCCTACATGCAGACAGCCTGAAACTCTCCTTGGGTCCCTCACACGTGGCCCCACGTGGCCAGGGAAATAGCAGTCAGGGTCAGTAAAGGATCTGGGTTTTCACACGTGTATTTAAAACAGTGGGACATTTCTAGTACAGGACAATATCGTCATCTCTCTCCATCTATCCATCCCTATACAGCCCCCTCTCTTACCCTGCATACCCCTCTACCTAGCTAGCTACCAGCCCAGCTACCTGTTTTCCATAGCATCCAGCATCCTCATGTCCAGGGCCCAGCTAGTGCGTCTGTTTCTGAGGGGTGGCTGCTCAGCACTTGGTGACATCCAGGGCCTCTTTAAGGAATCTCCATTGGGGCCCCCAGAATCCTGGGTACCGAGGCCCGAGCGCCGGCACCGCACCGTCCATCGTGGGCCAGGCTGGGAGCCGGGAGGCAGATCACACATGACGAGGCCAGCGCGGGAGCTCGTGGTGCCCAGGGGTGGGCAGAGATGGCTGGGTGCCCAACCCAATCCCCGCACCGTGTTTCCCGCCGCCTTCCATTTTATTTAACATCCTGTTTGGGTAGCTTTGCTCAGAGCCCGCGCGGCCCCCTCAGCGCTGCCGAGAGCTGACAAATCCATCCTCTCCATGATGGATCGTGCTGCCTGCTCACCAGCGGAACTGATTACTGAGCAGAGGGTTGTGTCAGCTGCTCCAGGGAGCGCTCTGGAGCCTGCTGCAGCCAGGGAGGCTGGTGCCAGCGTAGGGAGGGTGTCTGTGCCCTGCCGCCCCGGGTGCGCACAGAGCCCGGTGCCAGGAAGGTGCCATGCTATTCCCATTGCAGGTGCCAATCCCCAGGGGGCGTCAGACAAACACACAGCAAGCCGTGACACAAAGAGTGTTTCTAAAATGTTGCCCCTGCCTTGCCCAGAGTCGTCGGGAGGCGACTAGTTGCACTAGAACGGAACAGCTCTTTTGCTGTTTGCAATTTGCTAGTCGCAATTACAGCCAGCAACTGCTGCTGGAGTCGCTGGGCTGTGAGCTCAACTGCTGCAGAAGAGGCTCCTAAGCTGCAAGGAGATGCAATTTCATCCCATTGCGCACGCTGCTTGGGGCGCACCAACGCCACTCGTCTCATACGGGTGATTCAAGGAAACCGTGCAGTGCACGGAGTTTTTCTGCCCCTGGAGGATAGAAGTGTAGTCTTGCCCCCAGCAAGCCCAGCAGGAGAGTAGCCGTTCTTGTGAGCTTAGCTTTCACATGGGACACAAAGTCAGGGTCCTGCGCACTTCTGTGCGCTAGCGATCACATGGCAACCCTTGCAAGGGTATGGGGTTACGCCCAGTGTCCTGACCAAATTCCAGTGCAGGTGGCTCCATTCTGCCTCACCACACTCCTTTTCCAGTTTCTAGTGTTGAAATGTTTGCAGTGTTTACCCATCTCTGATCTTAAAGATTGGGAGAGGAAAAGCAAGAAACATATGTAATCCGAGAGAACACCAACCTAGTGGGAGTCCCGTCACCGGGAGCAGCCCGTGCTCCGATTGCAGCATAATTCATTTCACAATGTATAAGAAAAGATGAGTTATTGGGACATGTGACATTTATTTAGTTACATATCTCCTGTGGGAGGTTTCCGGGGCCATTAATGTAGTGTATTTGCATGGCTAGTTTACATGCCTTTGCTTGTTATTGCTGTCTATATTCCATGCACCTCACACTCAATTTCAATTCAAAGTTTGGCAGTCGAGGTGTCATGGCTAAAAAATGGAATGGCCTCCCTCAGAAATGAAATAATTTTGTTGTTCAGTTCCGAGCGATTTTGTAATTTCATGCTTGTGTATGATAATTTTATGCTGTCCTGCTCCACGTAACTCAGCTCTGCCAAACCCTGACAGGTGATAAATACAATCTTTTCCACCCGGCGTGCGACAGGCCAGTATGAGGGAGAGAGAAAAAAGTGGCGATTTCACATCTGAGGTCTTAGCACAACTGGAGCTACGGCAGGCCCATTCTTTCATAATTTCACGCCTCGATTCAGGCAGGCGCGCCCCTCTGTTGTGGCTGAAGGACCCCAGGGTCAAGGAAACTGTCCTGGAAATAGAATGATGCTGGCTATGAGCCAAGCAATGTTGTGTACGAAGGGAGAAAGTTATGACTTTGGTGTGTCCCTTGCCTCAGTCTCCTGCACGTGAGGGGTGATTTAGAGCTCTCTCTCTCTAATGGAGTTCAGTGGAATTGTAACCTTTTGGAGAAATTATTTTTACAAATCTGTTAAACATTTGAAAGACGGCAATTTCCAATAAAAGAATCTGAGTCCTTAACATTTATCACCGGGCTACCGATTTTATAACTGTTACTTCATATTGTTCTTGTAAAAAATGTTTCTCCTCTTGAGAGCAGATGAGTCAAAAGACTATTAAGGAAATGCCAGAGGTACAAAGGAGGGTATAATGGGTGCCAATAAAATGAGAGCAGAAGCAAACCATTTAAATTAAATTCAAGTGGGGACGAGAAACATCGTTTCAGCTGCAGACCTAGAAAGCTAAACACTCAGGGGCTTGAAGTCTTGGTGGCTCTCAGTGGATGCCATGTCCTGATACATTGGGCTAGCAGAACAGATTGCCCAGCATCAGAGCCAGGCTCCTGGCTGAGCGGCCAGCCTGGCACGGTAAACTCATGGGCAGAGATTACTGGGATGATTCTTGTAGGATGGCATGACGGGGTCTCCTGGCAGGAGCTCCAGCCTTCCAGCTCGGGTGATGGTGGTGAAGTCTCTGCTGGAATATATACAGGGTGAAGAATGAATGGATCACAGAGGAACATGGGAAATTTTGCCTGCGCTGGAAGCTGGGAAGTGTTTGCAACAAGAAACTGTCTTTGTCAGCAAAAATATCAAAATTGAGTCTGGATAAAATTTGTGCTCCCAAAGTGCTGGGATTGCACTCAGCTTTAGCCGGGCCATATTAATCCCCTTCCCCTAATCCACACTGCAGGGTGAGGAAGAGGAGGCAAATACAGTTTTGAAGACAATTGCAGTGCCGCTTTCTGGGTTCACCAGCAGGGCGGGCCAGAGAAGCAGCATATTCAGCAATCTCCTTAGAGGCAGGAGCATTTCTTAGCAGCAGCAGGAGGAGACAAGGTTGGTCTTGGTGCAATATTCCCTTTGGACTTTTTGGAGGACATGGTTCCATCTGCCTGAGGCTCAGGAGAGCTGCTGGGGCCCCATTCCAGAGCTGGGCAATTAGCCTGGGTCCAGGACCTGAGGTCCCTGGCTCTGGTGTTGCTGTTTAACAGAGCGTTGAACTGGGAATCATCACAGTCTGTTCATTTTCACTAGAAGAGCTGATCTGAAATCTCGGCAAAAATCAATGTCCAATGCAAATGGCCTTGCTCACCTGCCAGGGGGATCCAGGAGGGAAAATACATTTTAATGAGGATCTGTGGACAGCTTCAGTGCAGGTGCTCAAATAAACAGCTCGGCACAGCTGTGTCCCATCAAGCCATGACCACCCAAGAACCCTAGAGCAGCGGTTCTCAACTAGGGCCTGGGGCCCCCTGGGGGGCTATGAGCAGGTTCCAGGGGGGCTGCCAAGCCTGGCTGGTGTTAGACTCACTGGGGCCCAGGGCAGAAAGCCAAAGCTCCGCCACGCAGAGCTGCAGCTCAGGGCTCCGAGCCTCATCACCTGGGGCTGAAACCGAAGTCTGAGCAATTGAGCTTTGCAATGCCCCCGGCACGGGACCCTGGGCGACAGCCCTGCCTGCTACCCCAGAACGCCAGTGCTGGCTTTTATATGCAGAAAACCAGCTGCTGTGGCACAGCTGGGCCGGGGAGCTTTTATAGCATGTTTGGGGTGGGGGGGCTCAGAAAGAAGAAGGTTGAAAACCCCTGCCCTAGATCTCTCGGACTCCAGACTGCCATAGTTCTGGAGCTGGGCAAGCAATGTAAACAGATCCCTGTGGAGAGTCCATCACATTGCATTAAATGATTTTCTAGAGGGGATGGGTGACCCCCTACATCAGCCCTGCCACATCCCAGCCCAGTGCCACCCCCTAGGGCCAGGCAACGCAAAGCCAGACTGCTGGATGGGGCTTTTAGGGTTAAATTCCAGCAAGGGGCGGAGGGCCTTAGCTGGGAGCCTCCCTGAGCTGAGGCAATCAGCTGCACTGAGCCTTGTTGGGATCAGAGCTTAAAAGGGTCTGGGTTAGTCTGCTGAGAGGCTGAGCTGAGGGTGATGAGTAGAAGCTAGGTCAGGGGGTGCTGGAGACAGAAGCGCTGCCCTGTGCGTGTTTGGGATTTTCAGGCTATTAAGCTGTAGGCAGGAAATGTGGTGAAGGGCTTTGCTGGTTTGGGGTGAACAAGGGATAAATAACATTGGGGTAAATGAGCCACAAACCCTGGAGGGAGCTTAACTTTAATGCTTCCTGGGTCTCCCGCGAGCTCTTTTTAGCTGCCACGTCCACCCCTTCTTGTGTTCACCTGTGAGCCTTTGAGCAAACTTTGCTGCCCCAAACACTCCCAGATGGTCAGTTTCAGAGCACAAATGGCTGCAGCAGAAGCCAGGGCTGAATGCTCAGAGAGTCATGGTCAGACAAGTTGGACGGCACCGTTTCTGCTCCAATTGCCACTCTGCACTGCAGCTTCAGTGTGAATACCTCAGCCCGCCGAGTGAAACGCTCTAATGGCTATTGGTTGTACACATCTGGAGAACATACAAACCAGAAGGAAAGTGTGACCTACCCAGGCAATAGTCCAATTCAGTATCTTACTACTTATAAGATGCCTATTATCTTGGTAATTAAGATCCACTGGAATTATTCACTGATCTCTACTTAATTCCTTCCCAGCCTTAGCGCTAGACATCAGTTGAACCCTGGTGTGAAAACTTCTGTCTGCGCCTTCCTGAGATGGTGGCTATCCCTCTGAGCGCGTAAAGGGCCAGGGACCCTGCTAAGAAAGTTGGTCTTTTCTGCTCTGGTCAAAAACACAAGATACCCAGTTGCTTGTTACTGAAAGTAAATCTAGCTGAAATGAAAGCTCCGTTAGCTAGGGCCCATTCCTCCCATGCTACGTGGTTAATAGCCAGAGATGGCTGCGAAAGCTGCCACCTCCCCATCTGTTAACCAGTTGCTTTGAAGAAATGGAGCTTGCATGTTCGCAGCATTTTTTAAAGTTCTTGTGGAATCAGTCTGGGTAAAACATGAACCTACCTGACTCTGCCCAGGGCTGGCTCCAGGCACCAGCTTGCCAAGCTGGTGCTTGGGGCGGCAGGCGAGACTGGGGCGGCAGTCCGAGTCCCGCGGTGGCAATTCGGCAGCAGGTCCGCTCTTCCCGCCGCCGAATTGCCGCCGCGGGACTCGGACTGCCGCCCCAGTCTCGCCTGCCGCGGCAGCAAAGGGGCGGCAGGTCCGCCGCTGTCCCCTTGCCGCTCCGGAATGGGACTGCCTGCGTCGGGGGCGGCAGGCAGACGTGGCAGCGCCCCGCCCCCGACGCAGGCAGATGTGGCGGGGCCCCGATACGTCTGCCTGCGTCGGGGGCGGGGCGCCGCCACCCCTGCTTGGGGCGGCAGAATTGTAAGAGCCACCCCTGACTCTGCCTAACACTCAGACCTTACAGGACCTGTGAAGAGTATTTATTCAATGTTTTCTCCCCCTTCCACATGTCTCTGTGTTCTTGGCTGCAGGGAATGTCCATGAAAATGCTGTGTACCATGGAAGGCAGAGAGAGGAACTGGCACTGTGAGGATTCTATCCAGAGCAGAAGCAGCAGTAGTAGGAGAGTCTTTGGCCTGAAAATATCACTGGCAGTTTTGCAACCTCACCCCCTCAGACAGTGGTGCAAACTTGGGTCTCCATCCTCCAAACTTAGGGGACATTTGGAATCCAAACCTGGATGCAAATCCCAGCTTCACACCAAGGATCTCTCCCTCCTGGGCCTGATTAAACCTCCCAAACTGGATGCTCTGAGTGTTGTGAGACAGGGAAGAGATTTGGTGAAAGTCTGATCTGGTGTCTACGTTTAAAGAGCTAGCCCTGTTATGTTAGGTTTTCTATCTCCAACAGTCAATGCTAGATCCCGGTCACCACTGCTGTATTAGAGCCGTGGGATCTTAGGTCTTGCTCAGACCTAGTTTTTGCTGCACTTCCATATCCAGTGCTCACAAGAGCCATGTGTGTGTTTGTCACTAAGTAGCGAGGAGGCACCTGCAGATCTGGCTGCGATGGTTTTGTTTAGTAAATACATGAAGGACACACCTGGAAGATATTCTGAATCGACATGACTACGGCTCTGTTAACAGAGGTTACCCGTAACCAGCAGGTCATGTCACATCATTGTGCTCACAAGACCAAAAAGAATATATGCAGAGGAAAGTCAAAAAGGCTGCCTGTGTGAGGGGCCATGCCACAAACCATTCTGCAGCAGCACCCGAGAGTGAAAGAGACACTGACTCCTCAGCCCTGCTCTGGCAGGAGCAGTCCTGGTGTGAATCGCACCTGTCTTCTCATTTCAATTGGTATTTAAAACAATAATAAAGTAGCAGCTGTAGTGGGGCCGTAAAAGCCCCTCTGGTACGTCAGTGACTCCTCTCCAGGAGGATGTTTACTGTATAGCCAGTAGTATGGACCCATAATAGGCAATTAGTGCTTTATTAATAAGCATTTGTAGGCTTGGCACATGCCGCAATGACATTAAGGAACTTCTGACGCCTCCTGGTGAAGCCAGTGTATGTTAGTTCTTTCTCATCTCACGTGTTTTCTCTCTGACCACGTGATTTGCATGGTGATAAGATCTTGGGTTCTGCAAGTCTCCCCTGCTGCTGCCACTTTCCAGCCCAAGTCAAAATCCTCTTTGTGACATCACAGGTGGTTGCTGTGGAATTAAGTGTGATGTCACAAGCAGGATTCTGACTTCAGATGGACAAGGAGCATGCTGGTAGGCTTTGAAGAGACGTTTCCTGATTAAACCTCCCAAACTGGATGCTCTGAGCGTTGTGAGACAGGGAAGGGATTTGGTGAAAGTCTGATCTGGTGTCTACATTTACAGATCTAGCCCTGCTATGCTTCAGTTCAGGGAATAACCAGGCCAGGTGAAATTCACCCCTGTGCAGAGGGGCCCTGTCCGCTGGTCAGCCTTCTGCCATAAGCTGCAGTGGAGAGCTGAGGGCCATAAATGATCTGCACTGAGATTGTAAATGATCTGGGAAAAGAGGTGTAAATGCACATTGGAAAACATAATACATATAAAATGATGGGGTCTAAATTAGCTGTTACCACTCAAGAAAGAGATCTAGTCATCCTGGATAGTTCTCTGAACACATCTGCTCAACATGTAGCAGCAGTCGAAAAGCAAACAGAATGCTAGGAACCATTAGGAAAGGGATAGATCACAAAACAAAAAATATCCTAATGTCACTATATAAATCCATGGTACATTCACACCTTCAATATTGTGTGCCGTGCTGGATGCCCCATCTCAGAAAAGTTATATTAGAATTGGAAAAGGTACAGAGAAGGCAACAAAAATAATTAGGGGTATGGAACAGTTTCCATATGGGGAGAGATTAAAAAGACTGGGACTTTTCAACTTGGAAAAGAGATGACTAAGGGGGGATATGGTAGAGGTCTGGAGAAAGTGAATAAGGAACTGTTATTTACCTCTTCACATAATACAAGAACTAGGGGTCACCAATGAAATGAATAGGCAGCAGGTTTAAAAAAGATAAGGAAGTACTTCTTCACACAACACATAGACAATCTGTGTAACTCATTGCCAGGGGATGCTGTGACGTTCAAAAGTATAACTTGGTTCACAAAGGAATTAGATAAGTTCATGGAGGATAGGTCCATCAATGGCGATTAGCCACGATGGTCAGGGAGGCAACCCCATGCTCTGGGTGTTCCTAAGCCAGAAGCTGGGACTGGACGACAGGGGATGGATCAGTCAATGATTGCCCTGTTCTGTTCATTCCCTCTGAAGCATCTGGCACCAGCCACAGTCAGAAGACAAGGTACTGGGCTAGATGGGCCATTGCTCTGACCCAGTCTGGTCGTTCTTATCTTCTTAAGGCTCCCACCAGCACGTGGGCCCCAAAGCTATTTGTTAAGTGAGCAACACTGCAGGATCAATGCAAGACAGTCAGTCCTGATTCCCCTTGTACTTCCCCTTGTACTTAACTTTCTAAGTGAACGGAGGCCGAAGGCTCCAACCTTGCTGGATGCTAGTGCAGGCTCCTAAAGTCCAGCTACAGCCCCATGCTATTGCCTCAGGGTGCTGGCATTAGTTCTGCTCCGCAGCAGCACACACATGCTAGTGGAGCACTGATGAAGAAGGATTGTGTAATACAAAAGATGAGCAACCTCCCCGGCTCACGCCCAACTCGGCGGAGACTGCCAAGGAGCTTCATTCTCTGGGGAGATCCCTGCTCCCAGTTTAGGGAAGATGAAAAGTTCTTTAGAATGCATGGCCAGGCCTTGGCACTTTTACGCCTTTCAATTAATGTAGAAAACTAGGCTGGTGCGGACGCCCACCCGGCCCTCATGGCTGTGCTGACTGCAGGCTCTGCCTGCCTTCCCCGGGTCTGGAAATTAACTACATAACATAATGTTGTTCTATACGTAGCAATAAATTAGAGTCGATTTTTTTGCATATTTTTACACATCACATATTTAATGTCTCTGAAAATATAAATAAAACATGCATAACCATTAGAAATCCTTAGAATCTGGGAAGTGCATAAGAATTTATTTGTTTTCAGGAGGATTATACATATTGTATTAAAACTATATAAAGGGTTTAATAAAATGGCAAAAAGAAAGCTAGAGCGAAGGCTCTCAATCTGCACCGAGAGGAGGGAAGTGATCTTTCTTTGATGCCTATTAAATGTTCCAGCAGATGAAACCCTATATTCTGCCAGGAAATGAGTTTGCCACAAGCCGATTGGGTGCTGTCGTGTGTGCTCGACTTTACCACTGTCATTCCTCTTCTTCGAGCGGCAATACATTACGCCGCCTCCATTTTTCATTCCTCACTGCCCGAAATGCAAATTCCCTCTCTGTTGTTTATATTAGGTTTTCAAATATATGGAAATCCAGATATCTGGAAGAAAATGTCAGGGCCAGAAATACTCATGATCTGTCTTTCCCCAGCCTGACTTTTCTCCATCACCTACACTACAGCATGTGAGGAGGGTTAGCAGCAGGACAGGGGACCGTATAGGGACAAAGGCAGGAGTGGCTGGTTGGAGGGATACTTGGAAGCAGCAGCAGGCCTGGGAGAGAAGCAGCTTGCTGCTTGCAGCGGTTCTGCTTGTGGCACAGATTTTTTCGCCTCTGTGCAAGGGGAAACACAGCCTGTGGTCAGGCAGGAGAAATGAGCCACACAGTGAAGGCAAAGTGCGCGCATACAGGGAAGCTGGGTGGGATATTCAAGAGCAGCGATGGGCAGATGAGAGGGTGCATCCTGTCTCTCGGCGAGCTCTTCAGCTGAGCCATGAGGAGGGGGTTCCTGCCCCAATGGGCGTATTACAGGCCATTGAGAAAGGGGTAACTGGGAGTTAACAGCCAGTTACACAGGAGATCCTCTTGCTAGAAGGTTTATAGCTGGAAAACAAACAAACAAAGGAAATGATGTGAGTGTGACAAGCATGTGGTCGGGCTGGCTGAATTGTTTGTTAGGAACAATATTCCTTACGAACGTCTGGCTAGCAGACACTGGCCAAGCCTGGCTTTCGGTGAAAACATTCCTGATTTGTTGGGCAGCTGGGATGGATACTTTCCAGCCAATGGTCGGTTGGTGAATGGTTTGCTTTCACCGTTTCCTGTTCATTACTCCTGTTGTGAGTCAGTCACCTAAGTCACATGGTGTTGTTTCTGTTCCTGATTGGATGATGAAAACCTCTGAGACAGTCGAACAGCAAGTAACAAACAATGCACTTGCAGGTGTGACTTTTCAGACACGGAACCGGTTGGGCTGGAATTTGCTAAACTTTTGGGATTCCCAGACATTCTCTCAGGGAGCTGTCAGGATCCACATGCTCAAGGATAATGAATAACATGAGCCCACAAGACTGAGTGAACCCAGCTCAGAGCTTTTATTGTGAAAACATTTGTGTCTGTAAGGGACGGTGTTTAGTATTTGACCAGCTCTGTCGTGCATTCCCCAGTGTGGACGCCACTCACAGTGCCGTACCCACCACGGCTCTCCTTCCGCGGCTCCGGAAGATCCGTGCCAGTGACTGTGGTCAAATGTGGGCCTGGTAGGGTGGGGAGAACAGGCTCTTCCAATTCTAAACCAGAAGAAAGGTTCAGAGGCGCTCTGGTTACCCCCCTTGCAAGGGTGGATACTTGTTCTGTGTGACCAGGCGTCTGGGCTGAGTTGGCAGTAATGGTCCTGCTACACAGAAGAGAAGCGGCAGGCTGCCTGTGTTCTCAGCAGGGTACATGGTACCATACTTCTTACATGCCTGTAACACAGGGCATTGCTGTCGTTCTCACACCAGAACAGACACACAGACTGACCCGGGAGACAGGTCAGACACAAGAGAGCCCCATGTCATAGGGACCCCTCCTGTCTTTGGTGAGCTGGAGCGGAGTTGTGAGAGGACGGGCCAAGAGGCCATGAATGCAGGGACTGTGAATGGCCTGCCAGTAATGAATGTGAATTGTGCCCATTCCTGCGTTGAGTAAGGGAGCTATTTGAGACTCTGGCAGGTAAAATCATTGTCTCCCAATCCCACAGAAAGCATGACATGCCCTAGCTGACATAGATGTGAGAGCAGTCTAATGGGAGCGGAAGATTGTATCCAGCTCCTATAATCAGGCACCTTCCTGGGGTCCCGGTTACAAAGGTGCAGCCCACTCCAACAAAGAGCTGAGTATGATTTGTAACAATGAATCCCTAATTCATGCACTTTTGCCTCTTTTTAAGTTCCCACAATATTCTTGAATGTATTTGTGACTGGAAATTGTTCTCAAACTTTCTTGTGAAATGTTTCCCCCCATATCAATGGTTTGTGACCAGTGTTTTGTGAATATTTGACATTCAGTCTGTGAAATCCATGCAGTGTTGGTTAGTCACATATGCGGTTTGTTATTTAGCCGTTCCCTCATTGGAGGACTTGTGTAACTAAACCAGCACCACACAAATGCTAATCTTGACTGCTACAATCAAAGGTACAGTGTGAGTTTTCAAGCTTAACACCTGCTTTTCCTGAGTATTTGTGCTAGCAGAACTCAGCTGCTTGAAGTCAGATGCAATCAAATGGGGACAGGTCGCAGACACAGTTACACTGAAATCTGTGTTTGAGCTGAGTGAACATTCACTGAACTTTTGTCTGCAGTTTGCAAAAGTTTGAGTAAGGGGATGAGCAAACATCCAACAGCAAGCAGGTGATTGAACACACACCCCTAACACCACAACCCATATCACTAAACATTTGAATACACAATATGGAATCATATTTTTGACATCACAGATAGAAAAAACGACACTGAAAAGCAGCATCTGTCCCTCTTTACACACATGGAATGAGCTGACCTGGAGTTTGAATCTATGGGGACACATCTGGTAAAGGTTCCCATTCCAGAGCTTGATGCGGCCATCTCTTCCTGTTTTCACAGCTTGCACTGGCTGCAAAATGAGCTTTCTTTTAATAGAGCCACTTCCTCAGAAGTAAATGTTCATCCTTGTTGCAGAGATATTGTAGCCAATAAACTCCGATTCTGTGTCATTCATGAATGTCCCCGTCCAGCAAAGCACTTAAGCACCTGCTTAACTGTAAGCACCTGCTCTCTGGTGCTTTGCTGGATCGGGGCTAACTGCCAGGAATTCTCAGTATGCATAACTTGCCTGGCAGGTGCAAACTGCTGCGTACCTTTCATTGGGATGCTGCAATGGTTTATCATCCCTGAATTTCATCACTGCCTACAATCAGCACTACCTGCAATGATGCTGAGCCTTCACTAAAGCCGCTTGCTGCTGGGCATGGCCGTTATCGGTAGGTTGGTCCCTGCCATAGCAAATGTACCTGCAGCTATCGGTCCATTGCATGGCTCCCTACAATAGCCCTTTCTGGCAGAAAGGAAAGCATCTGCATCAAAGCATGTGACCATGGCGAAGGCATTCACAAGAGGGTGTGGTGCATTCCCACCCCGCTCCTTTCATTTACAACAATGCCACTGCAGTCTAAAGCAATGGCCCAAAATGCTGGAGCCTCGGTCGCCTTTCTTCCACCATTGCACAGGCTACTGGGAGCTGAATTCGGCCGCCTGCTATGGTTACAAAAAAGAATGAGCAATAAGCCCAGTTCTTATTAAACCACATAACACACACTGTAGAATCAATAGGGCCAATAAGACTGGCAGGTTTACATCTCTGTCCTGTCTCCTCATTTGCCAAACACAAGTTGTTGTGCCTCTTGCCTGAAGCATGGCCAGGTGCAGAGCTGTGTTAGGGTCATGCCAGTTTCTGAAGACCCGCTTTCCACACATTTGCAGGATCAGGTGTTTGCATTTTGAAGCAGCTCATGCCTTTCCAATGTGCTTCTGAGGGTGGGCTCAATAGAAGAATAAAGGCACCACAATGCAGAAACCCTTCTTTAGCATCGCTGGCGTTAGTGACGGGGAGATGCACCACAACACAACTTTCAATCAGCTTCCCAACTGGAGACAATGGATGGCAAAGGACTACGGGACACTGGGAAGTAGTTTGATTTTTAGTTTACATTCCCCATCACTGTGGCTGGAGATTTCCCATTGTTGCTACTGACCAATGTTAGTGTTTTTATACACTGACAGAAATGGCACCAAGATCATTTCCGACTTCTCTGTTATTCAGCTCTTTCTCCCAACTCTGGACTTTTTTGGCAGACTTCTTGTTCCAAGCCACTGGACCTTGCTACACATCTGAATGCATAATCCAAATCTCCCCTACTTGAGGAGACAGGAGTTGGGATAAAGCACCATGTCCCTTTCTCTCCTTTGAATAAAACTCGTTCTTCTAAACTGCTGTGTTTGAGCTGATATTTACAGTTCATATTTCCCCCTTTCCCCCTTTGCTTCCCCCTCTGCAACAAGCATTTTAATGTTTGACTTCTTCTTCCAGTCTCTCTCAAGCATCATGATTAGTGACAGAGGAAGCCACAAAAGTCTGGAGTTCAGATGAACCTCCAGCTTCTGACATCTGAGAATTTGGGTTGGAAATGCAAGGAGAAGAAGATATTGGGAATGGTTCTAGAAAGGAGCAGAGGTTTGGGGTGAGGGATGGCATCTGGTGTCTTTCCAAACAACTTTTGCATCGGCCGTCGTGAAGCCTTCCATTAGTGATGCAGCTGAAATGGCTGGAAGTTTTCCTACTTCTGTGTATCTGAATCTGTCATAATGGATAAACAATACCAAATATATCGCTCTTTGTCCTACGGTATCACTGTGTTTTTTGCCTGCACTCTTTCCTTCCTTTGGCAATGAATTCAAAAAATAATTGTCACAGTAAAATAAATTTCCCAGCAAACATCTTGAGATCTGCAGATGGAAATCACCATGTAAGTGCAAAGTATTATTATATTCTATTTTATTTTTTATATGAGGAGCTACTGCACATTGTCACCAAGAGTGGGGAGAACATTGGCTACAAGACAGCTCCCAACATAACTTACTTCTAGCAGGCGGCAGCATTGGGTAGTTTTATTACATCAGAATGATTTGTTTAAAAAAACATGTGTTTGCAGATCAAGAAAATTCCTTTAGCAGTGTCTGACTTGGAATCAAGGAAGCATCTTAGACGGCAAGGTAAATTATATGCAGTTTTGCTCATCTCTTGGGCAAGGTGCTGTTGCAGAATGAACTGTAAAGAGACACGGTGAGGGTAAATTGGGACACTTGGACATGAAGGCCAGAGCGACAAATCAATTGCACTTAAAGAACCGTTTGCACGTCCTGATTCTGAGTTTCAACAGAAATTTCTATTACACAGGCAAATTTCATTATCCAGCTCGTTGGGAATTAGAAAGCTTCTTGACATGAAATGCTCAGCCCCCAGAGGTGTGCGGAAGGGATTTTTATTTTTTCTGACTCATCACAGCTGCAGATGATGCATTAGGATGAAGGCTTTCTGCAGATGATCTTTAGGAGCACACTATCCATCATTATTGAAGGTCAAGTCACAGGTGATTTCCATCATCTTCCAGTTATGTGCTACCCACACGCTGGGTCTATGAAATAGCGCGTGGCCCCTGGCTTGGGCATGTGTGTATGTGCTCATTGACTATAGGGAGACTGAATGCATGTGTGAGGGTGGGTGCCCGTGGCATCACAAGTGGCCCGTTTCCCTCCTGCCCTGGAGAAGGCAGATCCTGGTGCCCCTTGGACTCAGACTCCAGTGCTGCAAGCCGGACAGAGACCCGGTGATCAGAACAGCCAGCTGCTCAGAAAGCGGGAAAGTTCATTCAGGTTCTTGGAAGAAAGTGCCAACAAGTAACGTACGGTGAGACCAGGACACCATTACCTGTCCTTTCCGCATCCTGTCCAGCTCCTCCCTCCTGCCCCCCACACGCGCCTCAACCCCCACCTGGCTTCCCCTGAGCCAGACAGGCCTTCTGTCCCCAACAACCTCTTCAGAGGGTTCCCCACCTTGGTCTCAAACACATCAGCTACCCAATTTGTTGTCGGACACACTAGAAAGTAGAGCTAACGTAAGCTCTCCTGCCTGGGGAAAGCGCGGTGCCTGCGGCACATGCTGGCAGTTAAATGTGTCGTGTGTGCCTCATTTAAATTAATGTTGCTAAAACAACAATGCGATTTTTAATATTTAATGGGCCTCTTTGAAGACTAGGAAAATCTGTCAACTTTCCTGGTGGATCTGAGTCGTGTGTTGGGGGTTTTTCTCCTTTGATTAAAGGTGGTAGCAGCGTTCGGCAGAGCTCTGCGCTGTGTGGGGTGGGGGGCTTCCCTTTGGGGGTACGTTAAACCCTTCACTCCGTGCTGGGGGCTGCGGAGTCCCTGAGCAGCTTGTCCTTCCTGTGCTGGCGCCCAAGGCTGAGTGATTGGACTCTGCTTTCCTTGCACACCGCACTTTGCTTTCCTAGCTCCTGGCTCTGCTCTGCACAGGGGAGATCCCTGAGCGGGACCTGGGTGATGGCCAGGACTGGGTGAAGCTCCTGCAGTCAGAGGGTTCACCACTGTCAGATGCTGTGGGCAGGACTGCGATTTTGGAAAGAAGAAACAACACACAAAGCTAGTTCAAGAAGTTGTTTCCCTATCATTGAAACCCCTGGGAACAGATCAACCTCTCCTCGCCATTCACCCCTTCCCTGCCCACCCCGGCTCTGGGGCCCAGGGAAGGAAATCTCCAGTTTCCCTTGCACCGATTCCCTGCTTTGTCTTTTGGGAGTGGGGTTGGGCGAGGCTGAGGGACCCACTCCCAGCTGTGTTAGTTCTGCAGGAAATGCTGTGCAAACTCCCTGACCCCTGGTCCTCCCCAGATGGGTGCCATGGAGGCAGTGAAGTCCCCGTACCAGAGGGATCTGGTGTTGCCGGGGCTCTGTGGTGCGAGGCCCCACAGCGAGTGATTTGTCCAAGACGATTCGGTCTGTGTCGGAGAGAGCAGCCCCCCACCCTCCCGGCCTTCGTGCAAGCCCCCGATGCTTGTTCACAGTTTGTTCACCGGGATACTCTGCCCCACTCCTCTCTGCTCTCACTCATCTTGTCTGCACTCTCCCTGCTCTCTGGCCATTCCCCATCCAGTGGTTCCCACCCGAGTGTCTCCTTAGCTCTTCTCTCCCATGCTTTCTTCTGAGCCAAATGCAAACCCAGCAACCTTCCCGCCTGGGCTGCATTCTGACTTGCCACTTGCTAACCTCTCCAGGGGGCTTCCCTAGCCATGCCCAAGGAGCCAAGAGTGCATTCGGGCCCTAGGCAGTGGAGGAGCAAAGCAGAGAGCAGTGGGAGTCTCCGTCTGGGCGAGGAGAGGCCTGGTTTAGGGTCACCTCTCTTCCAGCAGTGGCACCAGTATCGTTCTCCTGCTGCATGTGAGTCTCCTTCCTCGCCAACGTGCCTGAAAGCCCCCCGGAAAGGGCCTGTTGTCAGAGCCTCTGGGGACGGGGTGAACACTGGAGTTATTGAAGGGAATGGACTGTCAGGGTTTTGGAGCACTGGGAAATTCATTCGTCTGGGGAAAAAGAGGGTGCTGGGTCCCTCAGCTGTGGGGAGCCAGAGGGGTCTTGTGTGCTGGGGGAGGGCGCCCCCAGACTCGTTGGCCCGTTACCCCAGCTCTGCTTTCCTGAGGGGGTGTGTCCTTGGCACTAGCCTCACTCCAGACCCTCGCTGTGTTTAGCTGACATGCCCCAGCAGACGCCGCGCCTGGATTGTGCGTGTTTGTCTGTGTCTCGACTGGCAGGAGCGCCTGCTCTCACCTGAAAGGAGAGCTGGTCGTTTGGCCGTGAGCCCGGCATGTATCTGTGCCCAGGCTCCCTTGCTGGCTCTGTGCCCCCGCCACCCCCACTCAGAGCCAGATTGACAGCAGCTCGTTAAGCTTTGACAGAGCATCAACTTTCAAGGAGTCAGAGAAAGCAGGGAAAAAAGCAAGTCATGATTTCTGCCTCTGCTGTTCAGTCCTCCTGGAGCCAGGGCTCCTCACACCTATTTAAAACCCCCGGACTGATAACTTTGTCCTCGGTGCCCCTGGGCTACTGCTCCGTATCCCAGCTGTCACCCCAGACTCTGCCTTTGCAGGCCAACGTACTGCTGTGCAGTTGTCTCAAGGATGTTCATTTTCTCTGCTGCAGACTTGTTGGTGGCCCTCAGGGAACATCCACCCGTTGGTATGGCTCCCTCTCAGGGGCCTCCTGGCAGATATTGGTCTTGCTGGCAGGCCATTTCCTAAGGGAATCAGATCCATTTTGGAGTCGTTCCTTGTGAGGAATATTAGCGCTCCGGAAACCGTTTTACAGCGTTATGCAGAACGGTAACCGACTCTTTCATTATAGGTCTGTGACAATAGACACTCCGCAGTGTTGTTTCAGGAGAAGCCTGAAGAAAGAGTGAGCCCTTCCCATCCCACAGCAACTAGCCATATGGCCTTTAGCCGATACAGTGCGAAGTCCTGAGTCCCTGTAACAAGTGGGATGCAGGTGGCATTTACCCCTGAAGGGAAAATGGTACAAAACCAGAACAAGCGCCTGTAACAGGTGACCTGATAGCAAGAGAGCGTGGCTTCTGCTGCAGTGTTTGAGGTGGTGGCCATGGTGGGAGGAGGGTGACCAGATGTCCCGATTTTATAGGGACAGTCCCGATTTTGGGGTCTTTTTCTTGTATAGGCTCCTATTACCCCCCACCCCCGTCCTGATTTTTCACATTTGCTGTCTGGTCACCCTAGGTGGGAGGGGTGAAAATTGTTGTACCTTTGAACAATTTCCCAGGGGGTGTGGTGTATTGTCCATTACTGGCCATTTTAAAATGAAGATGGGCTGTTTTTCTGGAAGAAATGTGCTAGCTCAAACAGGGATGAATTCAGAGAACTCCTCTGGCCTGGGTAATACAGGAGGTCAGACTAGCTGATCACAGTGATCCCTTTTGATTTTAAGAATCTGTGAAATCTATTCTCTGTAATCTGATTTCTTCATTTCTTGCTTTTTCCATTCTTTGCCCTTAGCCTCACTGCCCCAGTAATTGTCAGTCTGTCTGTGTTACAGTGGGGGCACCCGCTGGCAGGAGATTTGTATGCCAGAAATTTCACAAGGTCCAACATTGTGCCCTGGGGAGACTGAGTGATTAGCCCCAGCTCTCAGCTCCATGCTGAAAACTTCTTTATTAAATATTTGCAGTCCAGATTGATTCTGAATATCCCTCTCCAGGCTCAGCCCCATTCGTCCTGAAGATGTTCTTAGCTAATCCTAATCCTTTCCATTTCACTTTTGAATAACCCGGTGATGGAGCTTTTACTGAGCAAGGGTCATGTCTCAGTTTCCATTCTTTCACCTTTGAAAAGCCTTGTGGGGTTCTGAATAGTATTAACAATAACAGGGTTTTTTTTAAACCTCAAAAATCCTTCACATTCCTGCTTTGCAAGCTGAGTGATCCGGCTGCTGCAAAGTGCAAGGCGTGTCGGCCCGCTCTTTCCACTGACTGATGGGCTCCGTGTCTCGAGCTCCCTTCACTTGCGGTGCTTTGTATTGTATTTCAGTGCAGGTGTGAAATCTCATTTACTTCTTTCTCTGACCATCTCTCCTCTGCTAATAACATTGGCTCAATAACATGGAGGGTGGAGGGAGGCAGCAGCTAAGGTTTGCAGCTTGCTGTTCTCCGCAGGGGACACCAGAGGGAGAGCAAGAGTCCTCACACTGTTGGCAGGAAGGTCCTGTGCTGTAGAGACTGCAGGGAAGAATTAATCTCATCTTTATCCCCTGGGCTGCTGGGCGCCCGCTCTCCTTGCACATGCCTGTTCACACATGCTGACCCTCATCACAGGGGCAGCGCAGCAAACGGTGTGTCCCAGGACTTAGCGCATTCGCCTTTCACCTCTGGAACACCGGATTCCAATTGCTCCTGCCCTTGCCAGTGAAAACGCTTTAGTGACTCACGTAGCCCTTTAGTGGACATGAGCCTGGAGGATAAAACCGCCACCAAAGGTGGCACAATTGGCCACCTGTGCGTGAGCGAGGCCGAGGGAGTGAGAAAGGTTTGTGATCAGGTTACAGGTGCGTTTGCAGAGGTGTTGCTGTGTGTTTAGGGGGTTAAAGAGGGGTTGAGTCTGGAAGGAATGAAAGCTCTGAGTAGGGCAGAGTGCGCATAGATGATCATTCAAAGCATTTCTGCAAGACACGCAATAAACCAGCATGTTTCTTATGCAATAATAATGGACGTGATACATTCAGAGCCAACCCTACACACCATGGCTCCCAGGAACGTCACAGCAGCAGAAGGGGTAGATCTCAGATCCAGCTGCCCCCACATCACAAGCTGCTAGCACTGGATCTGAAGGAGAATCTCCATTAGATTTTAGCAGTATAGGGTCTCTGACACAGTTGATCAGTTCTGATTCTACTCAGCATAGGGCAGTGGAACTTATTGCTGAGAACCAGCTAATTACAATATATTTCTGTTAGAGGCTAACGCACTTTACAAATCATGGTTCTGGTCCAGAAATCGTTAATCGGGCAAACATCCGGCTGAAGTTGACGGGGTTTTGCTTGAATAAGGACTTCAGGATTGGGTCTGATTTATGTGCAAGAATGCATCCATTTCTGGGTTCTCTCATCTAAGAACGCACAGAAGCACTCAACACTAGGAGAGAAGATGTAAAAAGGCCTTTCCAACCAAAGCTGGTTGAAAATATTTAATTGGAAATGATGATTCAGTGAAATTGAAATGTTTGGCAGGAAAGTATCTATTCTTAAAAGTTTTCACTGGAAATTATCAAAATGTTTCATTACAATAAAATCAAAACATTTCATTTCAGCTTTATGATTTTGCTTCAACTATCATTTTGACATAATATAATTATAATAGTGAAAATGATAAAGTCAAAACAAAATATTTTGGAGTATTTTAGTTTTTAAAAAATCCAAGATTTCAATTTCCTGGACCCATTTGGGATGAAACCAAATTTTGAAATCTCAGAATTTCCTGTGGGACAGAAATTCTGTTTTGAAGCAAGCTCTGTCTATAGCACAGGGGAATTCTTTGGAAGGAATGTTGGTAGAATGGAACCATAGACTGACAACGCCCGAACTAGGTATTTCTCCAGGTGCCAGTTGGAACTGTTTGAAATCAGATTAGCTTCCCATATGAAATGCGCACAATAGTCGTGTGTAGGTATGTGCATTTCAATCAGTTAAGTGTGTATGGTTCCATGCATGCCACTGGACTCAGCTGTTGGCATTGCAGTGTCAATCCTGGGTAGATTCTGCAGCCATTACAAATAGAAACATTGCCTGGTTCTGTGCAATTTTAACCAACTGAGGCATCCTCCTAACCATCATGATTACAAGTAAGTGGCTCTGTTTCCCACAAGAAAAGTCCCCCAAGCCACATCCCCAACTTTCAGTATTTCTTTGGTGAAAAGCCACTTCGAGTGTAATCCTCTTTGGCTATGTGCTAGTCAGTTCAGTCGTCTCCTCTGCTCACTGCTTTTTGCATAACACCTCGATATTGCCAGCCTGCTATTTAGAGAAAGGTTTTTTCACTGAAAATTTCTACTCAAATGTAATCATTCTAGTATGTTTCATTTATGTTAAAAAAAAACCCGAAAAATGAAAAATTTCAACCAAAAAATGCTGGAAACAGAAAACTTTTCAGCTTTGGAGAAAAAATTTTGGTTTTCCATTTTTCCAACAAAAAATCAAAATTTTCCAGGCAAGCAGACACTTTTCAACCAGCCCTATTTATATTAGTGCCAGCTTTGGCAAAGATACACTTCTTCCTCTGGCAGAAGTTTCTAATCCAACCACAGACAGGATGACCAAAATCCCCTTCCAATTCCCGGTAACCTCTCATCTAAATTAACCCCTGACCGGCTCATCTAAATTCCATCTAATTTCTTCTCGTTGTCTGTTAAAGATAGCTGGGTGTTTCAGAGTGGTTTCTGGCAAACGCACCCAGGCACAATCCTTACGAGGATTCCTTTTTAAATTCCATTCTAATTTTGCAAAGACACCACACTGTTATTGCCTGCCATGTTTCCCCTAGCAGCTACCATACATAGCGCCAAATTCTGCCTTCAGTTACGCTGGCCTAAATCTGGAGAAACTCCACCATAGTCAATGAAATTACTCCAGCTATACACCAGTTTAACTGAGAGCTGAATTAGTCTCTGAATAGGTTGGGAAATGCCCTTTAAAGGCATACGCACTGTACCTAAATCTTCCAGCTAGACCCACATTTTACTTTTATAGATACCTGTTTGTGGATTTATCTAACTCTGACCCTCTATATCTTAGGAGTTCACACCCATTTTTTAATGCTACTGATTTACCAAATTACTCCATCTCCTGCTAGCACCCTGCTTGCACAAGGGACTGCTTTGTTAAAGGTTTGCTTTAGAAAAGCCATCCGCACACCGTCATTTGCAGATTTGTAACAAGGTGGCTTAGCCACTCTTTAATCCCCAGCTTCCTCAGGTGCGATGGCTGCAGTGAAGAGCAAGGAGGGGGAGTGGAAAGGGGTTTTTCGATTCAAGGTCTGCTCCCTGCTTGAGCGATCAACATCATTTCCATACTATAATTACATTGCCCAATCCTCTCCTGATTTTACTGCTATCTTGTAAGCCGTCCCGGTTGTGAGTAATTTAAAGCTATATGAGATGTCAGGCTCTGTGAAACAATCACCCCTCAAAGAAATATGGTCTGAGATAATAATTGATAAGTCCCATTAGGCAATGGGCCTGTTATTTCCTATTCGGCCTCTTCTGAGATGGCCTTGTTGATTCACTTAATGCAGATTTTGTCACTTGGCGTCATTGAGAGAACAGTATGCCCACAGTCCATGCATTTCAGCTGGGGACCTCGGGGGTGACAGGGAGAGAAATAAGGGGGAGCAGAGGTGATTTCTTACCGTGGGGCAAAGTAAGAGTAACCAGTGATAGTGCGTGTCCTAGTCCCTGTCCTCACTGCCAGTATTTCAATATTTCAGCCGGATTTATTTCTGTGTTTTCACATGAAGCACGTTCTGAGTGTTTGTTACCACCCGTGTTTGTTCTGTTGGTTTATTCTCAGCAGTTCCTTCTCATTCCCATCAGCAGTCATGAAACTCTGAGGCATCGCCATTGATCTCTGTCCCTTGCTCTGCCTTCTCCTGGGTGATGTCAGTGCTTCTCCAGGTTGCCGGTTACAGGTCTTCTCCAAGAAGCTAACTTTTTCTTTCTTTCTTTCTTTCTTTCTTTCTTTCTTTCTTTCTTTCTTTCTTTCTTTCTTTCTTTCTTTCTTTGGTGGTAGGTGGCACAATTCCTTCATTCCACTGACAGGACTGGAATTGTGATGGTGTTCTTGTGCGCTCCTCATCAATGTACTGAGCCGGGCGTGGCTTTGTTCACTGCCTGATTGAATTGTTGGTGATTCTTGTCATTGCTCTGGATCTAGAGGATCCTTCTTTGATGATACGTGTCAAAACTGTCTCTCTGGCCTTTTGGTGTGGCTGCTGTCCCTGGGACACCCTAGTTTCTGTTGCTATAATGAATGACTGATGTAATATATCACCGTTATATACTTTCTTCTTTTATATCAGTTTTTCATTACAAAATTTTTTGAATGATTGAAAGGCTTCTCTTATTTTTGAGACGTCATAATTGCTGCTTTAGGATCCACTTTGCCAGACAGTTTAGAGCAAAGAGAAGTGAAATTGTCAATTTCTGCAAGCTGTTACTTTAAAAAAGAAAACTGCCATTCGGTTTTTGATATATTCCTCCTTGACTTGTGTCCTCAGTGGCTGATCTTGGGGCTATGACGGGAAAGGAGTGGTGAAATTAATTTTAAGCCCAATCACTAGGGCTCCCTGTAACATACTGAAATGCACTGGCCACTTCAAGTGTCAGGACACTAGCCAAGACAAGACAGAGTGTTGGTCTGATCAGTGGCGTAGCCAGGTTTAGAGCACAGGAGGAGCGGAGCTAAAAAAAGGCGCTGGGAGCAAAAAGCGTCGGGAACCAAAAAAGGCACCGTGAGCAAAAAAAAATGCTCCGCTCTGGCTGCAGCGCAGAAGCAAAAGGCGTCTGGAGCAAAAAAAGGCTCTGCTTCTGCTCAGTGCGGGAGCGGCTGCTCCCCCTGCTCCCCCCTGGCTACGCTACTGGGTCTGATCTTGCATGCAGTGTGAAATGATTGCTGAGAATGTTCTACCTAACTCTGTTTGATGGTGCACAGTACATAGCAAGAAGTGCTCTCAGATTCTTTCCAGAAGTCACAAAAGCAGATGCCGCTTCTTTCTCTTGGCTATGGCAGGATTGGCTGATGTTTGATTGGTGCATGAGCTCCCGTCTCTGAATCAATCTATTTTTCTTTGACAGGTTTATTGAGTGCTCATTTTTCAGAAAGATGAAGGCCCTATGTTGTGGAAAGACTTTGGCCATATTTTTTTCTTCCAGGAGTCTTGCCCTTTTGTGCAACATTCTCCGCAATGACATAAGAATGTCGGCCCCACTTCTGAATATCTGGCGATTGTTTCCACTGTCACGTTATTGAGGAGGTGGGGGGTTCAGTGGGTGGCTTCCCTGCTCTGGGTCTCAACTCCTCCATCTCTCCAACGGGGATGATGATACTCATGTCCTTTGTACAGCAGTGACTCTGAAAAAGATTTGGATTGTGGTGGAGAATCAGTTGAACATGACCTCTCAGTGCTACACTGTGGCCAAAATGGCTAATGTGATCCTTGGATGTGTAAACAGGGGCATCTCAAGTAAGAGCAGAGAGGTTATTTTATCTCTGTATTTGGCACTGGTGCAACCACTGCTGGAATCCTGTGTCCATTTCTGGTGCCCACAAGTCAAGAAGGCTGTTGATAAACTGGAAAGGGGTCAGAGAAGAGCCACGGAAATGATTAAAGGGTTAGAAACCTGCCTTATAGTGATAGACTCAAGGAGCTCAATCTATTTAGCTTTACAAAGAGAAGGTTAAGGGGAGACTTGATCACAGTCTGTAAGTACCTACGTGGGGAACAGATATTTAACAATGGGCTCTTCAATCTAGCAGGGGAAGGTATAGCATGATTCAATGGCTGGAAGATTCAGACTGGAGATAAGGTGTAAATTTACAACATTGAGGGTAATTAACCATGGGAACAATTCTCATTCACTGACCATCTTTAAATCAAGATTGAGTTTTTTTCTAACGGAATGATTTTGGGGAAGTTTTATGGCCTTTGCTATACAGGAGGTCAGACTAGATGATCACAGTGGTCCCTTCTGGCTTTGGAATCTATGAATCTATTAATTTTACAGCACTTTACAGCAGTTTTGTCCTTAACACTGCTTTCATAACCTCATCACCTCTGGAGTTTAGAAAACTGAAAATTACATTTTATTTCTGCACTGGGTTTTCTTTCTTTCTTTCTTTCTTTCTGTCTTTCTGTCTTTCTGTCTTTCTTTCTTTCTTTTTTTCTTTCTTTCTTTCTTTCTGCTTTGCCTCCAGCTTTTTAAAAATTGTACAGTTTACAACCTCTCATTCTTTAAACTTTTTAATTTTTAATTAGAAGCGAGAATGTAAACTTAATTTTTTGTTGTCTAAAACATATGAAAGGTCTCGCCCGTGACAAGAGAATGAGTGATGAATTATGCAAGCAGCAGAAGGAAAGCTGACTTTTTTGATGTGCTAGTTTATAATTGCATGCATAAGCTACTGTATTCTTGAATCAGGCAAACATTATTTTACACATTCAGTAACCTTTTAAAAAAACCTGACAGCTAATTTATGATTGGTCGATAAAAACCAAAATATATTAACAAATAAAAGCCCATGAAACCTGCACAGATTTTACATAAAATACAAAGAGTTCAAAATAAAACGACTTTATGGAAAATGGAAAATTTTCTTTTCTGTGTTTGGAAATGTATACTGCGCATGAAGGGAAGATCTTAGAGTCTTCAAGTGTGTCTAAACCAAGAGAGGAATGTGAACGGCATGTAAACTCCTTAGGGTAGAGAGCGCAGTGAGATGCAGATCCCTACTGAGTGTCCTAGGGGCTACCCCGATACAAATAATAATAGTATAGTACATTGATCATTGAATTGCTCCTGTTTATTGTAAAGGAAGCAGAGGACTGGGGATGGAATTTGGAGCTTTTAACCTCCAGGTGATGGAGTAATTTAACTCCTGTCAAGTCCCTAGTAAGGTCAGCTGATTGGAAAACAGAATTTCTCTCCCATGGGAAATTCTGACATTTCAAATTTCATTTTTCCTGAATTGGAACAAAAACCAAAATCTTGAAATAATTCGTAGAAAGGAGATTCTGAAATATTTTGTTTTAGCTGTAACAAAATTACCTTATTTAAATTGTAACTGTAAATGAGGGATCATCATCAAACTGGTGTGTTTCCTGTGGGGTCCCACAGGGATGAGTTCTTACACCTCTGCTTCTTACATTTTTACCAGTGACCTGGAAAAAAATGTAAAACCATCTCAAATACTCAAGAGGACAGGTCACTGATAGAGAGTGATCTAGATCACTTGGTAAACTGGGCATGAGAAAACAATGTTTTAATATGGCTAAGGTAAACATATACATCTAGGACTGTTTGCCACACTTACAGGATGCGGGGCTCTGTCCTGGGAAGCTAGGTGTCTCAAAAAGATATGGGGGTCATGCTGGCTAATCAGTTGAATATGAGCTCACAGTGTCACACTGTGACCAAAAGGGCTAATACGGTCCTGGGATGCATAAACGGGAATCTCGAGTCGGAGCAGAGAGGTTATTTTACCTCTGTATTTGGCACTGGTGCGACTGCTGCTGGAATCCTGTGTTCAGTTCTGGTGCCCCCAGTTCAAGAAGGATATTGATAAACTGGAGCGGGTTCAGAGAACGATGAAAGGATTAGAAAACATACCTTCTAGTGAGAGGATCAAAGAGCTCAACCTATTTAGTTTAACAAAGAGAAAGCTAAGGGGTGACTTGATTATAGTCTTTTTAGTAGCTACATGGGGAACCAATATTTAATGATGGGCTCTTCAGTCCAGCAGAGAAAGGCATAACACGATCCAACGGCTGGAAGCTGCAGCTCGACAAATTCAGACAGAGTATGGCACCCATTTTAGCAGGGAGGGTAATTAAGCCTGGGGACAATTTACCAAGGGTCGTGATGGATTCTTCATCAATGACCATTTTAAAATCAAGACTGGATGTTTTTCTAAAAGCTCTGCTCTAGGAATGATTCTGAGGCAGGTCTCTGGCCTGTGCTATGCAGGAGGTCAGATTAGATGTTTACAATAGTCCCTTCTGGCCTTGCAATCTATGCGTAAAAAATGTTTTGATTACAGAGCATTATAATAAATATAATATAATATAATTAATTAATTTTCATATTATAAGTTACACGTTTAAGAAAATTAAAAATTGAAGCAAAATGAGAGAGTCAAAATTAAATACTCCATTTTGATTTGAATCTCTTCAAAAAATTTCCATCTAAAATTCTGTGGAAAACAACATGTCCCCGCAGAATGGTTCAGGGAGATGGTATTTTCCAGTGCACAACTGTTCTGTTGAAAAAATTTCAAGCAGCTATGCTAGAAACTCTGAAATCGGTTAGGCCTGTTGGTGGATGGAAACCCGAAGCATGCTTCCTAGCACTCCTCTTCTCCTGGCCAGCAGCTCAGTGGTGGCACCAGCTTCCCTTTCTCGCCCTCCCCTTTGCAATCTGGTTCCTCTGCCCTGTAACTAGGCCAGAGACGGTGTTGTCTGGGGCCAGGTGGGTGTTGGGACACGAGGCAGTAACGACATGGAATCTTTTCCCGTTTCTCGACAGATGCTGACAAGGTGGCAGAGCTCTGGAGAGAGGGGTCTGAGCTGCACCCCCCACCCCCACCCTCCCTGCCAGAAGTTCAATGCGCCAGGCATTAATTAAAGTCTTTAATTGTAAAATATTGACCATTACAGGATTTCTTCTGCCTGTTCAATCCATACGGAGCCAAGGTGGAGCTTGACCTGTTTACCAGCTCCCTACTCCCTCCGCCATGACGGTGACCCAGGAATGTCCTGTTGGAAAAACAGTTTGTGGCTCTGGGATTGTGTTTCCACCGACTTCGATGCAGTTTGTTTGAATGTGAGAAAAGCTTAAACTTCACCGGCTGCCTGCTTTTCTTCTTCCCTCCCGTAATTATGAATTCTCTGATGATCACACAAAGGGCCTTGATGCAAACATGAACGAGGCGGGACGGCTTGAAGTGGCTTTTACTGAGCTGAAAACACGTTTGACTTCTGAAAAAAATTATCCTAGTGGAAACCAAGCCCCAAATGGCAGGCGGCATACTGGTTTATCCCCCATCCCCAGGAGCAGCAGCACTAACGCCGTCAAACCAAAGCAAAATAAAAACTATAAATAGGAGCTGGTCACCGAAAGGAGCATTTGCGTAATGAAACCGCCACGCTGACGCATCTAGATTCAGCTCCATCCCACGGCGATCCCCTCCTGGGGGCAGGGTCCTTGCCATTCAGAGCCCCTCAGTGCCGAGGGAGTGATGCACACGCTGTGTCCTGGGGGTTTGCTGCAAGTAGGAGCTCAATGAATGTGAGATGTGTAGAAAAATTCCCAACTCAGGAAAATCTTACCAGCAACACAGGGCTGCCCCGGAATTCTCTAGGCCAGACACAGGGCAAAACTAAGCACAAATCCACAGGAAGAACGAAATCATTGAAGTTATTTGCCAGCCCGTCATCAATCAATGTATTAAAACTAAATGACAGCTCTCAGGAGCTTTGATCTTTCCCCAGACCAGGTCACTGGTCAGTTTAGCCTCGTGTCTTGTCTCTCTGACATGTGAGAGCAGATCAGTGGCCCCTCTTGCATGGGATCCTGCCTCTGATGGTGGAAGCTTTAGCTGGAAGTATTACAAAATACCATACCCAACTTGGTGGCAATTTCTTCCTGATCTGAGCCGGTGGCCAGCAATTCACACATGAGGGATGGTGACGTCAAAGCTTCTAAGCTACCCCAGGTTGTTGGGTGCTACGGCTGCTCTTTGCCTCACTGAAAGAGTTGTGACAGTGGGTGAATCTGAAGGAAATGTGTTCTCGCCAACTTCTCTCCAGTCACCTCCCCCTCTGTATCTCTGACTTTCCCTTTCCCGTCCAAATGCCCCAATGCCAGCCAGGTAATTAAGGCAAATCATTTCGTTTCTGTGCTTTTACTGGAGTGACATTTGCCAGTTGCTGCCGGGAATTTGCCAGAAGGTGGAAGGGCTGAGTTAGTCCAGGTACAGCCATGGATGCCCGTAGGGAGCGGTTAGGACCCTTTTCCCTTGAACAGTGAAACCCTGGAACAGAGGCGGTTTATCCAAAAGAGAATTTCTGATCAGCTTAGTCCCGTGTGAAGTTAAACGCCGTCAGTGTTTGGCAATGGTGTGTGAACTGTGCGTTTTATAACCGATTGTCACTTAGCGCCGCTCCCACACACACACACACACAGGGACACAAACCAGCCCAGCCTGCTGCTCAGAAAGCTCCATTAACGAGCTGTCACGTGCAAAATGCAAATGTTTCTCTCCGGCTCTTCTTTCAGTCTTGCGGGCTGGGGAAAGCAGCTTTACAGTGTCAGAATCCGCCGCCGTCCCTAGAGACATCGCCCTGCCGCTTTGTAAGCAAGAGGAGAATTCTTTGCCACATTTCCATTGTGGACGTTTTGACAAGAACTTAACCGCTGTTAAAACAGATGAGCAGCATGCACTGATCCGAATTCGTTCCCTATTTGTCAAGGCCACACACACACATGGGCCGCCTTGTCACTGAGCTCCGCAAGGCATTTGATATTATGATGCAAACTCCTACTCCAGAAGCTTAGTGCTTGAGCCCCACTGGGATTTTTTTACCCATTGCTGCAGCCCCGCCAATGTAGCTGTTATGTGTATGTGGAGCACTGGTGTAAAAAGCGACTCACACTAGTGCATTTCACCCTGGCTTCAAACCTTAATCTTGAGCTGGCAATTTTTGCATCCCTTGGCCTCGCACAGTGGCCTTGCTGCATTCAAAGCAACCTGGACATACAGTGTTTCAGGCTCACAAGCCCTGCATTCTAGACTCCCGTGCTTTCTAGAGCCCTGTGTTGTAGACCCCCGTGCTTTTTCTAGAGCCCTGTGTTCTAGACCCTGTACTGTCTAGAGCCCTGCGTTCTAGATCCCATGCTTTCTAGAGCCCTGCATTCTAGACTCCCATGCTGTCTAGAGCCCTGTGTTCTAGACTCTGTGCTGTCTAGAGCCCTGCTTTCTAGATCTCATGCTTTCTAGAGCCCTGCTTTCTAGACCCCCGTGCTTTCTAGAGCCCTGCATTCTAGACCCCCATGCTTTTCATGGGCTTCCCTTGCTTTCAACGGGGAGGGAGAGGCTGCTGTCCATTCAGTCTCTGTGGCCCCTCTCTCTCCTGCCTCAGAGCAGTGTTCAGGGCCAGACCAGGCAGGAGCAGCTCAGGACTTCTGTTTAAAAATGTGCCTCCAGGTTTATTAATGTTTCTCTAAATGACAAGATCTTCCATCACTTACTAGTGGGGAGATAAAGCAACAGGACGGGTCAGATTGATGTTCCCAGCACAGACCAGGGGCTGCAACACAGGGACAAAGGTGGAGCCCCCTGCTTCCAGTTTGCCAACTAATCATTTAATCCTTGGAGAGGAATCAGGCGTTTCACTGTAGAGATCGCTCCAAAGTAGCTTGCGCGCCGCACACAATTTAAAAGGGAAACGCCAGCACATTGAGCAGGAGCAAGGGAGCAGCAGTGGCTGAGACTGTCACGGGATCCAACAAATCTACTTCTCCAGGGCCGCTCCAGCACAGGGAGTGTCTAGTGCAAAGGATTAGTGTCCAGTGACCTTTCAGCCGAGCTGTTCTTGCACAGGGCAGCAAACAGGCGCTCCTGGTGTTTGCTGATTTGCCTGTGCCCTGCACAGGTGTTGCTAGGTATGTTTAGCAGAGAGAGTAGTGAGCCAGAGAGATCATTTCCTATTCACAACAGGGATAAATAATGCAGACCTCTGAGTACAGGCTATAAGCACAGTTTGTTCTCACTTTGATTAAGCAAAATTATCACCAGTTGCTTTGGCTCATTCTGTCTAGCCGGGAGAGGCCTTGCAGGACTCATAAGAACCCGTCCAATGGAAGGGGCCACACCTCAGAGAATTCGAGCTGGGCAGACCAAACGCGGCCGTTATTCAATGAACCTAGGAAATGCGAGTCCGCAGACATTTTGGAACCAGTTTCCTTTTGAAATCTCTCTGTGCACCTCACAGACAGAGCTGAGGAGAGCTCATTGACAAAACACGGTTTTAAAGCGTCCTGTTCCTCCTCCTCTCTTCGTCAACCTTCAATATTTTGACTCCATTTTTATCATGAAATTCCAAACCTTTGGCCAACTGTAGAGCTAAGAGCTGATTTGTCAGCCTGCCCTCTTTCTGCACATCGGACACCTGCAGGTCACAATTTCCATGAATTAATTCATTATTCAAAACTATCTGCCAGAGAACTGCGCCCAGTTCTTACTCAGCCGCTTGTTTGCAAACAGTTGGGGTGACTAGTCAGCACTCTAGATCTGAGCTAGGGGATTGGCCATGCTAGGTCCCATGGTGGCCCTTGTTCTCTGACTGGATGAATGCGTAGCTGTTCGGCTCAGGTCGATGGTGTGAATGTCTCCTGCGAATGGATTTAAATCTCAGAGTGAGGCTCTCGTAGACTTGACTTTACAGCCAGAAGCATCCTCATGCTCATCTAGTCTGACCTCCTGTGCACTGCAGGGCTTTCATTCATTTTATAAATTGGACCAAAGTGTTGCTCACAAAGTGTTTGGAAACATGGCCCCAGCTGTGATAACAACCAAGGGAAAGACCAAAGCCCTTGAGAAATTCAAAGATGCTTATGTGCACCCACAGCAGTGGGCCCGCACATACATCACCGAAGTCCCACGTCATCCCCGTGGGGCTCAGCCTCTGCCTAAGGGTGGGTGTCACCCAGAAAGAATGACCGTCATTCCAGAAATAGCATAACAGATATAAGGCCACTTTGGAAAGACACCACAGGCAGCTAGAGATAATGCACAGGGTCCAAAGCACTGACTGCCAACACGTACAGCAAGGGACCAAAGATAATAAACTACTGGATGTGGCAGTATTAGGGTTGGCACCAGCATCTAGAATGGAACAGAGGAATGTGTGTGTGTGTTTGTTAAAGCCTCAAGTTACACCAGAGCAAGGCTCTCCTCTGCTTTAAGAGCCCGTTCCCAGGCCCAGAACAAGGGGATTATACCACTGAGAAGGGCGAATTGTGGTCATCAGGAGATGTAGAAGCAGCTCCACTTTGTTTCTGGGGTAGTCGTTCTCAATGCAGAGAAACATGACTCATGTCTGGGGGTGTTTGGGGAAACCAAATGTCAAACCACACTGGTTTTAAACATTCTGAGAAGATTTTTTACTGTAGGATAATCTCCAAAGTTATGTTTTCGGCCCCAAACCAGCCAAGCATTAAACATTTGCTTAATTTGAAGTACATGACTTGTCCCAATTAAAGGCAATGGAATCACTCGCATGCTTAAAGTTAAGCACCTGCTTAAGAGCTTTGCTGAATCAGCTCCTTAAAGAGCCCATTTCAGAACTGCATTCAGTCACAGTCAGTACTGGTGTGACCCACTCTAAATTGTGTGTCCACTATTTGCTGGGGTGTAGCTGACACCAGTTCTCAGATGCTTAACACACATGGATCCTTCAGGAGTTCAATGCTGTATGTTTCTGCCAGACTGAGAGTGGCTATTTCCAGAGACATTAATATACATGTATTGGTTATCGGTTTATCTGTTAGAGAGGCCTTTGAACTTGTTACAGTGTAACCAATTAAAGCTCACCTCAATCACCTAATCATTGCTGCAGAGTCATGCCCCGTGCAGGGCTGCTCGCTCCCACTGCCCAAACGGCTAGATTCGATCCCACTGCCCGATGAGGTGAGGAGGAGCTGGCATGCAGCTATCAGGAGCTCACCTGTAGGTAGGGTGACCAGACAGCAAATGTGAAAAATCGTGACAGGGGGTGGGGGGTAATAGGAGCCTATATAAGAAAAAGACCCCAAAATCGGGACTGTCCCTAGAAAATCGGGACATCTGGTCACTGTACCTGAAGGGGCCGTGTCACGGCATTTGACGGGCTATAGCCCCGTTCCTAACCATGGGGACATTGCCAAGCCCCTTGCAGGACAGATATTCCTGGATCCAGCGAACATGCCTTTACCCCTGGGGGAGCTGCTGGGGAGCAGCACACGGTGAGTGGCTCCCTGCAGCTCACACTCTGGGAAAGTGTTCAAAGCGCTTGGCTTGTTAGGCTGGATGCCCCCTGCTCTGCCATCTTTACTGTCTGACTAGCGGTGGTTCCCCAGCAGTGGTGGAGACCCTGGGAGGCCAGCTAGGATAACAACCCTGCAAGCAGCAGCTCTAATTGGGTTCAGAAAGATACTGCTTTTCTCCTTGCTAGTATTTCTAGCTTCCTTCTGTGACTTTAATTGATTTTTCTGAGGCCCGAGGCTAATGTGCGCAAGGCTGAATTGACCCAGGGAGATGCCACACTTCTGCGGGTGTGTTCTGCAGGCTGTTTTCTGCAGTCCCTGCCTCTGTCTGTGTCTCTCCATCCGTCACTGTGTGCAGCCGTTCTCGGGTCTGCTGTATTTGTGTCGTGGCGCTATGTATCTTTTCTAGATATGGACTCTGAAACCTTATTGAGGGGGAACAAAGAATAAAAGCAATCATTGACCTAAAAGTGAGCTTCCAGCCTCATAAATACATGTTACAATTATAATTCTGATCTGGCATTGTGGAGTGCACAGAGCTGTGGGTTCCCCAGGGAATAATATCTCTGTCAGTTGAAATTGGGTCTGAGAAGCGAATACTTTGTCCACACAAATCAAGTCTAGTGTTACGGTGATTGTGGCTCCTCTCAGCACTACATCTTGAGTTTCTGGGAATCCGCAGAACAGCTTGTTTTTCTCCAGTTTAACTTATGACTTCAAGCTACACAGCCCTTTAATTTTACACTGACAGAACGTACACAATGTCCATAGAACCTTCCCTTCAAAAATCACCAAAGGAGAGGAGGTTAATGCAACACAGAGGCCGGAGAATAGGGTATTAACCACCTCACTGCTCCTAAAATTGCCAATTACAGACAGCAGGCATGCACTTCTGCACTGCCAACTTAGCCAGTGTGTCCCCCCGATGGGCCATTCATGTCAGCGAAACAGCCACGGTCAATGGCTATGCCGAGGAGTTAATTACCCCGAGTCTGGGTTCCCAGCAGCACCAGGGCACTCTGTCATGTGTGTATGCTGATAGAGACCTGCTCTGTCTGTGTGTGCGCATGTGTGTAATGGAGCTGCCCAGATGACAAATGTTGCCGTGACAAGCCATTTCCAGGTGCTCGTAACCAGAGATGGGTGACATGTTTTCAGTGAATTGTTTTTCAGGCTCCTATCTGATTAATAGTTTTGGTTCAAAACCAAAATTTCAAAAGAGTTAAAATGTTTCATTTTGATTTTTTCATTTCAAAAAACTGTTTCCATTGCAAATTTGGCCAATTAAAAAATACACACACACACGTAAAAGTTTGGGAAACACTCAAAATGGACAAAAATAAATAAAACACACTAAAATTTTGCATTTTGAATCAACTGAAACATTTCAGTCAACTCAAAATGATTATTTTTTGATTCAGTGAGAAAATTTCTTTCGGTTCAAATCAAAACAGATATTTTTTCCAGATTTTTCAGTTCAGACTTGAACTAAAAAGTCCATTATTCATTCAGCTCCACTCATAACTTTATGATAGTTTTATTTTTAAGCTGAAAAATCTCCATCTTTGATCGTATCCTGATGGTGAATTTTGTTGGTGAAATGTGTGGCTGACTGTTCCTTGCACACCTGAGTGGAGGGCCAGGTAGTTCAGTACCGTTGCTTTGCTAGCGGGACAACGGCTGCTTTACCCATCTCCAGCAGAATGAATTGTGTCTCCAGCCCTGCAGTTCCTGGGGGCAAACATGGGGCATTTGGACGGAAGCTTTGGTCAGGTCTGCAGCTAGCTCAGCTGGCTCTGAATGTCCCCTCCCCAACGCAGGATTTCCACCTGAGCCGCTGAGCACATTTCAGCAACCACGCAGCAAATGTGACTTGAATCTGGCTTAGAAATAAAGCTGGGGTCAGTGTGAGCAAGAGCCAGGAGCTACCAGGGGCAGCTGAAAACACCCCGGCCCTGGAAAGGCGGCGTTCTGGATACGTGTCAGACTAATGTAGCACAGTTGGTACTTCCCTTGCTGCCGGGGAGCAGTTCCCAGCAGCCTGCAGAAAGCTGTTGGCAGACACATGGCAGTGCACCGCATCCCCCTCACACCGGACACGGAGCCGTAGGGCGTGCGGAGGGGTCAGGCCCATTCTGCCCCCAGTTATCCTGCCTGACCTTGCTGGCTCCGTCAATACAATGCTCAGGGCAAAGGATGAAAGAGCAGCTTCAGCACATGGGAGTGGAGGCTGTCCCTCACCTGGCTGAAGGTTTCAATGGGAAGATGCTGCAGAGGTTGTCTCCGGGGTGGCTGGGTGGCGGTGTGACCGTGTCTCCTGCACACACCAGTCACTGAGGGCCGAGCCCACCAGCCAATGCGGGCAGCAGCCTTGCTAAATCACTTCCTCTGATGACTGGTATCTAGGCCCCTAGGAGAGGCCCTATGTCTGGGCTAAGATAGAGGAGGGCACTGGGGGAGGGTGCCCTGAGATTGCTCTGTTTGTTCTCTATCAGGGGAATAGAGTCTCCATGGGAGGTGAAGGGAGGGGTGTACCAGGGGTTAAAGTAAGGGGGACTGAGGGGGAGGATGGCTCTGCTAAATGCTCCCTCTCCTTGGTTGGTGGGCTGAGAGCTCCCCATGCTGGGTCCGTGTGCTGCAACTTCAGGGATGTGTAAGGCCTGTATATGGTGCATGTGTTGAGTGCCGCTGGAATGAGGGGACTTCCCCCATGGGATGGCATTTAGCCATCGGAGACTCAGTGTCTGGGCTACCCAAGCAGGTTCCATTGACCAGTAGCCATGGGGCCCGGCTTCATCTGGATCAGGCACCATTACCTTAAAGGACATGACTGAGGGGCAGCGTTTAGAAACAACACCAAGCAGATAAAGGAGTTTAGCCTGCTAGGCTTAACCGCAGAGTCGGACAAACAAGGTGAAACATCTTCCGTACCATTGCTTGTGAATTCTAACTCGGTTTGTCTTGTCCATGCTTGTTTCCTGGGGGGTGTTCACTTTCCAGGGACATGTGTGTGCTCAAGTCTGAATGGCACACGTGTTCCTGGAATCCAAATGCTACATTTCCATGTGGGTTTGTGCTGGTGGTGACCCAAACGATACCCAAACGATACCATGTGATGTCTCAAACCAACCACAGCTGAGCAATGCAGCTTGAATTCCAGATGTCCGTGACTAGTCCATGGAGTGAAAAGTCTGAAATATTGTTT
Organism: Chelydra serpentina; assembly: GCA_037349315.1. Classification (NCBI taxonomy): domain Eukaryota; kingdom Metazoa; phylum Chordata; order Testudines; family Chelydridae; genus Chelydra; species Chelydra serpentina. The sequence goes on along the minus strand of JBAIAC010000040.1, from coordinate 19,690,014 downwards.
TTTGGATAAATACAAGTGACAGATAAATGCAAGGAAATTGCAAGCTGCTCACAGATACTCCAGTCAAAGGGGTTAAATTTCTCCTGACAAATTATTTATTGCAAATTATTCGCTCATCTCTTCTTATCAAAAGTAGCCTGTCTGCCTGTGTGTTTTGCCCTGCTTGCAACTCTATGATGTGTATGGAGGAGGTGCCAGGCAGGGTAAATTCACTAGTGACGTTATTATACTAGTGACATTTTTACACTAGTGACGTTATTTGTGTAAAGCGTCTTCATAGGTGCCGTGATTGGGAGACTGTTTGAGTCAGTGCTGCCACGTTCCAGTAAGTACACAAGAGTCCCTCGGTTGTGCTGCCCGTTGTGTTTGCACATGAAGTTTCAGCTCCGGGCTGGGGTGTGGAGAGTGGGTGGTTAAAACACTGTTTGTCGAGGAGGCAACCAGGGAAACCTGGACCCAGTCAGGGCAATTTTGTGAGTTGAACCCACAGAGTAAAACCTCACTCCCCAGAAAGGGTTGCCTGGATTGTGAGCACTGCTGAGAGAGGAAGAACTATCCCAAGCTCTCCCTAAGGAGAGGGAGAGTCTGTGTGTGTGCTCAGCTACCTTTGTCACCAGTGGTCTTTACGCTATCCTTGCTGATCGTTTACTCGGTGGTTCAATGCCAGTGGGAAAGGTGAGGAGCCGGGGGGAAGGAGGAAGCCTTGGCCACGGAGAGCCGCCACACAGATGCTGTTGCTTGACAGGAATCTTCTGAAGAGAGTTTGGTTTTGATTTGGGTTTTTAATACAGTAAAACCTGAAAAACATTTGGACAAAAATGTCCTGAATGAAAAGTTCACGTTTTCCACCCAGGTCACGATTTCCGACATGGGGCTCGATTCTAAGTGCACCCCAGCACTGGGCTGGCATGTGGGGCGGAATACAGACCGTCTCACAGAGAGATAGTGGCGGGTACCATGTATGACTGCAAACCCCCCATCCTCAAGTGACCCAGCAATAAGCCAACCGCTAGAACTCCCCAGGGCCGCGTCCAGGTCCCCGCCTTTTCCTGATCTCCCGCCACACAGGAAAGATACAAAACCTTTCCACTTGGTGTCTCTCAGAAGCAATGCCTGGCACAGCACAGAGTCTGCAGCGCAGCTGAATTAAATAATAACTAATCCCTGCAGAAAGTGTTTAGAGCCATATTTAAGATGTACATGGACTATAACCTGGCTGCCGTTTAATTGGCTCAAAGCTAAACAAGCAATAGCTCTCCAATTATGTGATTGTATACAAAGTGTCCTGTGTCCTGCCATAGCTCAAAGACTCAGGGAAGCATTTAACTGCTAATAAACAAGGAGCTTGGTTTAATTTGAAAGGTTATTGCAATTTAATCCGACTGGATGGTGGCGAGCAGTCTGTTCAGGAGTGGCTAGCGACACTGCCGTACAATAGCAACGTGTGCTCCGCTTGCAGGGGTTTGTCTGGTCAGTGCAGCCACATAAAGAGGAGAGGAACCATGGGCCTCAGTTCCCAGAGGCAGAAATTCACCCCCGGGCAGAGCGCCAGCACAAAGCCTAGTTAGGTGCCATGTAAGTGAGACCTAGGGCTTGTGGGATTTAAGTCCTGCTTCAGCCTGGAGGACTGGCTCTCTGCCCAGGGGTGCATTTCACCACAAGACATTCATGTTCGTGTCATTAACTGGCTGTAAAATCAGCACCACACCTGGCCTTAAAACATGAAAAGAAACTCCACCAAGGACCACGAAGTCAGCTCAAGGCCACACAGGAGATGTCTACCCAGCGAGCAGCAGCAAGGCTCCGAGGAGGGTCCACAGACCCAGAGACTGCTGCTGGGCTAGAAACTGATGGAAACACTCACCAGGACAGTGTGGTCAGCGCTGGTCACCCCACCACCGAAAAAAAGGTAGCAGTCAAGGGAGAGTCAGTGAAAATGATGAGAGGGCTGGAAAGTCGCCTATCTGAGGAGAGAGTGAAAAGCCTACTTAGTTGAGAGAAGAGATGAATAGCAAGGAACGTGAGGGTGTACCCAATAAATGGGACAGAGATAGCCAGAGATAGTATTTGTGAGGGGGCTCTATTTTAGCTGTTCTTATAAGACAGGAACAAGGGAATATCCCATGAAATGCCACAATTGTAATCCACTAAAGGGAAATTTTTTACACAACACAAAATCAACCTGTGGAACTCACTGTCACCAGATATCACTGAAAGCAAGAGCAGAGCAGAGTTCAGGAGAGGATTAGGCATTTATAGGCATCATGAAAACATCCACAGCACATTATATAGGACACAAATACAGGAGAAGTCTTCAGATTTCAGAGCCAACCACTGACAATTAGGAGGAAAATTCCCATAGCCTGCCCGGAAAACATCTGTTGGTAGGGCCTTGTCAGAGACCAGACCCTGGACTAGATGGAACACCTGATCTGACCTATTTGGTCAGTTCCTCTGTTCCATAAGACTCATCACTACCCCTTGGAGCAAGTACATTTCTTTTGTCTTTGTTGCTGGCCAGGAACCTACTGATCCGGAAGGGGCTGTCTCTTCTGAAGGTGCCACCCTCCAAACGATAAGCCTGAGCCAAAAGCTGTTGGAAAGACTCCCCTTGACTTCAGTGGGCCTTCGATCAGGTCCTTTGTGACGCGCAAAACACCAAGGAGTCTGACGGGAACTAAGCTACTAACGAAATAAGTGCACTGTTTCTTTCTGGGAGTAACAGGAGCTAAGAAAAACAAACAAGTCTAACTAAATGCTTTGGCAATTATACAGACAAACAAATCACTTCCCCAAATTGCTTCTTTGGGGAATTATGGCTCCTGGAAATGAAACACAAACAGATTATTAAAAAAGAGCTTCCCGTTGGGAGAGAAACAGTATTTACAAGAGAAGATGTGCCTAGCTGGACCTCTAATTGCTGTTCATTATCTCATATTGATTTAATTAGTTGCTGCACTCAGGTCTAAATTGCCTGCTGTCCTCAGCAGGGATTTAGGAGCTCCGGTGTTTGAACTGACCTAGAGTGTAGCAAGATAAGCCTCTACCCTCACCCACAATGCAAGGGTCACCTAGCGAGGAGTCATTAACGGGCTGGACGGAGGTGGGCAAAGACAGTGAAATGTCCTCATGGGCTTCTTCTCCCGTCTGTTTAATCTGAGGTGGCTGTGAAGAGCTAATTAGCTGAAGTAATTAGAGAGAGCATCTTCCTAACACAGAATTAGAGCGTCTTTGTGAAAGCATCGTAAGATATATCGCCTGGGCTGCCTGCTAGAATGGGAGGCTGCTTGGAAAGCCAAAACCTTGTGAGATGCAGGCAGTGAGACATCAGGGTAGTGAATAGTTTTCAGTGAATACACAACCCTCCCCTTCCCTAGGAGACATGCTCAGCAGAGTCAGTCCTGCACAGAACTCAGCTCTGTGATGACCAAAGCGCTTCACCTAACCTGGTTTCTAAAAACAAAAAAGGCTGAGTGTTGTTAACATTTTTGTTTAGTGGTCATTTGGGACCAATTGTTTTGCAGATTTCTATTTTACAACTGCAAGTGATTAATGAGGGAGCTGGCAATCGGGCTTAAAAAGATTGCTAATTGCTTCTTTAAGGTAATCATGTCCAAGCAGCAGCATGACACATTGTAGCCTGAGCCGCGACCAGCACTCACACTGACGCTGAATTCACGAGCTTCAAACTGCTGCTTCTTGTGTTAAATTCAGATTCTCTCTGAACGAATCTGGCAGCATCAGATACAGTGTGAAAGCAGAGTGCTCTAAGCATAAACTACTTCACGTGCACCTGGCGCTTGGAGCTAAGCCGGTTTACAGCCGCTGAGGATCTGGTCTGTATCTGAATTCATCTGTCTGGCGCTCTGAGGTGGTGGCAGTGGTATCCCTGTGATGGACTGCATTTGCCATGGACCTCCTCTGCTCTCTGCTCACTGAGCCGGCGACTCTGGAACATTCCAAACCTCTCCTCAGCGTCAAGTAGCCGCCATTTTGAAAGCAATCAATCTGCCAAACCAATGTTTGATTGCCCCTGCCCTCATGCCCAGTGTGAAATGAGAACACCCTGGCATCCTGAGAGTTCAGTCAGCGGACTCCTGGCCTGAAGAGCCAACAGGTTCTTTCTGGTACCCAGGCATTGCAGCCATGCTCATAGCATATCCCCTCTCCCCTGCCTCGAGGCCGGGGGATTTGACATGCATTTTCTTTCTGATTCTTGTATTTTATTCCTCTTTGGTCTCTGAATTCCATTCTCATCAGTGTTTCTCAGTCAGAGGGGCTCACAAGGGGGTCACAAAAGGCAATAGGCGGCGGGGGAGGGGGGGGGATTGTGAGGCACTGAAAATTGTATTGTAGTCTAAAGGAAAGAGAATCTCACTCCCCACTCCCCTCATGCCCTTACACTTCACAGGCAAGTGTTCTCTGTCAACCCCTTGAAACACGCCCACAAACCCATTATATAGGCGTATCGTTGTTATCGTTCATACGTGTTTGACTCTTCCTTGTACAGTAAACTTAAAGGGGGTAAAAAAAATGTTGAACGTCAAATAACAGGTCGCAAACCTGGAAAGGTTGAGAAATACTGGTTTGGCTAAATAGATACCATCTGCGGGCGTTGTTCACAATTCCTTTCCCATAGGGATATTCCCCACCACAGATACTGCATATTGGGTTCGAAAAAGAATTAGATCCGAGGAAACTGGACATACAGCATCTGTTAAAAAATGATCCTTTGTGCATCGAATCAGTATTCTACAGGGCACTCTAGATTCAATACATCAAAGGTTGAAGAATCATACAACCCCATTAGCTACAAACTTTAATTTCCCTTCAAGGCTGGTATGTTACAGTGAAACTACCACGGCAATTACAACTTTTCCTTCACTGACAACCTGCTTAGATCAATGATGTCCTCTTCTCAATATCTTGACTCAAGAAGGGATCCATCAGCCAAAGAAAACCGTCCATGGTGAAACAACAGGACCCCATTATTCTCCTCAAAATAACCTGTCAAGAGGGCTTCAGTACAGGCTGTGCATTTCCTAACCAGCCAGGGTGGAGTGGTTTCCTCCAGAGGGACACACTCAACATCTGGGCAGAACGCTTGGTCCTGAACACTGTGTGCATTCTAGACTCTACTTATTCTTGGAAACATAGATTTATACTTGAAGCCCAGAGCTACTATATCTCTGGGAGGAGGAACTGACAGGTCTTTTGGATTAAATATTTAAAGCAAAAGAAAACTTAGAATTGGGCCAGAAAAATTTAAAGCTACAGCTAAGAGAGATACATGTGTTTGTAGATATACCATCCAATGTAGCCTTTAAAACCACAGAGGAAGGGGGGGACACAGAGCCATTGGCATGAGGGGAAAATGGGGGACCCTGGCATGGAGGAAAGGAGGGAACTGGGGGCATAAGGTGTCCCTGGCATGAAGGAGAGGATTGGGGGATGCTGCAGGAAGTTCCTCAAATGCAGGGGATGGGAAGGTGGCTGGCACACAATTTGCTCGTGGGAGGAAATGGAAGGAGCCTCTGCTCTGTGCCCTTTGCTCAGCCTACAGAAGTGTTCACAGACAGGTACAGCACCGGCCATTCCATGCATGTTCCCACACGTCACTGCAGCTCCTCCGGGGACAGTCTGCTTTTGAGGGCGAAAGAGGAGCTGGGCGTCCAGAGCCATGGTTCTGTCCTGGGTCTCCCTGCTGGGTCTACCTGCTTCATGGTAGAGCTGGGGCACCTTTTTCGACCAAAACATTTCGTGGTCAAAAAATGCAGATTCAGGGTGACCCGAATATTTTGCAAGAAAGTGTCGATTTCAGTGAAGGGTGTTGGTCAAAAAAAAAAATCTAAAAAGAAAATTCAGTAAACAATCAAAATATTTTGTTCTGATATTTTTTAAACAAAATGTGCAGATTTTTTCAATTTGAAATGACTTTTCATTTAGAAATTTCCTTTGGTTTTGTTAACAAATGTTTAAAATGCTCAAAATCATTTGACCCAAAACAATGAGGGGTTTTTTCAACGTTTTCATTCACTGAAAATTTTGAAGAATTTCATTTTGGGGTCAACTCGAAACATCATTTTCCCGCTTGTTGGAAATTGCCAGTGCACAGAAAAGCCCATGATTTGTCCCAAGTGAGTGCCAACTGTGAGCCTGACGTCTGTGATGTCACCTAGGAACTGGACGGAGACCCACCCTCTCATTTCCCAAAAGCTACTGAACAGCCCTGTGCTGGTAACACTCCCAGTAACCCCAACATGGGCCAGACTTGAACTGGGGCTCGGGAGACGAAAGGCTTTGTACCCCAGCACAGTATTTAGCTCCATTTGCTCAAACAGATTCCTGATGCTTCATACTCATCCCACCTCTTAGCAGCCTCCTTTTGTGTGATTATGGGCACCTTATTATAATGACTAATCCCGCAGTACAGGAGTACTGGAGCAACATTACCGTACTTCCAGGGTCTGGCCAATTGCTTTAAAAAGGGTGACCTTGAAATTAAAAGATTTTACATTCCTATACCACCCACACGCGCACGTGCACACACACACACACACACACACACACACACTTGTATGTACTATGTACAACCCTCTCCCAATAGAGGACGAGTGTAGTTGAGGGACTAAGTTGCCTTTTATTTAGAACTTTGTACAAACTAGTATTTTCCTTTCCATGGCATGAAGCCAGGGAGCATAGAGGAGCAGTAATAAATCTACCCACTGAACTAGAGCTGACTTGGGAATTGAAAAGAAGAAGAAGAAAAATCAAACAGGAGTGAGTGTGGTCTCTGTACCCGAGATAGATGGCCTGGTGGAGCCATAAAAAAAAAAAGTGGTACAGAACTTGTGGACGGAACTGGATGCAGTAATTATGATCCTTGAATGAGTAAGGGCAAAGCGACTTCCAGCTATCACCTCCTACTCCCTAAGAAGGTTGGGCCCTGTCTCTAGCTAGGTGAAAACTATGATTTAAGTCAGGCATTTTAGATTTGTTAATGCAGTAGATGGACGGTATCTACTGGAAATGTTGGAGCTTTTAGTGCTGGCATGCTCCAAGGGATCTGCACGCCAGCAAGTGGGGGAGGGAAACAGGCCTTGCTACATTGGAAGCTCCAGGTGATAGCTGAGAAATCTCAGTTTGTGCATCAGATTTATAAAAAACACAGAATTCAGCAATTTGCAGAATGTTACTGGCCAGTCTGACTGCCTTGAGAGAATGAATGTCCTTGGTACAGGCTATTCCTCCTAATAGATACAACAGAATAAAGGTTAGACTAACCTCACCAGGAAACAAAAGCTATTGTACAGTTAAATATCTCCCATAACCCTCCAAAGCAGATGCATCCTAACTCAGTCTTCACTGAAGATCTTACATGAGTGCCTTGTTAAGAAATTGAATTTGATTTAACAAAGATGTGGCTAACTGGAAATTGCATATTGAGCATCTAGAGCAAAACCTGTCCTTAATTCTGCAGATGCACACACAAACATATACGCACAGGCAAGAGTGAAGGTAGTTAAGTGCACAACTAGTTTAGCACACTGATGTACACACTTGTGAGTTCAAAGAATGCACAAGCTCCGTTGGGGAATCCAACAGCTGTGCTGAGCCAGGTGATATTTTTGATTTTCTTTTCAAAACAAAATGTAAAAAATATAGACGTTCAAACACAGAAAGTGTATATCCCAGCTAACAGCAATGCAACATTAAGGTTACAACGTCAAGCACTGAAATTGCAGAAGTCAAAATTATTCTGAGTGATGATGGTCTTCTGGTCGTACTGCATGCAGGTCTTAGCTTATCATCCTCTATCCCTTGTGGAATCTAAACCTGGACGTATCACTCTTCGTTGCTGCAGCAGTTCCTTTACATTGGAATGAATGCACGCTCAGCATTAATGATGCACTGCTACTGTTTTAGTAGCATGCAGTCTAAACTGCTTGGAGATCCTCATGCAAAAGATGCTAAGGACGTTATAGCTGTTAGAAGGATGAATGCGCTGCAGCTGAGACACTATATCTTAGAGGCTTTGACATTTCTCAATTCTCAAGGAGAATTTGATTAATATCCTTCCTATTTTATCATAGTTCAGTGAGTCCCTAGCCATAGAAATCGTCACAGTCAGTTGTGGAAACAGTGGGCTGTTTGTTCTCCGCAGGTTGGGGTCGGGACCAAGTAGCTTTGTGTTCAGGAAGCACAATCTCCCATGGTTGTGTTCAGCAAAGACACAAACATCTGCTCTGACAGGTGCCACTCTGTGCCACTTGGTGAGCAGGATCCGTCAGCAGCAGCTAATTCAAAACTTGCATTTTCAATATCAATTTTAAAACATTTAACATCTCCTTGTTGGCACCCAGGCCAAAAGCAGCACCATTAAAATCAACTTAAATCTTTGTTTCTTGTCAAATCACTGAACCACGCCTCTTGCTAGTGACTGCATTGTCAGCCCAGCCCTGTGCTCTGAGCACCAGCACCAGCTAGATTGCCAGGGCTGGCACAGACCGCGTTTGCAGAGACCCGTTTTCAAGAGTCTCTGCCAAGGCTGCCTGAACTCATTGTCTGGGGATTCTCTTACTAGTTGATGGGCCCATTATATTAACAATAAGCTGCATAAATGGTGCAAACAATATCCATCAGCGTTTATGCGCGCTGTTCTGTGGATTTGTTTTGGCCCCAATGGTGTTCATGTTTCATGGCTACCCTAGGGAGCGGATTTGACAGAAACCGTGCACTTTAAACAAATATTCACAGAAAGCGAATTTCAAATGAATAATCACAAGTATTCACTCCAGGAAACCGGATCCCAAGTTTTACACCTCCACCAGGTGAACAGGATCCCACCAGCTCACCAGGCCAAACAGCTCCCACTTAGTGAATTTTGAACATTGCAGGGTGGAAACCAGCTGCAGCTCAAGAATCAGTCATCAACATTATTTGCCAAATATCTTCACCTCACAAACAAATCTGAGACAAGCTTCGGCCATTCACAAATGGCGAAAGAGATGACATTTCCCATGCATTGTTGATCACTTATGATTTGCACAGCTTATTTAATGGTCATGAATTATTAGAGCCTGGGTTTTATTTCTCCTCCAAAAGACTTCTGCTCCACTCCACATCTGCTATTCCTCCCGTAAAGCTTGTTGGTTCTTGCACTACTTTAACTGCTTCTATCAGTGCCATTTGTTTATCATGAGCTCGGATTGTTTGAAGTTTTCAGTGTACTCTGCTATGTTGAACAAATTCCTTCTTTGAAATACAGATGCTCCTCATGCCGTCAGCCTGTCTTTGTTCCTGTCATGTTCCGTTATGTACCGCTCCAGGAACTGACAGTGAGGCCATATTTCCCCGCTCCCAATTCTTTCTTGCAGCTTTGGTTGTTTCCCGTGGAAACCCATCCATTGTGTTGCAAGTAACCAATATCACACCACTAGGCCTTCTTTCATCAAGTTCTTTTCACCATCCCTGTTTGAAATGGGTCCGCCTCTTTTCCAGCTTTCAAGCCTCACAGGTGTTTGTAGCAAAAAGAAGCAAATCTTTCTGTTCCTACATGTCACAGGGTTCCAACTCAGTGAGCAAATTCGGCGCCCCTGAATGTGAAGGCTAAGAGCAGGAGGGCAAGAACTCCTTCTTCCTCATCACTTTGCAAGTTTCTCGTCCTTGCCTTCAAGGAGCTACACAAACATCTTTCTACTTCTGATTATTACGTTAGCACCCAACAGAGATGAGGACTACGGTGTGCAAGGCAGTGTAAAAGACAGTCCCCACCCAACACACACGGCAGACACAGGGTGGGGAAGGGAGTATTGTCACCATGTCAGAGGTGTGGAAGAAGGGTGCAGAGAGATTAAAAGGCTTGGCCAATGTCCTGCAGGGAGTCTATGGCCAGGTCAGGAATAGAAACCAGGTCTCCAGTGGTGCCTTATCCACAAGACCAACCATCCTCTTTCCCTCTTGCCGTTAGCTCTTGTGAGCGGTAGCCCCACTTGCTGTCCTAGCCCTGGGACACTCTTAGCACGCTGGAGGGTTCCAGGCAGCGGTGGTTTCATGTGTGCATATGTGGCAACATCCAGCCCTGCTGTAAGTGTCTGCACTTGACTGATGGCCACCTCTACTGTGCATCCCAGTTTAACAACCAAAGAATCTCTGCTGACCGTTGTTCAAGCCCACACATCTCGTGTGTGCACCTGTAGCATGCCACGCAGGGCAAAGGCCAGAGCTTCCTTTGAGCTGGGCGACTGGCCGCAGGGCTCTAACTTGGCGACAGGTAACAGTGCGGAATGTGTTTCAGGTGGTGCTTGAAGGGTTCAGTTCAAAACCACTGTCTTTCTGCACAATGGACTCTAAAGTTGCCAACATTGTGAATTTGGACAAATGCTGCACTTGTGCCTTGAGCTTGCTGTTAACTGTGCTGCGCGTCTCACCCATGACTTGCTTCAGTGGGTCACAGAAAACCTAAGAGAAGTTAAATTAAGTCATAATATGTATTATGTCTGCAAAGCACAAAACACAGACTCTGCCTCACAGCCAGATGGTGAACCATGATCTGCTGAAAGCAGAATCCCGACCAGCCAAAAGGGTCTGTATCGCGAATCCATCACAATCCTCCCTAGATACTGGGTTTATTTGGCAAGGAGTAGTTCCTCTCACCATCACTAGGAGGCCTGGTGTTAGGTGCCAGAATTGTGAAATAGGGCTTCCATTTACAAACGTCAGGAACCAATCACATCAGAAATCTCTCACTGCTCAACGGGAAAGGGGCTTTGCATTCTGACAGGGACAGAGTTGGAAAGGACGGCTAGCAAATCATACCTAAGCCTCTGATTCAGCAAGATACTTAAGCAGATAATTACTTTGGAAGTCAGCAGGGGTGCTCACACACTGCAAACCAGGGGTGTGTGTAAGTACCTTGTTGAACGGGGGCTTCAGGGATGTGATGGAGCTTTGGACAGGTTGTATTTACAGTCACATCTATTTCTGACAAAGCTCCACAGTTATAATGATGCCACAGTATGGAAAAAAGGCTCTGATTCATCTCCTTAAATCAAAGTAGAGACACTAGGCGCACACTGCACAGGGTCAGGGATGCAAGAGGCCTGGCCTTAGTAGCTTTCATTGGCACCATGGAACTTTTCGACAGTGCTAGAATCTCCTTTGGTGTTTTCTTCTTTCCAAGGGTCAAGAATGCTTTGCTGGATGTCTAGTGTTTGTCAGGGGAATATCTGGTGCTTTCCTAGTTACAGAAACTGTTTGCCTGCCCACTCGGAAACAGCGATGGAGAAGCCAACTAAGTGTCAGCTAGTAACCTGGGGGGAATTTGAACTTTTCCAGTGTGGGGTTTATGCTTGAGAACTGCTCAGAAGCCCATTGATCATGTTTATGTTGATGAACATTCTGTGATTTTGGTAAAGAACATTCCATTTGAGCCAGGACTCTGACGTTGCTTTGGAATTGTATGGGGACAAATCTGGGTGTGATGTATATTGTACAGTCTGTCAGGGATGTGGACGCGCTTCACTGCGTCAGAGGCTGCAAAGGAAAAAACCCTTGTGGTTGCAGGCTCAGAGACTTACAGGGAAAGCACCAGAGTACACCTGGAGCTGGTCCAGGCATGTCCTTGTGTTAAGAGTCCGAGGTTTGCTTCTAGCATCTTAAATGTTTCCAAATGTCTTGGAAAGCAATTGAAGAGACAGTGCATAGATGCTGAGCAAAGGCCAGTGAGCTGACATGTCAGGACTGATCTTGGGCAATGAAAAAATCACTTGTCTCCATAGTTAAATATGTTAATAATATTTACTTGTTCTCTATATATTGACCCAATTATAAATACTGTGCATTTGCATGTATGAATCACACTAATCATCCTTTTTATTGCATATCCCTGCTTAATTGCAATGCAATGAAGTGCATAATTTAAACGCATTGGACCTTGAGAAACTAAAGAGAGGTTTACCTTTCATCGCAAATCTCAGAACTGAGGTAACATGGATCATAACTAACTACTCTCTGCAAGCTCACAAGTGCCTGAGGGAATAATATTCTCTCTTTCTCTCTCTCACTCACCCACACAGAGCCAGGTTTGGGATGAGGATCTGTGCAAATGGGGCAACCGAGGCAGCTAGGTTGTAAACAAGCCATTTGTTCAAGAGCATTAATTGTGTAAGCACGTTTCTCTGTGTTTGCCGCTAACACTTCCTACGTTGCAAAATAAACACATAGGGTGAATTCCTGGGGCCAGACTTGCACCCACAGAATCACATAGGCTAGAGCTGGGGAAGCACTAAGTAATCCATCTTCCTGGCAGTTTAGGATTCTTCTCAATTTATTGAGGCTGACAGTTTTGAAGCTGAGCTGATCAATCCACATTTCCTGAGTTTCAGAGCTGCTGATCGGCTCCCTTTGAAATCACCTTTTTTTCCCTGCCTTCCTCCCTTGTCCCCAAGGACTCTTCAGCAGAATGTAACCAGGATAACATGACCATAATAATGGTTATGGTCAAGTTGATTGTTAGTACTCATAAGGACAAGGTGAGTTCAATGTGGTTCCCTCTCCCTGTCTGTGATGTCTGCACTCAACTTCTGCCTGTGATGATGATTATTCCCTTCTAAGGAAAATACACTGCTCCTCTCCAGAACTATGAATCGATAAGCCCTCCTCTGAGCTCCAGTGAGCATGAGTCTTTCATTAGCTGGTGCAGCAGCAGTTCTTTCTCTTGAAGAGTAAGCTTTTCACTGCTTCACCTGGCTATTTCGGATTGGCCGGTGGTACCACTGAATGGCAGATTCTTATGGGAAAGAGCTGGTAAGGTTTAATTAAGGAAATATCATCGGCCATATAAAGTCAACCTGATGTGGTGCTGTATAATATCACTGTAAAACGCCTGGAGAATGCATAGGAGTGACCCCAGTGATTTAATTTACCTTTTAATGGTATAAATAGGTGGCTTGTTAATTTCTCAAACAGACATCCCATGGATATTTTTGGACTGATCGGTAAGGCACTTATTAGTGCCCGTCATTGCCCCATTAGTGTTCTCCTCTGAGTGTTTTATGGATGAACTGTTTATCCATGGTATTTCACATACCACATACACGCATGCTTCGTTTTGAACACTCGAGTTAAATAAGAGACTATGCCCTTGAGTTTGTAAAGTGTAACTTATCAATTTTATGTCATTTTGTCATGCAGATATAATAGCTTGCTTTGTGTCCCAGTTGAGAGCCCCTGCAGTTCAGAGAGAATGCTAATGCTGGGTTTAATATAGAATCATAGACTCGTAGAACTGGAAGGGACCTCAAGAGGTCATCTAGGCCAGTCCCCTGCACTCAAGGCAGGACTAAGTATTATCTAGACCATCCCTGACAGGTGTTTGTCCAACCTGCTCTTAAAAATCTCCAATGATGGAAATTCCACAACCTCCCTTGGCAATTTATTCCAGTGCTTAACCACCCTGACAGTTAGGAATTTTTTCCTAATGTCCAACCTAAACCACCCTTGCTGAAATTTAAGCCCATTGCTTCTTGTCCTATCCTCAGAGATTAAGGAGAACAATTTTTCTCCGTCCTCCTTACAATCTTTTATGTCCTTGAAAACTGTTATCATGTCCCCGCTCAGTCTTCTCTTCCCCAGATTAAACAAACCCAGTTTTTTCAATCTTCCCTCATAGGTCATGTTTTCTAGACCTTTAATCATTTTTGTTGCACTTCTCTGGACTTTCTTCAATTTGTCCACATCTTTCCTGAAATGTGGCGCCCAGAACTGGACACAATACTCCAGCTGAGGCCTAATCAGCGTGGAGTAGAGCAGAAGAATTGCTTCTCATGTCTTGCTTACAACACTCCTGCTAATACACCCCAGAATGATGTTTGCTTTTTTGCAAAAGTGTTACACTGTTCACTTGTACTGCAGAAAGGGATTTGGGGGTCACAGTAGATCACGAGCTAAGTCTGAGTGAATAGTATTACGTTGTTGCAAAAAAAGGGAACATTATTCTGGGATGTATTCGGAACACAACCTAGATTTGCAACTACATATGCAACTAAAGGAACTAGCAGCCCTCTAAATACTTGGGTGTATTTCACAGGTAGATTCATGCTGCATTAGGAGATTGGTTAATAGGAGTTAACGCGCCCCCCAGGGATGGGCTAAAAAGCACTTAGTCCTGCCTCCATGCAGGGGCCTGGCCTAGATGACCTCTCAAGGTCCCTTCCAGTCCTAGGATTCCTAACCGCTCTTAGGCTATGTCCACACTTGGCGCTGAGATGCATTCCCCGCCCCCACAGATGCTGCCACCCAGCTAGCTTAAAACCTGTAGCGTAGCTGTGGTAGCAGGAGTGCACTGAGCGGCAACCTGGAGCCACTGCCCAAGTACATACCCATGGGGTCCCAGCAGGCTTGTACTTAGTGTGGCTATCGCATGCCACTGCCCATGTCACTGTGGCTACACTACCCTTGTTAGTGCACGAACTCAAGGGGAGCTAGCGTCAACACTGTACCTGGGACGCTGAGCAGTCCAGCAGGTGTGTTCTACCTGTATGAACCCGGGATACTGAGCAGTCCAGCAGGTGTGTTCTACCTGTCTACCTGGGAGACTGAACAGCCCAGCAGGTGTGTTCTACCTGTCTACCTGGGAGACTGAACAGCCCAGCAGGTGTGTTCTACCTGTATGAACCCGGGATACTGAGCAGCCCAGCAGGTGTGTTCTACCTGTCTACCTGGGAGACTGAACAGCCCAGCAGGTGTGTTCTACCTGTCTACCTGGGAGACTGAACAGCCCAGCAGGTGTGTTCTACCTGTCTGTACCTGGGAGACTGAACAGCCCAGCAGGTGTGTTCTACCTGTCTACCTGGGAGACTGAACAGCCCAGCAGGTGTGTACTACCTGTCTGTACCTGGGACGCTGAACAGCCCAGCAGGTGTGTTCTACCTGTCTACCTGGGAGACTGAACAGCCCAGCAGGTGTGTTCTACCTGTCTGTACCTGGGAGACTGAACAGCCCAGCAGGTGTGTTCTACCTGTCTACCTGGGAGACTGAACAGCCCAGCAGGTGTGTACTACCTGTCTGTACCTGGGACGCTGAACAGCCCAGCAGGTGTGTTCTACCTGTCTGTACCTGGGACACTGAGCAGCCCAGCAGGTGCGTTTTACATACAGATCAACAGTGAATTTATCAATTTTGAAAAAGTTTTTAAAAAGTTTTGCTACAATAAATGGCAGTTTTATACAGCAATAAAAGTCTATTAGGTGGTTGTCAGTGGTCCACAAATTTTGCCTCTGTTTGGACCTGTAGATCCAGTATGTTGTTGTTGCTTCCACTGGGTCACTCTACCTCAATTACTAAAGTCTTCAGGTGCCAGTTCTCATGAATAAGCAATTATTTAGTGGATAAAACAAATCAACATTTTAAACACTTCTTATAGCTTACAGAAAGTTCCAACCGTTATGCAAATAGATCTGTTAAATAAAGAATATTCCTAGGTAAAATAATTATGCAGAGCAGTTTCCCCTCTGCATAAGGTGCCAAAAATTATCTCAATGATGCCAATTATCTGCTTGTTAGCACTGACATTATCATAGTCATTACACAGAACTAGTGCCGTTTATGTAAGATCTACACTGTGCTCTATTGTAATTTTTTTCTCTATTTACAACTCTGTATAATAAATGTCATTTCTCAAATGTTAAGGTATTTGGTATTTAATCTATCATTAAGGCTCTGAATTATATCTAGCCCTATTAGGAAGACTGGTTTTAAAACCCTGAGGCATAGCAACAAAAAAAAGCATCAAATCATGTAACGTGGGGGAGACGTGAAGAGGAAAACAGTTCTGTATAAGTCCGTTTAACAATAGAAAAGCAGGGCTGGTCTCACCACTGAATTTTTCTTGTTGCATTATGTGCAGAAAAGGCGCTCTGGCGTTCCAACAGCTGGGCACCCCGCTGATATTTATATTGAGTTAACAGCACAAAATTTTGCCATACAATCATAGATTGAGTGGGAGCCTGCTGACTTTGGGATCCCCTCCACCTACTATAATTATGGTATTTAATATGTGTGTGTGTGTGTGTGTGTGTGTGTGTGTGTGTAAAGCAATTCAGCAATTTCCATGTACACAGTGCTTTGTATACATTACCTCATTAAACCTGGAGCCATCTCTCAATCTATCTTTGTTTGTCATCTGTGTAATTTCTAGGACATTCATCATTGTGGGAGCTAGTTAATGTGAGTAAGTTTTATTAGCCCCATTTACAGCTGGGGAAAGGAGGCAAAAATCTTCCTTGAAACCACATGTTTTTGGTATAAAAAAACCCCCAACCCATTTCATGAACATTTTTGAAATCAGTTGTTTTTTAATTTTAAAAAAATATTTGTGAGTTTTTTCTAGGGTGCCCAGATAGCAAGTGTGAAAAATCAGGACAGGAGGAGTGGGGGGGCAATAGGTGCCTACCTAGGACAAAGCCCCGAATATCGGCACAGTTCCTATAAAATCAGGACAGCTGGTCAGCCTTGTTTTTTCCTCCTATTTATCAAACAGCTTTACTTCGTTCAATCTTAAAAATCCTCTTATTCAGTGGGTCTGCGGACTCCTGCTTCCTCAAAATAGCCTTTGCCACAGACAACTGCCAATACTCTCACGATCAGTTGTTCTTCGGATTCCTCCAAATTTCGGAATGTGTAAAAGCTAGGAAAATGGAAACCCTTCGCTCTCCAGAGATAGCGCTGATTAATGTATTTATTTCTTGAGATCTGTATTAAGCACGTCAAAGAACACCCCTCCCTGGCTCTGAGCACTCTTGACAAACTCTGAAAAGTACAATTCAGAACAAACTCCGGTCTGATTAAAATCATGTTTAATAGAGAATGGTTTTCTAGTCCTGAGGAAAAAATTGAGATTTTTCCCATCGCAAATTAGCAGGGCCGGCTCCAGGCACCAGCGTTCCAAGCTGGTGCTTGGGGCGGAAATGCAGAAGGGGCGGCAGTCCGGCCATTCGCGGCGGCAATTCGGCAGCAGGTCTGCCCTCAAGCCGGCCGCGGCGGCAATTCAGCACGCTGCTTTGGGCAGCACAAATGTTAGAGCCGGCCCTGCAAATTAGGACAAAAAGTTGATGAATAATAGTGAAATGTCCAAAATTCAGGAACGCTCTCGTCAGACTTACAAAGCCCTACTAACCCACTCACAGATCCCCACATGGACAGAGCCCCGTCTGTTGCAATGGCAGTGAGCTTCTATAAAGGGAAATGGTGTTTCGCAACTAACATCAATGCCTCCTTTAGATCTCGTCCACGAGTTCTGTCCTTTAGTGGCCAGATATCCAGGAGTTCCTCCCTTACAACACAGTCGTCAGACACAGTCTGGACAAATACTGATCGTTGAGGTTTATCCTGTGCATGGCACGACTCATCCAAAGCAATGCTCAAAGACTCCCACTGCGGAAGTTGGGAGTGCAGTTGCGATTCGATGTCACTGTTCAGGTGGAGATTCTGCGTTCTGTTGTGTGGCGTGAAAGCTGCAGATTCTCGTTCTCTGGTGACAGGATTGAAATCACATCAGTGCGGCACATTTTTATAACCTCGCCTTCAGAGTAGGGCTTTTTCCCACGGGCTATGTGCTGAGCACCCACCATTTCCCCACCCCAGAGTTGGCTCCTGGCAGGAGCCACATATTTTCTTTTGAAGAGCCGCATGCGGCTCCAGAGAAACCAGTTGGCCACCCCTGGTCTAGATAATACTTAGTCCTGCCATGAGTGCAGGGGACTGGACTAGATGACCTCTCGAGGTCCCTTCCAGTTCTATGATTCTATGATTCTAAGAGAAATTTCTATGGAAAACTCTCACATTGCTAGATAGTTCAGTTTGGCTGTTTTGCTGACCTGGCTCATTGCTGACAACACGTGACATAACAACAACATGATGAATCTGGTTCACTGTGTGCCCATCTGGTGATGTCCAGGAGTATTTATGAATGTCCTTACATTTGAACAAAGTGCCTCCAATAACCATGTCATTAATCTTGAATAACTCTCTTTGGGCCATTTTTCTTGTGCAGACCTTGTTTATCCATAACTCCTCCATCCTGGGTGCTGTCTGTACCTCCGCTTAATTTCGCCATAATTACTGGAACACCATGCTTAAAAATCTTCATTGTCCGATGTTATTTATGTGAAACTTTGCTCTGAGCATTACTTGAAGATTACTTGCAGGCTCCCGGCTATCGTTGGATCATTGCTTTCTCTGCTTCTGTTAACAATCTGCCTTCTACTTTTTCCATTATATCCTTTGCCATTATGCATGACTGTCTTTCCTACCATGCAGCACTTTCTTTCTCTGTCTCAGTAGCTCTTGCAGACTTCAAGCCTGTCCAGACTACCTCTCTACTTGCTGGACTAGTTCAATCTGTTTGCTGGTTGAAGTCAACATTTTGCCATTTCATACTCCAGTTTTCTCTAGGCTGGTGCGGGATGGGAGTTTGGCTTTTCTCCATGTCACTAGGTTCTAGAGCGGTTTTTCCCCAATGTTTTTCATGGCTAGAGCTCCCCTGATCATCTTGGTTAATGTTGATTTTAGAGACCGGCAAAAACATTTGGTTTCTCCTTTCTGCAGTAAAGGTGAACGATGGAATGTGTATAGAATTAGTAACATTTGTTTAGGATGCATAAACTTGCAGTTTGGAGTTGCATCCAGATCAGAGAAGAAGTTCATGCACCATGTGTAGTGCAGATCTGTGATAAAAGCACATGGGACTAAGAGACTGAAGTATGTCACAGGGAAGGGATCCCCATTACCCACACTGGCTTTCTGCTGAGTACGATCTCAGTATTAACTTGCAGCATGGAGGCAAAGACAGTCATTCATTAGGTAACTTTCCTTAGCACCACTGGGCTCAATGCCAAAGGCACAGAGCTGTGATACTCCAGTGCATGGCTGTTCCTGCATGAAGGAAAGAAAAGGAAAAAAATGGAGCATGGAGAGGGGATGCTAAAGTGTGATAAGGTGTTCTCTGTCAGGAGCCCTCTTCTTGCCATGCACTCCCCCTCTTGCTCCAAAATACTGCATATCAGCTGACCCTCAGGGCACATCTTCTCAGGAGGATGCTGAAGAAGCAAACATTATTGGGGGTGATGCTTAAAGACAAATGGGGAGTTTGGTTTAATTTTGTGCTGCCTAGTTATTTACTATTATTGTATTGTCTTCTGGTATTTTTGTTTGTTGGTTTTACTGACTGTGTTTATAAGGATTTATCAGAGGTTCACAGAATGTTCAGGGAAGGTCCTCTTGTTGTTGTTAGCAAGCTTGGATGTCTTTAGAAAAAAAATATAAACTTTTGGGAGCCTCTCAGCTGAATTACTGCAAACTTTCTGAAGTTCACTCGTCAGAAGAGCTGGGCAATTTTTGCCAAAAAGTATTCATGAATATTCACTTGAAGCAGAAAGCCCATAGTGAAGTGATCATATTATTGATACCGCTGGGCACAGGACAAAAATTAATAAAACTTTTTGCAAAATTGGCAATAAATTATTTGAGGAAAATGTTCCCAAATTGCTCACCCAAACCTGCTCATCAATAACTGAGCTAAAAGGGAGAAAGCTTAAGTTTTTTCCAGCATGAAAACAAAACAGTGGCAGCACTTTCATTTTTGCAGATCTCTATGTGACAAAACTAAAGACAGGTTAAATTATCGTAAATGGAACAATCACATTATTTATGTTAATTGTCACTCATTACGTTGGGGAAAAAATATGAGCCTTGCAGTGAAAATACTAAAGCTTTATCACAAAGAATGCATGTGCCAGAGATTCACTTCAGAGCCTTCCACTGAAAGTGAGAGAGAACAGCACAGGAGGGAAAGTCATACTATATTTAGGAACGTTCCCTTCATTTCATTAAGAAAGCCCCAATCCTGCAATGGACTCATTGGAGGTAGAGCCCTGAATCTGCAGAGAAATCTTTGCAATACTGAGGCCTAAATGAATAAAGAAAATTATTCATAGATTCAGGGCCGGTGCAAGGAAGTTTCGCGCCCTAGGCAAAACTTCCTTGCACCAGCACTGCAGCCCACCCTCCACCCCCCGCGATGCCACACACACACCCCCAGTCAGCTCCCCCACCCGCGGGAGCTCAGCCTCCCCACCCACAATGCCACCCCCCTCAGCCAGCTCCCCCGCCCGCGGGCGCTCAGCCCCTCCCACCACCCGTGACCCGCAGGCCGTAGGAGCTGAGCGGGGAGCCCCGGGCAGAGGGGCGGCATGCCGCGGCTGCCCCCTGGCTCCCCGCTCAGGCACGGAGCGTGGGGGTAGCGGGCCGGCTTGCGTCGGCTGACCCCTGGCTCCCCACTCAGGCACTGAGCGGGGGGGAAGGGGGGCAGCTCGCGGTGGCTGCCCCTCGGCTCCCCATTCAGCGGCTCAGTGGGGAGCCAGGAGGCAGCCACCCACCGCCCCCCAAATCTTGGTGCCCTAGGCAACTGCCTAGGGTTGCCTAGTGGGCGCGCTGGCCCTGCATAGATTCCAAGGCCAGACGGGAATATTGGATCATCTAGTCTGACCTCCTGTATAGCACAAGCCGGAGAACTTTGCAAAATCATTCCTAGAGCAGAGCTTTTAGAAAAACATCCCATCTTCATTTAAAATGGTCATTGATGAAGAATCCATAATGACCCTTGGTAAATTGTTCCAGTGGTTAATTGCCCTCACTGTTAAAAATACACGTCTTATTTCCAGTCTGAATTTGTCTAGCTTCAACTTCCAGTCATTGGATCATGTTATGCCTTCCTCTGCTCAGTTGAAGAGGCCATTATTAAATATATGTTCCCTATGTAGATACTTACAGACTGTAATCAAGTTACCCCTTAACTTTCTGTTTTTGCTAAATAGACTGAGCTCTTTGCATCTATCACTATAAAAGAAGTATTCTAATCCTTTAATCATTCTCGTGGCTCTTCTCTGAACCCTTCAATTTTTCAATATCCTTCTTAAATTGCGGGAATCAGAACTGGACACAGGATTCCAGCAGGAGTCATATCAGTGACAAATAGAGAGGTAAAATAACCTCTCTATTCCTGCTTGAGATTCTCCTGTTTATGCATCCCAGGATCGCATTAGCTCTTTTGATTACAGCATCACACTGGGAGCTCATGTTCAACTGATTTACCCACGACCCCCAAATCTTTTTCAGCATCCTTGCTACCCAGGATAGAGTTCCCAGTCCAGTAAGTATGGCCGACATTCTTTGCTCCTATGTTCCTACTGCCCCTGAATAAATTGTTTTAAAGTGTTTTATCGGGTATTGTGGAGAAAGGTATAAATCTCTGTATCTACTCCACTCTGCAAGGGTTTGTAACAGGTGCTAGACAATAATCTATTAATTATTGTGAAATCACTGATAACTGTCTCTGCAACAGGTTGCAAACCATCTCCTAATAGTGTATTATAACCATAGCATTCCTATGAATCATTACTAATTATTCTTGCTACCAGAGATGAAAAATTGCTGTCTGCAGAAAACAAATGAAAAACCAGAAAATGAACACATCAAAAAACAAGGAGGAGAAGAGAGGTTTCAAACATTTAAAATACTGCTGTAAAGACACAAAATTAAGAGGGAAAGGAAATATGCGGAAAACTCGGAGGGGAAGACAGACGTGCTGAAAGAACATAAGGTAAAAGGCCACTGCACGGCTACAGGCAAATACAGGGTGGGGAAGGAGATGTTAGCCAAGGATGGTGGAGAGGCAACTCAGCTGAGAAGGAGAGAGAAACCCAGAGGAGGAGAAAACTGAGTGCTTGTGAGAAACTAGGCATGAGAGATGCAAATGAGATACACGCTTGGAATCATGCAGCCAGAGAGGGAGACCAGGACAAGAGAAGGGGGAGATGAAGCAGGAGAAGAGTGTCACTGACTAGGGACATGGGGATGTTTTACTGTTGTACAGTACATTCGTGAATAGTCGAAGGTTACCTATGCACTTGATAAACTAAGGCTGTGAGTGTAAAACAAGCTATTTCTACAACAGAATTGTGTAACCCTGCAACAATTAAAATACCTGTTATTTTTAAAAAGGGTAATTATGCTGTAATTAGTTTGACACAAAACATTAAGCAGATTATTGTCACATTTAGGGAAATAGTAACTTCAAAGCAATTTCCTTCTAAAAAGAGACATTTACATTCCACCAGGAAAGTGCAAGCCTGACTGGAGGCACTTTGTAATTCAGTAAAATTTTGTTTCTAGCCCCGTGTAGCAGATCTGGACTTTGTGACAATGGGAAGCAGCTTTAGAAATCAGCCTTAGTGGCAGAAGTCGTGTTAATAACCTGAGCATTAGTCAAGAAGCACACACAGTTCTGCAAATGTTTGCTGTGTGCGCTATGATTTTCTCTGAGTCGACATGTGCCCACCTGTGTTATCACCTGTGAAGTTACATGTGATTTCATCCCTTGATGCAGATTTCTTCTGCATGATGGTGGAGTAACTATGCATCTCCGAAACCACGCCTAGGTCCTGATGCATGCGAAGTTCATTGCAAATGGACCAGATCCAGACAGCACAGTTAGGTATTTGGATTCAGCCTCTCTCTGCCATGATAGGGGGCCCTTTCCAAAGCAGGATCTGTCCCTGAACTGCCTCGCCCCAGCAGCATGTCTCATGGTGCAAATCCCTTGTCTTGTGAGGAACTCACTGGAGAACCAAAGCAAACAACTGGAGAACAGGCCGGCCAGTACCCTGAGCCTGTTTCCATAGCAATAGCGTTCCCGTCAATCTGACTCACGCACCCATTTTCCAGCTCACTGTCTCGTCACTTCCCATCCCCTCACTACCTGATGTAAGACCAGGCCGCACAAGCGGGGCGAGCTCACACTGCACAGGGCTGAGGCCGCTGCACCCGGAGAATAGACAGAGAATTACACAGCAGGAGAAGCAAAGTGATCTACAGCTCTGGCCTCAGTCGAGTTTAGAGGCCTGGCAGGAATGCATGGGGTGTGTGAGCTAGCGCTGTGTTCCTGTGAACCCTGCAAACATAGAGGACTTCAATGGAGGTCTAGAAATCACGACCCCTGAATCTCAGCCAGCCAAACTCAGTGCATTTTGTTGTGAATCGTTTTTCCGTCATCTGGCCACTCCCAATGCTAGCAATTACCCTCCCCCGCCCCATACCACGCTTTTCCCGCTCCTCTCATTCACCATGATTTGTTACCGTTCGACTGTGATGTGCTTTAATCTGGGGTATTGTGGCCAGCTCCGTTATGGGGCTATAAACATGACGCCCTTCAGGAATCCCAAAGCGCTTTGGAAGCAATGAGGAGTCCGGCCGCACAGCTCCGTTTGGACCATTGGAGGTTGTCACGCCCGTTTCCCAGACATCCAGAAAGGTGACGTGACCTGGCCCAGGCCACCCAGCACGACGGGGGGAAGCAGTACGAGTAGAACTAAGATGCCCGAGCTCCTGGGCATCGCTCACAAGCACATGCTTCTGCCGGTGGCTGTTTGGAGATGCCACGATCATTTCAAACTCTCCAGCTGGGACTTGTCTGACATTCCCCAGCCAGGCCCAGGCAGACCATGAAAACGGGCCTGGGCGCAACGTATGTCCCCTGGGCTTACCAATGAGCACGGCCTGCTGCACGCGCCACATTGTGCCCGCAGTTTGGAGAAGCAGGAGAGAACTCTCTGTCTCTCTTATAGTCACCAGCACCACCCTGTTGTCACTGAGGCCTCCTATATGGCAGCGTTGTGCCCCACAGGTGTGTATACTTATTTATTATCCCTGGTTCAGGAAAGGACTTATGCACAAGCTTAATTTCAAGCACATACTTAAGTCCTCTTGGCTTCCACAGAGCTTAAACATATGTTTAAATTGCTGTCCTGAAAAGGGTGCAATCCTGAACCAAGGTCTTGATGTCTAAAATGAACTTTGAGCCCATTCAAACATTGAAACAAACAAACTCATCCATGTCCCTTCGAGGGCTCAGTCACATATCTCTCCCCACCCCCACTCCCCTTCACTCAAAAAAACCAGGGAGAAAAAAAATCTTCAAAACACTCCAAAACACACCCCTCAGGCAAAGGTCCTCAGCGATAACTGCTGTTTTGAGCAGTTCCTACAAGAGTAATTTGCCCCTGGACTTCTTGAACAGGGACTCTTCTACCTGGCTGCTTGGGAGTCAGACACAGCCGGGTTTCACTACAATACCCTTGCATGTTACTGTCTTCGTATTCTACTTGGCCAACAGATTGGACTGAAGCTTATTTCAGGAACATGTTTTGGTTTAGAAGGACATGGTGGGATGTGGGATAAGTGGAGTGGGTACAAAGACAAACTAAATCCCAGATAATCGGCAGCTCAGAGATGCTATAAATTCAGTGGGGAAATCCCATTTAATACTTGCTTGGACTCCATCTTAAGACTGCTACAAAAGCCGGGTGCCTGCAGGCTGCTTGCCCTTGGAGGCTCAGAGCTCTTTACATAACGTACTCAGGTATTTATTTAATAAAAAGCAAAGGTAAGATTATACCCTTAATATAGGTGTGTTACCAAGCAAAGAATGAAATAGTGATAGAATTGCTCAAAAAACCCAACACAGTTATTCTCTGCAGGACATTTCAAAACATTTTATTTTTTTTTAAAAAGTTTTCTGCCAGCATTTTTTTGTTTTAAAAACCAATTTTAGGTTTTTCAGTAAAAATATCGAGGTGGGGGGGAGGGAGGAATTTACTAAACCCAAATTTTTTGTGGAAATGTTTGTTGTGCTGGGAAAAGCCATTTTTCCATCAAAAAAACCTGACTAGCTAAACTCAGCGAGCCTGTTTAAAAATGTGATGCTCATTATTTCTCTGTGCCTCCCGACCCAGAAATGAGGGGCTGGGGAGAGGGTCACACCTGACTCTTACAATATCAAATGAGATTTTCATGACAGACCTGATGCTAATCTCAGTTTAAACCAGGAGCAGCATCATTAACATCCACTGTAGCTCAGCTCAGAATCAGGACAGCATCTCTGGGGGGCAGGTGGGGTTGTCCTTATCTTCCTTACCCAGGCAGATCTGAAACCCCGAAGAGCCCTTTGGCCGGACTGATGACTTTGGTGTCTTGCTCAGCCTAGAAGAGCCAGCCCATTGCTGCTTGGGAGAGCCCCAGTTGCTCACTCCTCTGCTGAGGTTTCTATGAATTACCTTAAACGGCTGCATTTTAACTGGATCCTTCCCTGCCCAGCTCCCTATGGCCCCTGTGGCAGGTAATTGGAGTCTCATGGGTCTTGTCTGTGTGCAGAGGCTGGGCAGTCATTTTAGAGCCTCCAATCCCTGCTGAAGGGAAGCTAGATGCTGAGAGGAGACCCACACGGAACCTAGCCCTGCTAGATTTGCTGGGTGTAAGAGAGTGACTAGGTCTTCGAGTGCCCCCTGGGGTGCCAGCACATCCCATAATATACCTCCACCCAGCGGGGCCCCTAACGCCAGGCCCTGTTGGTCAGCAGACTGACTCCCAGCTGGGACAATCCGGGATAATCTTTAAAAGGGGGTTGGCTGCTCCGGGGACAGAGGGTGGAGTGGGGGTGAGGGTCAGGCTGCTCTGCTCGTGGGTGGGGTGGCTCTGGGCTGTGTCTAGGGCGTTAGGCTGGGGGGTGGGGATGTGGCTGGAGTCAGGGATTAGGCTTTTGTTGGGATCAGAAGCTCGTGACAGTAACTGCAACCCCGGGGCTCTGTGCAAACAAGCGAGGCTGCCTGGGAAAGTCTCTCTAGCTCCCCGGCCCTGTCCTGCTGTTGGAAGGCAGCAGCTCACTAAGCAAAGACCCTCCCGGAAATAGGCTCAGGCAGGCGTGTGCCCCCTCCCCTGCTTGCCCTGAGCAACCCCTGCGGGCAAGCTCCCAGACCTGGGAAGCGGTCAGGATATCAGACCAGGCTGAGTGGACCCCATCAGCCCAGCCCACTGCTTCCCCAGCAGTCAGTCATCTCTGGGCTGCAGACAGGACATTAGCATGTCCCCTGTGGAGCCCCCTGGTCCCCTAAAGGGCTGACAGCGCTGCCTTCCTCCCCTCTCTTGCACAGAACCAAACAGGTCTGTCAGGCCTGTCGAGGCACCCGCAGGGCTCCCGTCGCTATGGTACGTGGACACCTACACAGCTGGCCCCCAGAGATTGCTCCTCCGTCATCAAGTGTTCATTGGTGTCCTGCTGCCAGCAGCCCCGCACCCTGCCTGCGGTGTTCCTGGGGAGGCTGAGAGGGCTCGCTGGCACCTCTGCTCTGGGGAGAAGGGATGTTCCCGGAGACTGAGCTTTCCGGGGGCCTGCCCAAAACTTTGGAAAGAACTTCCCCTGGCAGTGAGGATCACCCCCAACTCCCCACCAATGTTCCCTCTAATTTTTGACAGGCCGTGTGCGCAAAAAATTTCTTCTATGCAAATTGTTGTGCTTCTGTGCAAATTTTTGTGCGCGTGGTGTTTCGCCAGGTGTGCGGGGTTTAGGATCTGTGTGCATGCGCACACGTGCACAGCTTAGAGGGAACAGTGCTCCCCACCTTCCGCTCCATGGGCAGGGAGCATTTCTCCAACCCCGCCTTCCCTCATGTGTCTGTGTGTGTATGTCGCACCATGTCTCTGTGTGCTTATTATTTACTTACCAAAGCTCCCAGATCTCCACTGCACACACTTCTCCGGGGGAGAGGGCGGGGGAACAAACATACCATGTTTTGTAGCCGCGCTGCCTAATGCACCGCAGGAAGATGCTCAGATACCACAGTGATGAGCTTGGTGTGAGAACCTCTAGAGAACAGAATAGAAGCCACTAGATTAGAACACGAGCCTCTGTGTTTCCTCTGTTCAATTTCCTAGTGCACCACAGAGTCCTGCTCTCTCACAGCTCATGCAGATCTTGGAGCCAAAGGGGCAGAAGCTTGTGTTGTAGGAGCTGAAGTTCCGGGCTCAATCCCCAGTGTATGTGGTCATGGTTCAATACCGGGGCAAGTCTTTTATGTGCACGGTGCCTCAGTTTCCCTATGCATGTACCAGTAATGATGACACTGGGGTACCTCAAAGGAATTTTGCTCAGCTTATTGAATGGTTACAAAGGGCTTTGAGAGCCTCACGTGAAAGTTGCGGGAGGAGTGACAGGGATTATGACTTTTCTGCACTGAACTCTCCAGAGTGCAAAAGGAATGTCTCTAACTTCGACTGCAAAAATCCACTGCCAGCCCAGGGGGCTTCAATGGGTGGCTGAAGCAGGGGGAAGTGATGGAAGTCACGTGCATCACCAGTGGAGCCAGGCATCTTGGAGCCCCTCTTGTTATTGGGTCTTTGTGCTGCACTGATTGCAGGAAAGAAAAAACTGCTGCCCCCTTGCGTGCCTGAGCATCAAAGCCAAGCAATGGGCACGCTGGGGTGCCAGGCTTGTCTGCAGAGGCCTGCAGTGTGGAAGATTGTCATAGAAGCAGCAAACGGAGTGCAAACCCTAGTGCAAACGGAGTTGGACCCTAGTTCACTCTCTGCACAGGAAGCTGTGCTGTGCTGAATCTCACCTGTCGGTGATACATGTGTGTTCCCATTTGGTGAGCGTGACGTGGATGAGGATGCCTTAGTGTCCTCTCCCCGACTTTCCAATAACGTCGCGGTCACAATAGCTTAATGCCGCGGTTCTCAGACTTTAGCAACCCGCGGGCCCCCATTTTGATTTTAAAATTTTCGCAGACCCCCAAGCCGGCTTCTAATTTTCCCCGGGGGTGCTCAACTCCCTGCTCTGACCCAGGCCCTGCCCCCACTCCACCCCTTCCCCCAAGGACCCACCTCTTCCCACCCCATCCCTGCCCCTCCTCTTCCCTGCCTCTTTCCACCCCCTCCCCCCGAGCGCACCCCATCCCTGCTCCTCCCCAGCACCTCCTGCATGCTGCTGTACAGCTGTTCCGCAGCATGCAGGAAGCACTGGGAGGGAGGGGAAGAGTTGATCAGTGGGGCTGGCAGCCCCAGACATGACTCGCGAACCCCTGAACCCCAGTTTGAGAACCACTGGCTTAATGCCATAAAGCCATTGCCAAACAGTGTGTGTGTCACTCTATGGAATTACCCCAGCCTGCTTTGGTAATGGAAGTTTTACACTAAATTTAACCCCCAAAACAGCCCGTCAGCCTGTTCCATCTTATTCCTGTTTTTATGACTTTCTCTTTGGTCTTTGTGAAAGGAATAACACATGTAACTTTAAAAGTGTCCCTTCATAAAGCAGGGAGGGCTTAGAAATATAAAACCTATGAAGTCTAAAAGCCTTGAGATTATTGTGCTATTAAAGCTTTGATACAAAGCAAACTCTGATGGAAATGTCAAAATATTTGATATTTTACAGCAAAGAGAAAACAGCTCCGCTAATGGCAATTCCGCTTCCTTGTGCCTCAGCACCACTTGTTTGATCATTGAAGGGCAAGAAAATAAATGTTTCCTTGTAACTGTGGATTTCAAATTTCACTGTAAAATCCAAGCAAATCTACCCTACCTACCGCGAGTGAACATGCAAGGAAGTGTACGGCGTTAACTCTTCACGGGGAGTGCTGAGTTTCACAGGAAACCGCAAGGCTCACGCCTTGGCTATTACTCTCGCTGCCTTCAGCACTAGCCCGGTATTTTTATGCAGACTGGAAATCTACCATTCCACTGAGGACCTCTTCTTGTTGCAGCAGACAGGCGTTTTCTGCTAGCCCAGCGGTGGCTGTCTCTGCCAAACATGCCCATGGTTTCTACCGGAGCAAGCCAAGCAGAGCGTGCCATACCCAGGTCTAAGAGTGCAGTGCCCCAGAAAAGACTCGGGGAGGGCGGGGGGCAGGTGGACAAGGCTGGAAGCCAAACGCCGATGTCCTGGGTTATTATTTGTATTGCAGGAACCCCTAGAGGCCTCTCTGTGCGAGGCACTGGGTGCGCAAAGACTCCCCGTTTATCCCCGGGGCAGGGAGGAGCTCTGCGGAAGGGGGCAGGCACCGCCCTTGCACAGGGCTAGGTTGTCAATGGTCTGGCCTCCTGCTGGCCAGACACTAGCCCAGGGGTTGGCAACCTTTCACAAGCGGTGTGCCGAGTCTTCATTTATTCACTCGAATTTAAGGTTTCTCGTGCCAATAATACATTGTAACGTTTTTTAGAAGGTCTCTAGGTCTTTAATATATAAGTAAACTATTGTTGTATGTAAAGTAAATAAGGTTTTAAAAATGTTTAAGAGGCTTTATTTAAAATTAAATTAAAATGCAGAGCCCCCCAGACCCGTGGCCAGGACCCGAGCAGTGTGAGTGCCACTGAAAATCAGCTCGCGGGCCGCCTTCGGCACCCATGCCATAGGTTGCCCACCCCTGCTCTAGAGCTCTGGGGTGGTCCTGGCTCCGGTAGCAGGGCCTGCTTTGCATGTGTGTGTCCTGCACATCCCAGCAGCCAGAACTACGGCGTGACTGCTGCCCCCACAGCCACTGCTCTCCCCAAATCTCCCCTTGGCCTGCTGCCTCTGCTTGCTTGGCTGTTCGGCAGGGGATAGTATCCTTCAGACTCCAGCTCGGCTGGCAAGGTAAAGGCAGCTCAACAGTACGAATCGGGAGACCAAAAGCTACAGGGTTTTTTCCAAAGACACATTGTGTAGGCCCAGAGGCAGAAACCCCCCAGGGTGCCTTTCAAGAGCTCTCACCCGACCCACCCATCTAGCTTCTCGTCACAAAGCTGGTGTTTTCCAGAAAGCCTCGGCTCCTGGAGGGAAGGGATTATGTGAGAACCTCGGCTTTCGTTTTCAAAAAGAGTTTGCAACTTTCATGTTTGTGGGGAATAGGTGGGAAACGTGCCCGGGGCGGAACCAGAATGCAAAGGAAGAGGAGACGGGTTTATTTTATATCTAGAGATTTAAATCATGGACTTTATGGCCTGACTTAAGATTTTTGCACACTCAGTGTTGTCTGTGCTGCAGACTTAACATTTCCAGACAGGGAAGGAGGAACAAAGGGAAGACTGGTGCCTAACTTCACATAGAAATCCATGTGGGAAGGGCCCAGGGAGATGTATCCTCAAAGTCTGCCTCGGAGAGCAGCTGCTGAGAGCCGCTTACAAGCTGCACTACATATGTTCTGGTTTTGTAGCACAATTTAAAATATTGAATAGAACTATTAAAGGCTGCAGAGAGAACAAACAGCACATGAGTGGAATGGGCTACGGTTCCAGCCTGCGTGATATATCAGACAGACGGGACAGATACATAGCTGTGTGCAGAGGAGAGCTTCCACCGAGCCGAGCCTCCCCCCACCCACCGCCCGCAGCTGCCAGCTTAGGGCCCAGCCAGGAGGCTATGAGCATTTTTATGAAACAGTATTTTATTAAATAAACAAACTGGAGCAATTCCAACAGATTTACGAACACTTCCTCTCCTCTCACTTGTTCGACCCATTGCAGATTTATAGCTCTGCATTAACCTCATGAGCACTCGTAAAGTTTACTAAGATAATGTTGGCAGGAGGGAGAAGGGATTTTTATGGCCCAGTAATAATTACAAAATGCAGAAGTACTCAGGGAATCTGTTTATTAGTTGTGTGTGCTTGGTCACCAGTTATACTGTGTGCACTGCCCCTGCTTTATGGGACGCTTGCCCAGATGTGTCTCATTCTCGTAGCCATTTTTCTCTCGCACTTTCCCATCTTTTTTCCTTTAAAAGATTTTGCACTTTCTCCGCTGGGGGCAGAGGGAAGATGTTTCAAAGTGTGAGAAATGTAACACTGCTTCCTCCCTGCAGCGCGGCATGGGGCAGGGTCTGAATTCACACCCCACCCCAGCGCTCGCTGGACAGGGCTTTGCACTCTGTTCTGAACCCACGGACGGGGAGGGTTAGTACTTTGCTGAGGCCGAGATTGGCTCTTTGTTCTGTGTTTGCCCAGGGCCTGGCACAAAGGGGTTCTGGGCCCTGGCTGAGGCTGCTGGCCGTGATCACAATGCAATTAATACGCAATAATAATTAGCCTACGTGGCAGCAATTATTTGTTTTGTACCATCACCTCAAGGCCTTGGCCAGGTTCCCTGCAGAACTGGGTGCTGTACAGACAGACAGTCTCTGTCCCAAAGAGCTTACAACCTGAATAGAGACCAGACCAGGGGAAACAAAGGCCTGGCGAGATGAAGTGACTTGCCCAGGAGGAGAGTCACAGATTCGGGAACAGCACCTGGGTCTCTGGATTCCCACATGCGTATCCCAGCCAGCAGGCTGTGCTGCCTCCTCTGGTCTGTTGCTCTGGAGTGATCCACTCCCTAGTGGTGGGGCTTCCACCCCCTGTCCCACCCCAGAGCAGCCTCGCTCCCCATTCAGTCCACTTCAGGGCGATCCTGCCACCCTCACGTTGTGGACCCGGTTCCTACTGGATGGATGATCCCAAAACACGAGAGGAAGGTAATGCACAGACATGAGGTGGCTTGGGAGCAACTCCCCCTCTCTCCTAGCAAGAAGCCAAATCGGCAGTAGCTGGAGGTGGGGATGAGACAGACTCTTGGTTTCTTTGGCTAATGCTGCTGAGTGCCCTGAGGGGGCATCTCTGTTAGATTGGGGCCCAGAACAGCCAGACATGAATGGAATTAGTGTGTGGGGGGGGCGGTGTCTCTGGTCCTACAGGGACAACATCTCTCATGGCTCTGCCCTTCCCCTGCTTCCTGGCCTGGTTGACCCCAGAGGCACAGGACGTTCATGGCCAATGTTTGCAGAATGCTCCAGCAATGGTGCCCCAGAGGGATGGGGGTCAGGACCCGGGCTGGGCTGGCTCCTATTTCATCTGTGTGGGTTCTTTATTCCGCGTCGTCAGTGGGGATTTTCCTAGGTTCGGCTATCGACCGTGATACTGGAGCTAGCGAGGAGGAGGGGAAAGAGAGACAGGCCGTTCAGGGGAACGGAGAGACGGGGAAGGGACAGTTACAGCACTGAAGAGCGGCGGGAAGCCATTGACATGCCTCGAGTCTGGGTGTACATGGTGCCAGCTCAGCGCAGATTCTGAGCCAGAGATGGCAAAATGGGCGCCACAGCGAAACAGGGACTCAGGCCGACCCCGAAGGACAGGAGGAGGCAGGAAATGTGAGAAGGAATGAGCCCCACACGCCTCCCCTGCTGGCTGTGCCCAAGCCAGAGCAAAATCCAGAGCATAGCCAGGGCCCAGAACCTCGTGATGGGCCCAGGGACAGCGCTACCATTAGGCGACTCTAGGCTGTTGCCTAGGGCGCCAGGATTTGGGGGATGGCATTTGGCCGCCGGGGTTCTCGGCAGCACTTCGGCGGCAGCCCCTCCCGGCCCCGCCGCCGCTACTGGATGGGCCCAGGCTGAAGGCAGGTCAGGGGGTAACACCACCAAGGCTCTCCCACCGGGTTCCCTTCCTGGGGTGCCCTCCCCTTTCAGGGGATCGTGTCACATGCTTGTGACTATCACACCAGCGCATGTCCCAGTGAGAAGCACCAGCAGGCGGGAGCGTGATCAGAGCCGGGCGAGAGCTGCATCCGGAATGAGATGTTGTCAATTAGGTGACAGGACTTTTAAAGCCTCCCCCACTACTGAGCGGAGCAGGTCACTGGCATGATCCAAATCCCCCCTCGTTGTGACTTCCTTGGATTTGAAGCTCAAACAAGACGACATGAATAATGTAGTGTGCTCCTTCTTCTCTTCTTGCCTTCAAATCCTCAGAGGATGAGTGAAGCTGCTTGTCTGCCTCATTAGCGGCTGTTCAGCCATTTGATTTCTGTAACAATGAGCGTGCTCACTAGAATTTTCATACCTATTTGCGTCACGAAGTCAACACTGAATTTTTGAATTCACATAAAATTTTAATGGCGTTATCTGCATACTTCTCTATTTCAACTCGCACTCCCCTCCTCTGGCTTTCTCTACAAAAGGATAACGACCAGGAAGAATGCTGACTACACAGAGAGCTGCCATCAAAGGATCCATTAATAACAGATGAGCAGGCAGGGTTGTCATGAATAGGAATAGCCCTAAACATTGGTATTTTAGAGGAGACCAGATGTATGGGGGGAAATCCAGAATAGCTGGGTCTAATCTGGATAACCTTGATTATTATTATTGCTACTTTCAATGGGTCCCTTATGGAGACAGACCTGCACTATGGACAGTGGAGACAGACCTGCACTATGGACAGTTGAGTGGCTAATCCACCAACTGGGAGCAATCACCTAGTGCTCTGACAGCAGGAAGGGCAGCCCAGAGCTTTAATACTGGTGCTGACAGTGAATCTCTTTGGCCTCAACCAGCATTTTTGAAAGTGCCATTAATTTTGGGTGCCTCCGATTTTTGCTAACCCCGTTTGATGCCCCCCAGTCATGATTTCCAGAGGGGCTGACTGCACACAGCTCCCACTGCGGGTATCGCAGGTACTTAACTTCTCTGCAAATCAAGTCAGAGGGACGTCACTTTTGGCTCCCAAAATGCGCAGCTCCTTTTGGGAATGTGTGTCTTGCCCTCTCAGCATTAACGTCTGCATGGGTAACATTGGGCTAATGACACTTACTTCCCTGCCCCCCAGGGTGGAGGATTAATTACTTAAAGACCCTAAAGCCCCGTGAAGGTGACAATTGCTATACAGGTGTTAAGGATTATTATCGTTGCCCCGTGTGTTGGTTCTAAGCCTGCTGTCGGGATGGAGGGAAAGCCAGCATCATTTTTGGGGTGGGAGGAAGAGGGCTTTACGAATAAGTCATTTGATGGTATTTCCAGTTAGCTTTAA
Organism: Chelydra serpentina; assembly: GCA_037349315.1. Taxonomy (NCBI): domain Eukaryota; kingdom Metazoa; phylum Chordata; order Testudines; family Chelydridae; genus Chelydra; species Chelydra serpentina. The sequence continues at coordinate 19,656,313 of JBAIAC010000040.1, read as the reverse complement.
ATTAAAGGCCACTTGGAGGTGAAGCAGAGCAGAGGAGATGTCAAGGGGAGACCTGAAGTTTTCGTTTGAAGGATGAAAGGATGTGGTCACTGGTTCCTATAAAAGATGCAAAACATCCCTCATTCTGGGAACGATTTTGTTTTATCCAGGGATCATAGTATGGCAAGGTTCCCCGTCTCCCTGTTTCTCACGCCATAATGAAACGGAACCAGCTTCTGTTGAGAAGGTTGATTACCAGCCTGCCAAGACGAGCGGTTTCCTTCCGCGAGGAAAATCAATTCAAACAAGGGCACAGTGACGTGTCTGCCTTGCGGGTTCTTGAGGTGCATGAACTAAGAAGCAGGAACACTCCAGAAAGGAACTTACCCTCCATCCCACGCCCCAGCTCATTCGAAAGGGAAGTGAGCAGGACTAACACCATGCCTTGTGCTCAGCCCCTCCTGACGCCAGCCCCCTCTCCTTAGAGATGTGCGTTAGGGAGTGTGAGGAAAGTTCCCTTCCTGGGACAGCTCATTCTCTCCGTGTGGAATGTCCGGGAACCATTTCTGGCCCTGGCCTGGCCTGGGAGGGGATGGTTTCCCCAGCGCTGTAGAGCTGCCTTAGTATTCAGTGCCAGGGGAGAGAGTTACTGTCTCATTGCTTCAGATCTGCTAATACATTGCAGTTAATGCTGCTGTACATCTACAGCTATGGGGCTTGGTGGTGGCAGTGGATTGAGCTCATCCAAATGTCCTCTGTCATCCCAAAGCCCCCATCAATGTCCAACCCTTTCCTTATGATGTGTAAGCACCGGTGCTCTCTGCTCTATGGAGCCTTCGAAAGGAGGTTCTAGTCTGGATTCAGTCATGGGGACTATGGACTTTCACTCCCCCACTTACTGCCTTGTGCAGCCCCATCCACGGCACACACCCCTCTCCACCTCCTCCCAGTGCTGTTAGCCGTGGATGAGCCTGTGTTGTATCGGGAGGGGTGGTACTTTGGTAAAGGCACTGCTGGCAAGCTGGCATTTCAACAAGGGCAGAGTTAAGGTTATTATTTCTGCAGAGAAAGCAAATTGTGAAAAAAATATTTTTCGGGTGATGCTGACTGGGTCCGTAGAATTCTGGATAAATGCAAAATATTGTGTTAACCATCAATTACAGGCTTTACTGTTTAGTGCAGGGTGCACCATTTCTTTGGTGCATACTCCCTAGATTGATCCATCTCTCTCTATTTACCTACCTATCAAAGGTCTTCTTAAAGCATCCACATTTGATGTATCTAGAAGTTATCTATCTACATTGTGTCTTATATACCCCTGTATACATGACCTCCACACAAAGTCTCTGATTTGAAAAAATTGACTGTATTCATTCTTTTTAACCTTATCCCAACCTGTCCATAAATTGTCTGCATTTATAACGCTTCTGGCACATTGTGAATTTTACATAGTGACATAAAATGATCATAAATTTAGGCCACAGAGCATAAAGTATCTAAAATGCCACATGCCATTAATATTGACAGGATCTAAAAGTAAACTTGGAAGTGTTTCAGGAAACATAAATTAAAACAAAAGTATAGACTTTATCTTGTGGGCAAAACTGATCAAACTAAACATGGGAACATGAGCATGGGTTCAAAGAAATTTCTCTAGGAAATGTTCAGTTGCCAGGTAAACTGGCAGCCCATTGCTTGCTTCATACTTCATTTGGTATCTACAATATTTGTCTCAATAACACATTTCCTCCCTCTACTTTGTGTGCAGCTACATGTTTTTGGTAGATACTCAAATGCCTAACAAACCTCTTAACACTGTATCTATGCATCAAACCCCGTGGTTCTTAGTACAGCAAATGTTATGGCCTGGGTAGCAGATGCTCCAACCAGAGGCTAAGTCCTGGAGCCACTTCTTCCCTTTGAATAGCAATTGGCTGAGAATACGGGAGCAAGAAGCTCTGGACCAGAGCTGAAATTCAAGAGGATTAAAAAATGGCTGAAATACTGACCTACTTCAGAACAGTGATGCTAACCTTAATCAGACCTGACATCGGCCACTCACCACGAGAGCTCATCAGAAAAAGGAATTTCTATTTTGTGGAAAATTCCAACATTTAAAAAAAAAAATTGTCCCAAAGTGGAACTAAAAGTCAAAATCTTGAAATGGCCAATGGAACATAAATTCCAAGTCACGTTGATCTGGATACACAGAAACATTTCATTTTTGATCATGCTGCAATTGGTTTGTGTGGACGATGCTGAGAAAGGCCCTAGACCTAACAGTGAAATTACTGTTATAATATAATATAATATAATATACAAGTTTTAAATGAAATGAGGATGGCCAAATGGAAGGCTCTGGCATTACTGGAACAAAATGAGAGTCAAAATGAATCATTTTGAAATTTTCCCAGAGAAATGTCAAAATCAACATGTTCCCGCAAAGCGTTTCAACTGGGACAAAGCTTAATTTTCCAGCGTTCCATCAAAAATGTTTCAATCAGCTCTACTCACAATCAATCGAGCCCTCGGTTCCCCTGTCTCCCCAACAGCTGGAGCGACACCCGTCTTTGTAAAGCACTTTCAGACCCTCTGCCGAGAGGCCATCCGTCCGTCTCACCGGCTGCAGTGAGAGATGAACACACAGCAAACAAGCGCAGGTGCGGTGCAGGGCTGGCAGAATGCAACCAAGTCTCCAGCCTCTCCAAAATGAAAATGGAATTGAAATCTAAAGGGATGACTCCATTCTGCTCACCTGAGCGGCATTTCTCATGCAGCCGCCTGTGGCTTCCAGGAAAGGGACTTTCTCTGTGAGCCTTGTAGATTAACTCTGCAGTAGTTTCAAACAGACCTTTCATTCGTTTATGTGTGTATACATCTAAATAGACAGACAGACTGAGGTGAATGATTTTCCTAAGAGGAATGTGGACTCCTGAGAATATATCTGCATCACCAAGACCATCCTCCTGTATGAACTGAGTTCCCATTGCAGTGTCTTCTGCCCCATAGGGTTGTTTATCCAATTCCCAAATTGTCTGGATGTTTTCAGTGTAATTTGGGTAAAACAGCCTTGCTGGCTTTTGTGCTCGTAGTATCAGGTGTAGAACTGCAAGATTATCGCCGTCTGATGTCAGAGCTAAAGGATTATCTGTAGGGTGATGGATAGCAAGAGACTGATAACAAACCTGCAATTCAATCAACAGCTTGTGATGGTATCGCAAATGGGAGAGAGGAGAGCGCCCAGTTTGAGGGATGAGCAGAACAGTGGATTGTTACAGCTTTTGCAATCAATCTTTTTTCTTCCTATCCATTATTATTTTATTCTGTTTTATTTTAATAGATGGAGAAAATGTCTATGGCTTTTTTTAAGATCAAAGGGCATTTTGTTGAGAGTTGTGGGCAAAAAGACATATAAAGAAACAAGTGGCAACTCTTTTATTCTGATTTCCTACCCTCCCTGACAGTCGGTTTTCCCACATGGTTCAGCAATGAATCAGGACCTCTTGTCATGTTTCCCATTGCTAATCTCCGTGCATATTTGTTGCTGTTTGCAGTTACCTATGCAATTTTTATCCCTAACTGTGGCTCCCTAAGTGCCTGCCTGTCTGTCTAAAAGTCTGGTGTGGTTTGTACATTAAATATGTGAATGAGTTCTACAGGAATTATGTTTCTTATCGCACACTATAGTATGTCTCCATCCCAGAAAGCCAGGATACTGATGGAGAGTAAAATGCATGATTCTATTTTAGGATGGGCCATGAACCATAAAATACTTTGGGACAGATCCTCAGTTAGCTCTATTTCCTTTGATGAAGCTACAGCAATTAACGCCCGCTGAGGGTCTGTCCTTGTATATATTAGTGTGTTATCTCCAGCTGAGAGCCTGAATGGCATTCTTCATGAAAGGAGCAAATATGTATGTAGTCTTTTTAATTAAAACATTTTCAAAATGATTACTACAAATAAAATAATTCACTTACACTAAAACCGTTCCCAGTTATGAATACTACAGCAAACAGGTAGCACCCATAATAAATCCATAAATCCATTGAGAAACACAATGAGGAAAAATAATCCAATATTTCTGGATCAGCATAGCACACCAGAGGATAAATAAGGTTAATGAAAGCCTAAAAAAACCACAACTTTTGAAAATAATATACTAGAGAGAATGTCACAGATACAGTTAATTTTGTTAGCTTGTTTACTATGTACAAAATCCAACAGCTGATCCGGATCAGGAAACGTGGGCTTACTATTCTCAAAGCTGATCAGAAATTTAGCAAGGTATAGAAATTTATAATCTGCTTGGAACGAGTCACAAAAATGTATGGTAGTCGACTCTTGAATTTTAAGTCATGTTTTAGCACATTAATTGACACATGATAACTAACATGATTGTAAATTCCTAGTGTAGACAGGATGTGTCCTGTAACAAATATTTATGTAGTCTCTGCACAGCAATTTACAATCACATTGTTAAAACACAATTAAAAATGCATGTGTACACATGAAGTTTCTTTCTAATGGGAGTAGTTTGAGCATTATTAGGAAATACACATGAAGTATTTAATCCAAACTGCATGTCTAACTGCTACATCGTTTCTGTATCCTGGACAACCTAAAATATGTCAATAAACATCTAACTGAACAAAGGAAAGAGCGAGGTGGCTTGAGATGAGGCAAAAGTATAGCCTTGAGCGGATATATTTCCATTGAAAAATGATTTCATGGTGACATCAGAGCATGAGGTCTGTCATACCAGGTCACTAGGGAGAGTTCCTATTTTCCAAATAGTTTACTTAATCATAAATATTTTCCGTTTATGACATATAAAGCTTTGGATCTCACCAGAGAAAATACTGTAGTAAAACACTAATAAATTACTACAGGCATAAGCAAACGCTAGTAATTTATGGAGGGTTTCAACTTTAATAATGTTTTGTCTTAGAGTTGGTCCTAATTATAAATCATTTGTAAAGACAGTTTAAAATATAAGCAAATCTTACATGGCATTCTTATTATCTACTTAATATCTCAGATCAAAAGATTTACTGTATTGCATTCTGGGAATTAAGCAAACTAGGAAACTAAGTAAGAAAGAAACAGTAAAATTATAGTTTTGTCATAAAACTTTGATTGATCAATGATTATTGTAAAACTATGGTAACTATGCAGATGCCAGCATAAATCTGTAATAGAATGGGATTTATTATACAAAATACTATATTTTCCACAATTTTGACTATAGTGTTAATATGGGTCTGACAGATTTACTGTGGTTTTAGCTTAATTAACTCTATTTGACTATATATACCCTTATAACGCATGGATCCCAAGGTGCGTCTGTTATACATTTAGCTTTTCCCTTCAACTATAGTTTAAGAAATATTTAATCCTTGTCGTAACTCTAAGACGCAGTTTGGTCTGCAGGACCATGGGACGTGTCTTTGCAGTAAGTTTAACTGATAGAGCAGTAATACAAGTTACACCCTTTTAATATGGAAGCAAGTTATTTTCAAGGGCATCTTTTTTCAGTCTTTTGTTTTGGCCAGAGAGAACTTACTCTAGCTGTCCCGAGGTCGATTACTTCCTGCCCTGAAGACTCCAGAATCTATTGTCGGCTGCAAGTCACACACAATCTTTTAATGCCATTTTGTAGTCACTGCCCCTAGTTCTGTGGGCAACATTTTCTGATGTGGGCACCTCAAAGGAATATTTAGGCACCTCAATAAGTGGTTTGGGTCTTAGCTTTTAAGACCAGAAGGAACCACTGTGATCATCTAGTCTGACTTCCTGTGTAGCACAGGCTTGAATTAATCCTCGGTGGTGCTGAGCATCCATGGCTCCCACTGAAGCCAACAGCCATGAGAAGGCAGCGGGAGCAATGACGAGTGCTTAGGACCTCTGAGGATCGAGGCACCCCAGGCCAGGAGAGCAGTTAGTCTGTGCTGAAGTATTTCCCTACTGAGTAAAGCATTTGACCACACACTCAACCGTAAGCACGTCGGGTGCTTCACTGACTAGGGATGGGTGGCTGAATCCGAACCTTGACGCCTAAATATGGATTGAAGGGTCTAACGTTAAGCGCTCAAGTTTGAAAATGTTGGTCTTCGCTTTGAATAGAGATTCATTGAAGAATTAAATAAGGTCTATTAGGGAGAGGTTTGGGACGTGAGACCATACAGGTCATTTCTCCAAAGGGAATGTCACCAGCTTGTGAAACACGAGCAAGCCCTCACTTATTGGGCAACCTCCAGCTTTAAGAACCCACCTCAGAATACCCCAAAGTCCACGGAGGATAATTCTGCTCCCTGGTTACTCGACGGCTCGCCCCCAGTAAGATACCGTTTGTTGCTAGGTCATTGTGTGGTGCTTTTTAGACAGGTTTGGATGTAGTTCTTTCACTGGGAAAGCAGAACTGGCAAAGGAATGCCAAGTTTTTGAGTATGTTTGTGTGATGAATTATCCTGCTACTCTTTGGCTCCTGGCAAGGGACTGTGGTTTGAATCCCAATCAAGTGTAAGTCACACACCTGTGGTCTCCTTGCCTGTGGCCTTACCGGGCTGGGGCCAAATCCATCACAAAACAGTGACAACCGACGTAGCTAAGCTGCACGAATCTGCGTCAGACAATAAAGATGTGGGAAATGAAAGGCTCCCTGAGAGTGTTCTTTCATTCCAGAAGAAGAGGTTCTGTCTGCAGCCCAGTGCACATTCATTGATGGGGTGGGGTGAAGGATGCACCGTACCACACAGCTACCCGGAGTTACTCTAAAGATTCTGCAGTGGCTGCATGCCTAGCACAAACGGGGCTCCAATCCTGGCAGGGGTGCTGGTGAAATACATGCAATAACTAAAGAGCATTGGGCGAAGCTGGGAGAACAGGCAGCAGCACAAGCCCCTATTTTAAGAGCATGTTAGTGAGCAAAGTAAAATACGTTGTTTACTTTTAATGCAGAATTACCTTAACCCCCCCCCCAAAAACAAACAGAAATGTCCTGCAGGCAGCAGATCTGTAGCTTGTATTCGTACATGGACATTTTGTATTGTGTTGCTCGGGAATGAACGTTACTGGCACGGCACTCTCCGGATCAATCCATTCCAGCGACAGTGCCATGAAATCAAGTTTTGCTCGGAATATGGGCTGTGCCTCCTGGGTTAGTTGCCTATTTTGCCTAACCATGAAATTAGTAGACTGCCCTTAAATACACTTCTGCAAATGAGGACACTGGGAAAAAATGCAATAATTGTGACAGTAACTCACTAGGCCAAGCCTGACATGTCTCTAATTGCCTGCTAAAATTGTCTCTGTCTCCTAAAGTGCAAATTATCACCCGAAATGACAAGAATAATGAATGAGTAACTCTGATGTAATGCAACAATTAGCCCTTAAAGACACTGTCTAATATGCTAATTCTGAACACCCACTCCTTGTTATTAAGTGGCTGATAATTATTTAATTATCTATCTGCCAGGATGATTTACTTCATTTATTTAGCTGCAGATGCAGGGCAATAGCATTCAGGTTTAAGGTCAGAATGAGCTGTCCAATCATTGGCCAGCGTGTCTGTTTCCTCGCGCTGTGTCCAACTGTCTGGCTGTCTTCTCTAATCAGCAGTGTCAACTGAACCAACAGTAAACAAACAGGCTATACCTGTGCGTACAGAGTCCCTGCTGCTTACAGGTCAGACGGATGTCAGATGAGATCTTCAGTGAGGAATTGCTATTTCTGTTTTTTATTCTATGCTGTCAGATACGTCCTTTTATTGAATGTAGTGATGGGTGAACCTCGGGAAGTTCTGATTGGGCTCAGCTTGCACGCTGGATTGTTCTCTGGCAATTTTGCGAAGATGTTTATGAAGGTCAAAGAGCATCTTTCTGCTGAGAGTTTCTGCCATCCCTAAATATCCCTCTCTGCTTCATATCACAAGTGAGGCAAGGCAGACAGACCACTCGGCATCTTGCTGTTCCATTCCCATCTCACAGAACATCAGAGAAAGTGGATGGATGCTGCCTAGCCCCTGATGATTAGTCCAAGATACTCGCTTTATACAATATCCCCCTTTGTCTCATAAAGCAGGGAAGGAACGTAAAACCTAATGACCAAAGCCAAAGGGATCCCGAATTTTAACTCAGGGTTCCCAGAAGCTGCTGGTGATGCAAGGGGACAGTAGAGGGTTCTGGGCTCCCAGGTCCTGGGCAAAGTACAAATGAAAGTTACTGAGGGGAGGGCGAGAGAGAGAACCAGGGTGGACTGAATTACAAATGAAAGTGAGAGAGACAGCACAAGACCCTCTGTCAGAGAGTGAATCCTTTCTTTATTCATCAAACTCACCTGAAAAATCCCCATTAAGAGCAGCCTCAGTAAAAAGGATAACTTTGCAATGGTGTAAATCCATGCCTTCCCTGAACGCAGCCCAATGGGACTGTATGCTCAATGAATTAACACGCTTTCCAGCCGTCAGAGGCTTTTTAAATTAGTAGATAGCCTTGTTACCTTCCCAGATATATGGTCAACTTGCCTACTTGTCTATGACTAATACCAAAAACATGTCACCGCCTTGTTTATTGTAGCTATGCTGTGTCTTTACCTCTCCCTGACTTTTGCGCTGCATTAGTAAAATGGAATGTTTCTGTGTTACATCCGAGCCAGAAACTCTAGAACTCTGGCCCTGTCTCGGACACCAAATTTCCTCGGTGGCTCTGGGCACATCACTCAACTGCTCTGCATCAACCTCTTCTCCATGAAATGAGGATGATCCTTACTAGGGAAAACATCAACTTGCAGCGTAAGGCCCTGACAAAGCAAAGCATGTAAACACACACAACTCTAAGCACGGTGCCATCAGCAAAGTAATTAAGCACATGCTTGGTGTTGAGTCCCATTGAACGTCAATCAGACTTGAACGCATTCTGAAGTGTCTTGCTGAACTGGAGTGTCTCTCTCCAGTGGTCACTACCAGGCAATTTGCAGCAAATCCTGGAGAGTCTGGGGAAAGGACGACAAAGCTCTCCATCTGCCTGTCACCTTCGTCCATCAACCTCAGACAAAGGAGTGAAACAATACTAGGCTCCATGGGTTGTCTGGATACTGAGCCCTTCCTTTCCTTTCAGGCTGCTGAAGAGGCCAGTAGCTGTAAGAACCAGCATCGTTTTGAATCATATTTTTGGTACTGTTGAGGGTGAGGTTAGGAGAGAAGACTATGGTCCTAATGCTCTGCTGGCTTCAATGGGTATAACCACATTGACATCAAGAGGGCTGCCCCAGTTTACTCTGGCAAAGAATTTAGCCCCATACTTCTAAAGTTTGAGACCATCGAGGACTTCCTGCTGACATTCTGACTGTAGCCAGACAGCAGATGTTTTACTTGCCACAGTGGTCTCGTTTATCTGTGCTCTGTCACCTACTACGCCAGACTAACAAAGAGCCTTTTTACTGCATATACTAAGAATTTTTACAGTGGTGTTTAAACTTTTAAATTCCTCTATTAACTTTTCTTGTCTTGTAACTTGCTGAACAATCGGGAGACAAAACAGCCTTTCAGAGAAGTTTTTCTCCTTTAGTATCAGCCGTGTTAGTCTGTATCCACAAAAACAACAAGGAGTCTGGTGGCACCTTAAAGACTAACGGATTTATTAGGGCATAAGCATTTGTGGGTAAAACCCCAGATCATCCATGCATCTGAAGAAGTGGGTTTTTTACCCACAAAAGCTTATGCCCTAATAAATCTGTTAGTCTTTAAGGTGCCACCGGACTCCTCGTTGTTTTTCCCCTTTAGGAATCTTGCTGTTTCATTTGCCCAGGGCTTCAATTTCCCAGCTTCCTGATCATGTCCTGAGCACACGGAATGATGTGAGCACCCAATAATATTGCACCCCCCGAGGGTGTAACATTGTTGTCCTTATCTGCCCAATGAGAGAGGGAGAGAGCATGCTTTCTCCAGGAGACAGAGAACAATTCAGGATGGCGTCAGCCGTCCAAAGAGCGAGCATTTGCAAGGCAGAAAAGCACTGTAGAGAATGAGATGGCTTCAGCTGTGCTTCTTGCAGTATGAGTCAGTGCTTACCAGGCAGTGTAACACACACTTCACTCTCTGATGCTCTGACCATGTAGATTTCTGAATCTCACAATAAACATTTCTTTCCCCGTGGGCCAAATCATTTGGTGGCCGCAGCATTGCACAGGGATGAAGGACAGCACCAGTTGTGTGTGTTTGTGTCTGGTTGGGGGGGTGTGGATACATGTGTGCTCCTCTCTGCTTGCAGATTGGCAGACCCACTGTAAAAGCCCTCAGCCCTCCATATTGCCCAGCTGGCAATTAGCATAGCATTATTTATAATGCTCAATGCATGGCCTTGCTGTAATGACGAAGAATTCTGGTTCTCGGCTTCCATGGTGAATTTAGTTGACTTTGGAGATTTTTTAATGCAGTAATAACTCCACACGCTCTCTTCCCTCTGCGAAGCCAGGGAGCTGTTCATTATCTGGGTTCTGTCTAGAAGGGACTTTTATCATCAAATTCCTGGGACAGGAACAGAATTTAATCTTTCCACTGCAGCTGAGCCAAAGGTCAAAGCCACCTCAAGGTTACCTGGCCCAAGTGGAAGCCTGTCCATGCCCGTGCAGCATGGGATTCGTAGCAGATGCTTTAAAAGCCTGGTCAGGCGGTAGCAGCTGCATACAAAGGTTACCACCAACCCTGTGCATTCTCTATGCACCATGTGGTTAACGTGGTTCTTAATCCAAGAGAACTGCATACACGTAAGACCTGGGAAGTAGCTGTTCTATCCAGCCCCTATGAGGGGGCATCTGGGAGGGGGCAGCTCTCTGTTCTTGGCACCTCACTGCAAATAAGGCATCGATGAATTGAAAGGACGCCAAGGAAAGGAAGCAGAAGTGAAAATGGGTTTGGAAAAGAGGACGAACACCCTTGGGCAGGAGGAAAGTCAACTGAGGGGCGGGAGAACTGAGTTTCATCTTTTATGTGGCCATAACAATAGGCAGGGGGCTGTTCCCAGAAGGGTCTGAGGAGAAAACACCAACTCAGGAACAGACTCAAACCAGCAACCTAGAGGTGAAAGATGGCATGTCACCATTCCTAGGCCCCTGGCCCGGGCTTTAATTGTTACCAGTGACTAGACAGCAGTAGGCTTTCTCTTCCCCATCTAACATCCCAGGGCTCCCAGCTCCCCACTGAATAGAAAGGTGTGCCCCAAAGAAAGGCATTCGAGGAAAGGAGCCTCCATGCCCCCACACTCCCCAGAGCTCTGGGAAGTGTCTGCATCTCTCACACCATCCCCACAAAGCAGGGCAAATGCCACCTTACATTCCGCTGGGGCCAGAAAGAGGATGGCCCGAGAATGTTTCTGCCTCCCCTATGTGTGATCTCTCTCGGCCTTCCCCCAAGCAAGCCCCCACTCATCCCGGACACGCTGTGGGAGGGGTTGCAGGTGAGCATCCATGGGGCAGTGTCTGTGCAGAACCAGGTGTGACCTGGGCGCTCCTCTGGCTGCATCAGCAAAGCACGCCCCAGCAGAGGTGAGGCAATCAGCCTTTCCCCGGGGTGGGGGTTACGTGGGATTCTTGTTGTGGTCCAAGCCTCAGTCAGTACGGTCACCTAATGGCGACGGCAGTGCTGCAGCCCAGAACATCACACCAGGCCATGCAGGCTCCTGGACCTACACAGAAGAGCTCGCTTCAAGTGGGTCAGAGCAGGGAAAGAATCCACACACCTCTTTTGATTTGCTCCTCTCCCTGGAGAGCCCTCTTCCCAGTTCCACCTCCCTCAGAGAGGCGTGATGGGCTTGCCGGCGCTTCGCAGGCATGCACCAGTACACAGGGCAGACCAACGATCCCGCCCTGGACAGGGCCGTGTGGAACGGCTGCTTAATAGCAGCCGTCTCCTCCGTTTATGGATCCAACATCCGTGGGCCCGTCCAGGCTGGAAGAGGAGCTGTCGTTTTAAGGCATATTGGCTAACCCATCTTAACACAGGTTAAAGCCCTGGTGTATATGGGGAAAGCTGAATTTTAACATGTGTTAGCTGGTCAAGGTGCCCCTAGGCTCCCCCAAGGAATAAATACACTTACCCTGTCCATTGAGGTTCCTTAACTCTTTCCACCCCGGGACACTGCTGTGACAATAAAGTACCATGTGTTCATATCACTTCCTTGCGTTAGCATTCCAGGCGGATGCTTGGCTGTGTCTCATCCTGAATCCTGGCCAGGGGAAAGCCTCCATTCAGTCAAAGGTGTTTACATTCTCTCTTTTTTAAATCCCTAAATGGCTTATTTAAAAGGAAAATGCAGACATGAAATCTCTGGGTGCCAACCACATGGTCTTTGCAATGGCAAATCCTTAAAATGGAAACCTTGTCCTTATGCACAGAAATAGTCCAAACTCTTCTATAAGAATTCAGAAAGGGAGGAGAAATATTTCCCCCCAAAATGTACGGCGAAGCTGAAAAATGAAAATGAAGCCATCTAAATGCTCCCAGCCTCTAACGTGGATGGGGCCAATGATCTCCTTTGGTCTTGGCATGGACCTAGCTCACCAACAGTGCTGGCCCAGGTCAAGGCGGACATTTGGCAGCCTCATTTTCTTGCCACCAGCAGCACTCACACTTTTCTATACTGCAGAGTTTGCAGACGGGAGAAAGCGCAAGAAACAAGCACCTTGGTATGATCCTTGTGATAACCAATGTGCACAAATATGTGAAAAAGTGCAAGATGAGGCATCTTTGCCTCTGAATTTCAGCTGCTGTAAGTGCTGGTTTTGCTGTTAAAAAGGTGGGAACCTGGTTCTCCTTTCACTCGTACTGGTGCAACTCGGGAGTTACTCCTCTGTGGAGGGACACAGATGTGAAACTGGTTTAAATAAGGCAAGAACAGCCCCCTGTTGTTTCCCAAATGGAAACTCGCCAGTAACCACGTTCACCAGTGCAAAATGGTGACTCCTTCTCCTGGACCAAATTTCGGAATTCTCAACCACACCAACACTGAATCTAGAGCGGTTGGGTCTGGGGCGGCCAGATCCGAAAGGGAAAAGGCACCGTTTGCTCAGACTCTACTATCCATGCTGTGCATTCAAGCTGCCTAGCGGCATGTAAACCCAGTGGATAACTCGGACACATGCAGCTTTGTCCCTGCAGTCCCCAATGCATGCCTGTGCTGGATGTTCACGTTATCTGTTTCACTTGCACTTCTTGTAATCTACGGTTTTACTTGGGGGCTGGTATTTTTGTTTTGCCAAACTGGTTCTGACTTTCCTCCCAAGGATTTTGCTTTTTTGTTTCCAGGAGGCTCGTTTGCCTTTTCCCCCCTTTCATCTAAAGAGGATCTGATGTGATGGGTAAAATACCAAGTGTAATCAGTCAAAAATGCTGACAGAAATAATAGGCCCTGCACCCATTTCAAACTCTTCTCAAAGTGATAACAATTAAGACCTGGACAACTTGAACTTTTTTTTGAAAAACAAAGAATTAATGATGCATGTGAACACTGGGGGTGGGGGAATTGAGGGGTAGGGAATTGCTTCTAATTTCTGACGGCTCTTCTGGGTAAGGGCAGTAAGTGTCGTAAAGTGAGGGAAAGATTTGAAAGGTAAACACTTTGAGCAGCAGCCTGAATATCTACTCTGTCAATTTGGAATCGACTACATACCATTAACCAACCGAAAATAACTTCTATGGTAATAACCTTTCAGGTACAAATGCTTGTGCAGACAAAGGTATTATTAAGTTAAATTACCCTAAAAGTGTTGGATTGACAGGTTCACTCAGTGGTTTGGAAAACCAAGGGACAAAAGTAAACAGTGACATATGTTCTGCTTCTAAGGATTGAGTTTGCAAGCTTCAAACGAACAGGATTTCAATTTTCTTATTCACATATTTTATGCTCCGTTGTCCCTTGAAGAAGTTTTCCAGCGGGAGTTCACCGGCCTTCCTGGGAAAGGTGTCCCTCCATCCCAGCCCACTCTCAAGGAATGTGCTTGGACGACTCTTTGGGAAAGCTAGAATCCGCAGGGCTGGCTGAATGCTGCACAAAAGCCCTCTGCACATTTCACACTCCCATGTTCTCGTCCATTTGGCCCTGTTTGCCGCTCTGCTTTTGCCATTTCCCGTTAGCGGCCAGGCAAGGGGGTTCTACCGGCTCCCAGGAACGCCTGGGGGTGTTTGCAGAAAGCAAAGTGTTGGTTCCCAGGCTTGAATTTTAAATACACTCTTCTGTGAGAACTCACTCGAGAAACCTCCTGTACGACTGGGAGGCCGGGCGAGGCAGCAGGGCTTTGAGGATGCTGACGGCGTGCGGCGCTGTCTCTATTGCTTCTGATGTGTGTGTGGGGTGGTGGGAGCTTCGTGTCCGGCAGGAAAGTAATTTTGTTTTCTAATTCCTGGCAGGGCTCCTGGAGCCAGGAGTGGCCCCACCTGATCCCTCCCACAAATCTACATCAATCAAGGGTCCGAGCTAGTCAGGGAACAGACACTGCCCCACAGTTCAGGGCTCTCATTCCCTCCAGCACCGATCCTCAGCTTCAGTCCAGGGTTGCGACACCCTCCCCTTCCCCGGAATAGTCACCCCTCCTGCCACTGTGCAAGAGGAAATTGGTTGCCTGCATGGCCAGGCCCAGCAAAGCGAAGCGCCACCCCTGCAGGGTTTCTGTCCTCGGGCAGCCACCGGTCAATTCACAGGACTGCTCCCAGTGCAAGCTCGCTGCGGTGTTTGGCCCAGCCTCTGGCTCCTGGACTCTGTTCCACGTGATCCATGGAAATCCCCATTTTCACCCCTGGATCTGCATCGAGGGTTCGAGTTGTTCGACTGAGCAGGGCTCTACTCGGCAGGCGTGGCGGTGTGTATTCGCCAGCCACGCTAATGTCCCGTTTAAAATCTTCCCTTCACACCTAATTATCGGTATGCTCTGAAATCAGTCACTGTTCCATCTTGCTCCGTGCAGGAGGCAGGGTGCTAATGAGCTGGACATGGGGGGCCAGCAGGGCTCGTGAGGGCTGAGAGAGAAGGTGGGGGTGCAGATCGGTCTTCCAGCTGTGCACCCTGTGGGGACAGGTCTGTGTCGTGCGGCTCCGGGTCTGGAAAGCACTGTGGGCTCTGCTGCAGCCACAACTGAGGTGCTCACGATGCTGGGCAGAGGATAGACCGATACATAAACACCGACACGTGCTGGGGGCTTCACCACGCTCTCCCTGTGACTGCAGGCTTCTGCGGCGGTTTCCCTTTGATTAGCAGGATGGGCACCATCTATACGCCTGATTTGATTGACCATTGCCCAAACCAGGGAATGGTCACGTCGCATCTCTAACAGAAGCACTCTCCTGGGACGGGGCCCGCACAGGGGGCAGCCACGGGAGATTTGCCGTGACCTGCGTGGCTGTCGCAAGGCGGGGGATTTGTTTGTACTGGGTTGGGCCATGTGTACCAGCAGGAGGTTTGCTTCACTTCCTGGTTCTCTGGTGCCCTCCCTGCAACCCATTATTCAAGCTGCGATTGTTCAAAAACGTGGGCTCCCTTCCTATCTCACAGCTCGCCAGGAGCACGCGGCTACGCAGACCTTAATTAAAGTTCCCGCATGGCTCTTATTATAAAACATGCTTGTCTCAGCTCCACTGAGGGGCCCCAGCTCTGGTGTTGAGCTGGAGTGGAAGGCATATTTTAAGGGAGAAGTATGAGAATTCCTGTTCCCCAGGAGGTCTCATCCTCCCTGACGCAGAGTCCGACTTCTGTTCCGCAGACGGAAGCATGATAGACTGTAATTAATACCAAATAATCCCGTCCCTGCCGCTAGCTCCACTCCCCCTGAAGGAGCCCAGTGCTAATGTCTGTTCAGGAAGCACATCAGCCATTGCTAGGACTGCACTGCCTTTGGGAGGGCAGCCCAGCGGCTTCCTGCCCCAGCCCCGCTACACAGCTGGGTTCCTAAAGAGGCTTTAGACCTCCTGCGGCCTGGGCACTGACCATCGCTCCAGAGCGGAAGGGCTTGGATATTCCAGCACTCACGCAGGCGACGGGCCGCGGGACACCAGTGAGTTCCTGGGTCTTTGGCAGAGGTGCCGCTTCAGTTTGCTGGCATCATATTTGAATTCTCACCCAGGGTTCTCAGCTGTGATACAAGGGACGCACGGCTGTCCTGGGGAACTTAGGGTGCAAAGGGAGGGTAAGGAACTATTTCTGCCCCATCCACAGAAGCCCAGGCCGAGGTCACGAGTCCAAAGCAAAACCCTCTCCTGAGCAGCCCTGCTGCAGGGACCCTGGGCTCCCAGCCCCGGTAACAAGCAGAGCATGCTGGAATATCTCACGTGAAGAGCTCTGCTGTAGTCATTTCCTCTGTGTTCTGAGGATCTTTTGCTAGATGCATATTGCACACGTTCTAAAGCACTTATGGAGCAAGGCTGGGCCTGCTAGCTCTCTGCTGCAGAATTGTCTGGTGAATAGAGTTAGTGGCAATTCACCCTAAGGCATTAAGGTGGAGCAGTTTGATCTGGAGCCGTGTGCTGGGGTGGGCTAGGGGAGTGTGGAAATGGAGCCCTACACCGCGCCGTGTTGAACAGAAAGGAGCAGGAAGTGGGAGGATGCTGCTGAGAACAAATCCTCAAGGATTCAAATGTGCTACAGCTTCTGGAACATGGGGTCAATGCTTGCTTGGTGTTTGGGTGTAAAAGATACAGTTTTGCTGGCTGAGTCGGATCAGATCACACTGGATTAGCTAGGCAGCATGTAGTGCAGATTCACATCGCAGACAGAGAGGGGAGAACTCCCTGCGGGCTGTTTGTTTGCTAACACAACCCTGAGATGTTCCTCCTCATCTGTGGCAAAGCTACAGTCACCGTAGAAATCCCTCCCCATTACTCAGAGGCTGCTGGCTCTCTGTGCCATGGTAACTGGGTTTTCCAAGTTCCACCTAGTGTTAGGGGGTCAACGTTCAGTTTTGGATTCAGCACTGGGACCAGTCCTCTCCAAAGCACTGTCCTGGTGTCCTGGCAGGCCTGGCTCTCAATCTCCCCTTCATGGTGTGTGATTTTACAGGCACAGGGGTAATGTGTGTGACGAGGGTGACAACAGCTACGAAGCAAGGGCCAGTTTTACTTTGCAGTTCTCCCTGTGAGTTAAATTGACACATTTGCAAGTTTCATGCAGAGAGATTGTTTCCTTTTCTCTCAGGGAAGACGGTGGAATTTCACTCCAGAGTAGAGCTGGTTGGAAAACGGGGTTTTATTTCTGTAGAAAAATGTAATGAAAAAATTTTAAAAATAGTATTTTAATATTGTTGAAAAAAACAAAAGTTTTCAGCCAAAAGCTGAAAGTTTTTGATTTTTGGCTGGAAATTTCCAGTTCTTGGCTGACAAGTTTTTAATTAAAACTGGAAATTTGCTGTGGAAAGCAGACACTTTTCATAAACAAGTTGTTTAGTCCCGTTCCCCGCCCCACCCCAAAAGTTTTGATGGGAAATGTTTTGGCCTGCTCTAGTCCAGACCCAAATTGTGAATTTCTCCCAGGTGAATTCTCGAAGGGCCAAATTCTTCCCTTGGCTGGTGTGAGAATGTGTTCTCTTTCTTTAAAACTACAGCAGGAGATCGGGGCAGAGGCGTGGGGAAGGATCTACTCAGAAGGTCTGCAGAGAGAGGTAGCTCCCTCAGAGAAGGGCCCAGGTACAGAAAGTCATCGGCACCGCCTGTTTAATGTCCATACAGAGCAGACAGGGCCTCTGTTTTAATGTCTCATCTGTTAACACAAAAAGTGTCAGGAGACTTTTCTGTAGCTCAGTGACTTCATGATGTGTGGCCAGTAAGGGACCACACTGAGAGTGGCCACTACAGCAAGTCAACATTTTTTAATCAAACTTTTTTTTATATGGCTTTTCAGCCCAGGCAAAAAACATTGGAAAAATATCAAAGAAAATAATTTTCATGGAAATCTTCCGGTTCTGTGATTAAACAAAAATTGTTCTGAGTGGGAAAAGGGGGAGAAATGGATAGAAAAATGCTGGGGGGGCAGGCAGGAGGGGCAAGATAGATAATATACAAATCAAAAAACCAATGTTTTTGGGTTTTTTTACATCAAAAAATTCTGCAATAAAATGTCATTGGGTGTTTTTAGTGGAGAAGGCCTAGCATTTCCTCACTAGCTCCAAGGGCCGCCCGGCGTTCCAGTCCTGGGCCATGGAAGAAGGAATCTGGAAGTCAAGTGAGTGTCTGTGAAAGCCGCCAGCCCAGCGCGTTTTGTTACGGCACACCAGCAGCGCTTCACAGGGACTTTCAAGCAGGCACATTTCTAGTTAAGAAACATCCTTCAAGGAACCTGAGGGGGTTTGCTTTGAAAATACCAGAGGAACGCTAGGGCTGCTGTGAATTTTGCCAAGCCCTGCCATCCTGCTGCCCTGAAGCCACTGATTATACCTTGCTAGAGACCTGTAAATCAGAGCAGTGAGAAATGGGAAACACCCATTGCAATAAGAGACCCCAGCGAGAGGTCAGCCCAGCTGACGGATAGCGCAAAGCGGCTCTGAGAGTGGGTGTGTGACAGTGGAAGTTCAAGAGCATTTCTTCTCATTTAGTCATGTGAATTCCCCACCCCTCCCCTCTAGCCATTGGTATTCGGAGTGCATCGGTGCTGAACTATCTGGATTGAAATGCCAGCAGGCTACCGTTGCGGGGTAAGTGACACTCCTCCCCAGTATTATTGAAGGCAAACACCCCCCGCCCCCCGGCAG
Organism: Chelydra serpentina; assembly: GCA_037349315.1. Classification (NCBI taxonomy): domain Eukaryota; kingdom Metazoa; phylum Chordata; order Testudines; family Chelydridae; genus Chelydra; species Chelydra serpentina. The sequence continues at coordinate 19,637,611 of JBAIAC010000040.1, read as the reverse complement.
GTTCATCTCTGCCTGGTTTAATTCTCCCTCTGGGGAGCTGCGATGTGTTCGGTGCCCTGTTTACTCCAGCAAGAAAGTCACACGGGTGGCAGCTTCTCTTTTCGTTTTGCTTTTCTTTTCTCGGCTTTTGCATGTTTTTCTCGTCCTGGAGGTACCTTTGAAATCTCCCGATGTCAACTGGAATCAGCTTTAACTCATGCTTCTGCTAATAAATTAAAAATGCCACATTCTCCCAAACTGCATTATTACCGTTTATAATTTTGATTGTTAATTTGCATACGAAAATTAGTCCTGTGACATGCGTGAATTTTATTTTATTCTTGAACTAATTATAAACAAGAATGCCACATTATTTACATAACTAATTATCCTTCCTTCTGTTCTCCCGTTTTTAAATCACAGTCCCTTTCTACATTGGTTAACGATGCAAATGAACAATCAGAGAACATTTCTAAAGTTTCTGAATTTGTTCTATTTGCATCAAATACAAATTCCTTTGAATGGGAGATAATATGCTTTTCCATTTTAATAGACATAAATTAGGTTGATCTTAATTTATAGTTAATTTGAATGAATAATTCCTGTCTACCTGAGTATATTTCTTCAGAGGCTAATTGTAGCTGTATATTAACCCATAAATCTGTCTTTCTCTATAAACAAAGGAGATTTTTGTCCAAAAAAGTGATTTTCTACTTCCATTTCAAAGCTGATCCTCTGTATTTCTCTCTCATTTCTGCATCAACCCCTCCCCTGGCTGCCTCTCGCGAACCCTTTCCACAGTGTGCTCTGTGCTACAACGTATTGCGATTATTACTTGTTATTTAGAGTGCCTGAGTGCCCCTGCACTCACTGATCTGGCGGACACTCTTTCCATGTTAATACATTGTGATGGGAGCCGTTTCACGCCACCCTCGTCATCCAGGGACTGTGCCATGAAAGAGCATCAGCAGCGTCCTGGGTCCTGCCTTGCCCTAGGATCCCCAGGAGGGCGCGGAGCCGAGCAGGCAAGCTGCCCTGATGCAGACGCTGGATCAATAAGGGTAGGACGTTTGCAAAGCCACCGGCGAGGTGGGAAGAGTTCAGGCCAATCGCAGCCCGGCTGCACCTGCAGCCCCCCATGAGTAGCCAGGCAGCCGGTTCTAACGGGCCCCAGTGCTGGGAAGTGGGGGTGATGCTACACACTCACCTGACCCCCATCGCCAGGGTATTTGTGTATCTCACACCTTGAATGTATCGATCTCCTCACCAGCCCTGGACCGGAGGGAAGTGAGGCCTAGAGAGGGTGAGCGTCTTGCCCAGGGTTACGTAGGAAGTCTGGGCAGAGCAGGGAATTGAACCTTGGGCACTAGCCACTGGGCAACACTTCCCCTCCATGTCCTCCGTCAAGGGCCTGTGCCCCGTCTGTGGTTCTATATCTGCCTCCCCACAATATCTGCCTCCCAAAGCCGCTGGTCTCTCCCTTGGGTTGGTTTTGAGCTCAATGTCTGTAGTTACTTTCCACCCAGACTGAGACTAGTAGCTTCAGCAGCCTGGCTTGTCTTGGGCCCCGGCAATCCAGAAGCCGCGGCAGCCCTCGAGCTCCTCGGGGCATGGCAGCCCCTGACATTTTCACTTTTCTACTGAAGGATCCAACACGCTGTCGGGTGGCAGGGGACCCCCATTGGCGAGGTTTGAAAAGGAGCAAAGTACATACACATCAGGGGGCCACAGAGCTCCTCCCTGCTTCTCTGTGAGACGGCGAAATGAAGTGAACTGTGAGGCCCACCCACTCCGCTAATAGATGGAGGCCAGGCTAATTGGCTATAATGGGATTAGGAACCTAATATGCCAAGGTTGGAATGAGAATTTAATAAACTCTAATGTGCAAGTGGAAAAAAACCCTCAGCACAGCTTCAAATATCTCCTCATGCCAGCAGGGACTAGACAGTGGTGATTAGCCAAACAAACTGGGATCATTATTTCCAGGTTCTTCAGCAAATTTGAATCGTTATATTCATACATAAAAGAGGATGTGTTTAAAGGAATACACTTAACACAGGAAGACTGACTCCAGCACTAGGCCTGCTGTCAGAAGCTGAGGGACCCATGAGTCCAGGTTTGGGGAATGCAGTTTCACCCATATTAACTGTGTCCTTGCATTCCCATTGCACTTCCAAGGCTAATTCGGATGCTGGACCAAATTCTGCCCCCAGAGGCACCCACCCAGCTCCTGCTGACGCAGTGGGAATCTCTCGCCTGTATATCTGAGGGCGGAAAGTGGCCCATTGTGTTTTGAGCTCCGGCAGTCAGTCCATAAAGTGCCATACAAGGTTGGTGGAGGATTCTACCTCCGGATAGTTTGAAGAGTAAAAGTAAAGTATGCAACGCGTGGTTGAGAAGATCAGCTGCTGCTCATGTTCAGTCACTTTATATTAAATTGTACATCCAGCTCTTTGCATTCTGCAGTGTGTGGTGTTGAGCTCAGACAGCTCCAAAGGTAAGTCTGCATAAACATCATCCAAACGCTGCAATGCCCAGCCAGTTTTCTTTCTCCTGGAAATCCATTTAGAACTATGTCGAGATGTGGCTTCTTGGAGGGGTTCCCACGACTTCCTGGTTTGGGTCAAACTTGTACATAGACATTCTCATCCTATTTTATCATACCTGTGTCTGGGCCTGGGACAGGCAGGACGCAGAAAAATTAATAACACACAAAATTCACCAGGGGTTTATTACCGTCAGAAAATGGTCCAGGGTCAGTCTGAATTTTAGGTGAAGGTTTAGGCAGGTTCTTATTAGACATTTCCCTGAGCACCAAATTTTGAATCCAGTCCCAAATCTGAAGCCAAATTTCCTTTGACTTTAGGGGAGTTCAATCTCAGGCATTCCTGACTAGTTCGTATTTCATCCAAACTACAAAGGCCAGTGCATAGCTAAGGTCATGGTTCAGAAAGCTTGTAAATGCTACAGATTCCTAAAATAGAAGGAATGGCACCAAATATTTCACTTTACCACAAATAAATCTCTCAATCCATTTCCCTCCTTGAGATGGTCACTGCGTCTTCTGCTCTGCTTTGGTTTGGATGTACCCCAGCGGCACGGACAAGAACCCCTGGCGCTGCAAGAGCAAAACCCCTGCACACTGTGTCAGCAACACAAGGAAAGACCATGTCTGCATCAGAGTCACAGTGTCAGATTTTAATAATGCTTTTTTAAAAAAAAGTTTTACCCCTAAATTGGACTGGCAAAGCTTGAGGGAACATTTCCAGGTAGCTGGTACATAATACACATTTTAAAAATGGTCTCTAAATAAATGTGTGTCTTAAAAAAATAACTCTGAAAACATATCTATCTGATCATCAGGAAATCGGCTCCCAAGGAGCTGTTAAGTTCTATGTGGTAGAAAATGTGAATTTTAAAATAGATCCTAAATACTGCTGGTATATGATTGAGCGTTACAGCTCACAAAGAGCCGTCACAGTCTGGCGGGTGGATAATACACGTCTTAAAAATTGTCTCAATTCTCACACACTTACACAAGTGATAAATCTCTGAACTAGGGGAATCACAGGCAAATAGCCTGGTGTTCCCACAGCTGTGGGGCTGCATTCTCAAACCTGGGTATCACGAGCCGGGCTCACACACCAGGGATTGCTTCAGAGGAGTCTGTCCACCTCCTTTCTCTGCGCACCATCTGGGCTCACTGTAGCTGGGGGCTTTGTGACATCTCCATAAATCAGACCAGTCCATGGTGAAGCTGGAGTGCTCAGCAGGACTGGAACTTTGTGCTAACAGCAAGGACAGCGTATGCTAAGTTGCTCCTGAGAGCTGTCTAGGAGCCGTTAGAAAATCCTATGGATGGTTCTCTATTTGCTGCCCCCTATGAATGTAAGACTATGACCAAGGGACTTCTCTTGGTCCTTATATACCCATGTGTCCCTTAAATGGCTCAGAGACATCTTCAGATATTCTGTTCCTTTCTTGTTGCTAATATTAATGAAAAGCACAATTTTAGCTTGAATTCTCAAATATTCACCCAAAGCACATTTTAAATTGGGTTGTAAAACCCTTTGCTCTTGCTGTGTTTTCTGTTCATTTCTATGTTGCTTTGAATCTTACCTACCAGGGACCCAAAAAATGCATAAAAATACTGACTTGCATTTGTGTATGGGAATCAACATATAGAACTAGCTGGGCATTTTACATATGTATTTACATAACCCTGTAAAAATTCATGAACCAACTTTTTTTTTTTCTGGGTCATCCCTCCATTGACAAGTTGTCACTTCAGGTTCACAGTCGTATTTGCTGCCTGGGCAAATACGCATGAGGAACAAATGACATTTTGTTAAATGCCATTTTTGATTGATCTGAGGAAAAAAGGATTCAAGGGATGTGGGGGACCCCTGTGTGTAGGTGACCATCCCGTGCACACGAGCCTGGACGCTCTGGGGCAGATTTGAGCCTCGTGAACAAGGTAGCCATTGGATGAGACGAGGGCACAGTCTGACTCCCATGAAGGAACAGCGCTCCCATCATTCTAATTTACATCCTGGGAAGCTGATGACATGCTTCGGGCCCAATCCAGCTCCCATTCAAGTCAGTAAAGAGCCTCTCCTTGTCTGTAATCAGAACTGGATCAGGCCTCGGGTGTCCAGGCAGCGGAGTGGACTTCCTTCCTTAGCTGGGTTCTGCATGCGCTGCTGGGACTTCTCTGGGATACCTCAGCTGCCTCAGAATCACCAGCAACAGTGGGGAAGCCAGCCCCAGTGCGCACCTACCGTATCTGCCACGGACAGGAAGGGATGTCTCCCCCATGTGTGCAGCGCATCATTGCTGACGTGCGTCACAGGGTATCTCCAGCTGCCTCGATGGCCAGAAATGACTTGCCAGAAGCAGGCTGCAGAACTAGACACATGAGGGTCTGACCCGGTGTGGCAGAGACCAAGGCTCCCCGTTCAATGCTTTGCTCCCAGTCCTTGTCGGCCTCTGTCACGTGGCAACAGGGGGAGGGGCAAGAGGGTTCTCGAGCTGCCTGGCAACCTTCGGACCTTCCCGGACCAGAAAGTTCCTCTCTTGCCAGCGCTGCAGTGTGGGCCCAGCACAGATTCCGATTGCTCCCAATTGTTAACTAGCCCCGGCCCCCCAGGTGTCAATACGGAACGGAACTCAGTTAGCTGGAAATTTCTATCAAATTAGTGACCTGGAGCTAGTGGCTGGTTTAACTGATGCAGTCAGAGAGCCTAACTGTGTTAATCCTAATCATATTATATTTCCAATAATTAAATTCCCTTTAACACACTTGTGTATACTTTCATCACTTATTAATTACCCTAACTTGGTTATTCTCTGATACAATAGCGAAATGGCTCTTCGGTGGCCTTCCTCACACACATGCAAGCACCTCCTTACGCAGGTTGGACCATTGGTGGTATATTCTTTCCCACCATATTCGAACTCTCCCTCTGTAGAGCCTTGGCAGGGATTAACATGGTGCAGATTTCTAGATTCCCATTTTTACCAGGCTCTGAATATAGCAAAGAGATTTTGCTGATTGTCTTGCAGCGCTCTTATTTAGCAGTTTGTCAGCTTGCAAAGGCCCATGGCCGCCTGCCTTGGGGATCACCGTGCAGCCGGAAATAGGTGGGATTCAAAAGTGATGCTTGCTCATCTTGATAGTTAGCTGCCCCCTGGCCCACTGGACATTGTCAGCATGGGGCACATACATTGCAGTGAACCCCGGTAGGTGGGGGAAGGGGCTGGGAGGTGTCTATGGGCAGGTTGCCCTAGGTGGCTTCAATATCCCACCCTGCTTCCTGAGGATGGTGGAAGGTTTGGTAGCTTGGGAATACAACGTGCCCAGGGCCTGTGTCAGGTTTCGGAGGCAGCCCCCAGGGAGGGCCCCGACTCCGGAGAGGAGAATACCACGGGGACGGGGCGGGTGAATCGCTTTAGGAATAGCAAAGCAATGCATTTTTTCAAATGAACATGAGTGTCTCCCCTGCCGGTTCCCGGTTCAAAGGGCTCATCATCTTGGCAGGCTTCCACTCATACGGCGCCAGGCCACTATGATGCACAGCAGCTCCACAGTTTGACACAATAGTCACTGGTGAGTGGCCCTGGCTGCTGTGTGTCACATCAAACACCTGCTGTCGTTGCATTCACATGCACATGAGTCTCAGGAGACACCCCTCCCTGCCAGGATCACCAGGAGAGGAGCACCGTGGGGGTTACGATTTCAGAGCTTTGGTTGTCTCTGGATGGGTTGAGAGCCCAACGGTTCAGAGATCCAGCCGACTCTTGTCTGGACAGCGGGCTGGGACTCTCCCAGGAACAGGCTCTTCTGCCGTGTTTCACCACTTCCCTGTTCAGTCCTGCCTGGCCCCAGGAAGCAAAGGGAGACACAGTTATGAAAGGGTTTTGCACCTCCAACAGGGCTCCATTTGCTTTGGGGTGGCACTGGGAAGAGGGGGAGGGGTTATTCAAATTGTTTCCCACATCCCTAACCATGACATCACGTGACTTGTCGTTGGAGCTGCATCATCAAATGAGGCTGACCTTTAAATGCATCATCAAAGCTGTAAAGTGGCCCAAACAAAACAGTATCCTTGAACTAGAAAACACTCTTTAACACACAGGCGTCACGGCTGGGTGTTACAGTGCTAAGCTGGCGTGGAGCCTTTTCTTCAAGAATTGGTAAAAGGCCGTGGATTTACCAACATGAGTTGATGGACACACAAAGGGTATTTTATACAGTGGCTGCACCATATTTAATTGCTAATAGGATATAAAGCTCCTTGTGATAAATCTTGTCAAGTTGTGTCACACAGCATTTCCGCAGTAAATTCAGCACCTCTATGTTGTGCATAGAGCTGCTACTATTATTAATTACTATAATTGGGTATTGCGCTTTTCTTCTTCAAAGCACCTTACAATTGTTAACTAACTAATCTAGACGCCCCCCCCCCGTTTTATCCATACACCCCCTCCCTTCTCCCTGCCAATTTAGAGGTGGGGACGCTAGATTACAGAGCTTTGCCCACAGTCACAGAGGGAGTTGATCTGGGAGCTGGGACTAATTAGCTCTCAGACCTTTCTGGACTGTCTCTTTCAATGCAATATCAAAATGACTCGAATCTTTGCTCCTACTAAAGACGTTAAACAGTGGGAGGTCAGTACATTGAAAATAACGTGCAGCTTGTACTCCCGCATATTGGCTGCTTTGCATTAAACATTTTCTATTCTGATTTGTAAAATACTGTAAATAATTGATGTCCATCGAGTGGGCACCTTGCTGATTGATCTAGTTCTGCGGTCACCAGACTCCTTCACTAGCCCTGGCTCTGGCTCACCCTGGCTTGGTTTAAGTTTGTGATTAGAAATTGCAATTCCAGATTGGGAACTTTTAATGATAGTGCTCAGAGGATTGCCGGTGAGGTTTAAATTGCTTAATTTGCATTGTCTTGGAATATTTTTGCATGTAATAAAAACCCGGGATTTGCTTTCCCCCTGTGTTTTTCATTGGGGTAATTTCAGTGCAAAGTTCCCAAGGTTGATTAACCACACAGTGCACCTGCCTGGAGGGACCTCACCTCTCCTGAGGTTTTGGTACCTAGGCCCCGTCAGCCCCTCTACACTTGGCATGTTCACCTGCTAAGAAGGCGAGGGAACAAATTAGCATTGCTCTTGTAGTGATGGTGGCAGGTTTTGGAGGAAACTACAACTTGCACTGTGGTGCCTTGTTGCCTAGGAGATTTCAGGGCCCCGTCGGTCAGTTGCAGAAGTAGGGGCAGAAGCCAGCAGGTGACAGCCAACTATGAAGAGTTTCTTCTTCAAAGTTCAACTCTGTTTTCAGATTTAGCAAATCATTTATGCCACAGTGTTTAGGGGTCTCATCACCCCGCAAGAGAGAGCGAGTCACCAGCTGGCTTCTCTGCGGGAGTTGGTCACTTCAGGCAAGTGAAACTAGTTTGGACAATTGTGACATTTTCAGGGGATGAAATTCTCTTTCTCTCTCTAGGTATTTTTATGTCCCTCATCAACATCGTATCTAAGTGGCTCTTAGTCATTAAAGATAGGTTTCAGTGTAGTAGCCGTGTTAGTCTGTGTCAGCAAAATGAAAATAAGAAAGAAAAACTTGTAGCACCTTAGAGACTAACAAATGTATTTCAGCATAAGCTTTCGTGGGTTAGAACCCACTTCATCGGATGCATGGAATGAAACATACAGTAGACAGAAAATTAATTAATTAATTAGCCTCTTAAGGTTGGTCTATGCACCTCCACCTTATCATGTTTCTCTGACTGTATAAATATCTGTCTACTGTATGTTTCATTCCATGCATCCGATGAAGTGGGTTCTAACCCACGAAAGCTTATGCTGAAATAAATGTGTTAGTCTCTAAGGTGCTACAAGTTTTTCTTTCTTATTTTCATTTAGTCATTAAAGTATTTTATCCCCCCAGCAGGTAGGGAAGGATTAATCCCATTCTACAGATGTGAACCGAGGCACAGGATAGAGTAAGTGATTTGCCCGGGGTCACACAGAAGGTCAATTGCAGAGGCCAGAACTGATCTCAGGTTTCCTGAGCCCTAGTCCAGTTCCCTACCTACTAGACCCCTCTTCTCAGCTCCATGAGCTTTGGGCAAAGTTCCACCGAGCCCTATATAGGGTGGTACATGGTGTGTTTTTTATAGGCTTCGCACCGAGTCAGTGTGACTACCTGAGCTGTTTCCCTGAGCAATATGACTTTTCTGAAGGTAAATTCAGCTTTTAGAGAGAGTAAAATGGATGTCTGTGTGCACTCGTCCTGTTCGCATGCTGGCGTTTCTCGCAGAAAACACAGCCAAATCCCTACTTACCATACATCCATAATGAGAGCCCAGAATTGATGGACGCTTGCTGAGCCTGCCTTCCCTGAAAGCGGAGGCCACACGGAAAATACAGCAAAGTAGGAGGAAAACCTGCAGGAATGTAATTGTAGGGGTGGTGGGGTGCAAAGGCAGGAGGAAGGATTGATAGCTGTCTGGTCTGCTGCACCTTGGAGGAATCATTAACATCTGATTAATTAGTTACGGTCTGTGTGGTGCTTTGAAGATGTAAAGTCCGATCTAAGCGCTCAGTATTAGTAGGATCTGGAGTAGCTGGCAGTGGCACTCAAAGTAATGGGAGGTGTGTTGGGAGAAAGGAGGTGAAGAGGGAAAGGCTGACACACAACCAGATGTGAATTCCAAACCAGAGAAATACAGGGTAGGAAAGTAGCTGGGCAGCGTAGCCAAGGGCCTCCTGCACTCTCGCCGAGCCCCAGCAGGCAGGCTCTCAGCACGGCTGAAGGGGACACGCAGACATGTATGGCTGTAGGAAGCTCATCCGCCCTGTGGTAACATGCAAGCTGACACCACCCTGACCGCTGAACCATGGCATGCAGAAATGCCCTACGACCCCCCTCTTGGCTCAAGCAGCCAGAGGGGCTGATTTATCCAAAATGCTTCTGATTCTTTCCTAGGGCACTAATGTTACTGCCTCTGTTTCTCCAAAGCAAGCTTGTAAGCAGAGGACATTGACTCCGTGCTCTGAGCAGAGTTCGCACACGCCGCACAACCTCCTGCCTCAACCTCGTCCCGGAGTTTGGCTTTGTTGGTAACTTAAATAAAAACCAGGAAATAGACATTCCAGCCCAAGCTTTCTTCCCCAACTTGAATGCTCCTGGGATTTCCCTGCAGCATCTCATCTGGCCCAGCCCCTAGTTCCTTCGGCTCCAAATACGCACACTCTAAAATTACCTCATGTCTGGCTGGAGCTGACAGTAGCTGCCTGCCAGCATGAGCCAGCAGGAGTCACTCTACGTCACCTGTGTTTAAAGTGTGGCTCATGTGAGCCCACTTCTCGTCAGGGCCCTGGAACGGGTGGCTCAGCGAAGAGCAGCAGGACCAAGCTCTGCTCTCCATCCCGCCCAGGCAGGCCCATTCTCTCTGGAGGAGCTCGTGTTGGGAAGACTGGCTTTGTTGGCTGACACTCCCCGGTGTGGTTACGGAGGAAAGGAGGGAGCTGTGAGCAGCTCTTTGGAGACAGAATGGAAGAGGACCTGATTCCTATCATCGATCTCCTTGCGCTCTGTATAATTGGGGGAAGGGGAAGAAGTCTGATAGACATTTATACTGGAGAGAAGAAAGGCTTTGGAGCCCTGCACTAATTCAATGTAGTATTTTGATTGGATTTTTATCACAGTTCGCTAATGAAACAATCTTGTTTTTAGCCTTTTTAAAAATGTCCACAAATGGAAACAGTTTATCTCCTGTTAAATGAGTGGTGCATTTTACAGCATCTGTGCTCAGGGGAACAGAAGATGCTAAATTAATTAGCACTTTATGTTCTAAACTGCCTGAGAAGAATCTGACGGGCTTGGCAACTTTGGACTCGCGCTACTCTTGTATCTAGTGCATTGTAAGACTTCATTGTCCCTGGGTCAGGCAGGAGCTGTGGCAAAATAGTGGCTCTTACTGATCTAACCAGCAGAGCCTCAAAGGCTAATCCACACAGCTACGGAAAGGTTTGTTTCACGATACACCAAAGGGAAGAACCATTCCCCAAGAAGAGTTCCGCCTGCGTAAGTAGAGAAAAAGGAACTGGCAAATTTGTGCTCAGACCGACTGAGAGAGCAAGGCTGTGAGGCTTGCTGATTTAGTGTACACTTCCACCCTTCCTTCTGGTGAGCCATCCCACGACAATACATCCAGATCCGAGAGAACCTGCCTGCTTGGGTCCTTTCAACTCTTTCACCGCTACGAGTCCTCAATATAATTCTACTAACTAGAACCTAGAACTAGAATTCGATCGCATTGAAGCCCCAAAGAGCGGAAGGATGGCCACATGATTAAGGCTCAGGACTGGGCATCCAGAGGTCTAGTGCTTTCTCCCTAGCTCTGCTGCAAACTCCAGCGCGACCTCAGACGTATCACTGAATCTCTGTGTCACATCTTCCCATCTGTGCCATGGAGATAACCATGGAGGCCTTTGCCGCCTCTTTGTCAGTCTTGTCTGTCTCAATTGTCAGGTCTCCAGGGCAGGGAAGCTCTCTTGTTGTGTGTATGTACAGTACTACGCCCACCACAAGGGGTTCTCATCTCAGTGGGCACCTGCAGGCGCTATCATGATACGAGTAAACTATGTACGAGTAAAATATGCAGCTGCCTTTGGAGCAGAAGGGAATCAGCCAGACACAGCACCGGGCACAACAGCTGGGGAAGGGAATATTCAGGGATAACAGGGCAAACCCCAACTCTTACTACAAGTGTCGTGAGATCCTCAGGGTAAAAGGGCCTGGCTGGTTTTAAGGTCTCCGTCTCATGTGGTGCAGATTGTGGAGCCGGGGGAATTATTTGACTGGAAGATTTTAGCATAGAATGAGAAACTGACACCAAAAAGCAAATGAAGTTGTGATAACTCTCACCCATTTAGCGTGAAGAAATCTGGTGCGTAGCAGCATCAGAAAGGAAAGGTGCGGGCCGGCATTGCCATCGAGAATTCATCCAAACACTGTGCTCATGCGCTGGGATTCAATCCTTGGTACTCCCCCCCCCGAGCAAGGAACTCCAGTGTGCTCATCCATACGCAGAATCACAGCGATGCATTAATACACCAAATGGGTGCCGAATGGTTAGGCTGATGGCCCCAAGCTGCAGAGATGACAGGGACAGAAGAGAGAGTATCGCCCTACTGACTCCAGGGGAAATCAGTCTGACTAGCCCCTCACCCCCTACACACACACCCCTACTTTGTAAGCCACACAAGGAGGAGGTGGGGAGAGGGGGTTCGTTAGAGGGCACTTCCTACATTAAAGGCAAAAGGGACAATTCGATCATCAAGCCTGAACCTTATGTATATCACAGGACAGAGAATTTCACCTGTATTGAGCCAAGTAACGTGTTTGACTAAAGCATCGTGCAGAAAGGAGCCAGTCTGGATCTGAAGACACCATGAGATGGAGAATCCACCTCTGCCTTGGGTAGTTTGTTTCTATGGTTAATCACACCGGCTGCTGAAAAATTTTGCTTTCCTTCCAGCGTGAATTTGTCTGGCTTCAGCGTCCAGCCATTACTTCTCGTTCTGCCTTTGTCTACTAGATAAGAGTCCCCCGGCATTTCCTCCCCAGGAAGATACTCACGCACTGTAATCAAGTCACCTCTCCATTTTCTTTTTGATGACTTCAACATATTGAGCTCTTAAAGAACGTATAGAAACCAATGGCAAAACTCCCTTTTATTTCAAAGGGGCAGGACTGGTCCATCATCTCTGTGCTCAGTGTATATGCAGTGCATTTTCTTTGTACGGGCTGGATTCTCTATGGTGTCTTTACATAAGTGTGTGTGTGTGTGTAATGAAAAACTATGAGCCAAATGCCTTTTACCAGCTCTGTAACTGATATCTATCTCATTAAATAGTTAACATACTTAAATGCATTTTCATAAACTGGATTTAATAACCATACACTAATTATCTGATTAATTCTAATAAATCCTTATTTGAGATGCTTAATTTAGAGTGTGACTGATTGTCCTGTCATGGATGGATCAGATCATTGTTGTCTGAGATGAGATACTTTAGAAGATACTGGACAAAGGCAGAGATCTGGGAACGTCGCTGATAATTGAAAGTCACATTAGCATGAAGAGCTGCCTGGAGCGGCTGTAAGAAGGGTGAGAAGCCGTGTGTGTGTGTGTGTGTGTGTGTGTGTGTGTGTGTGTGTGTGCGTGCGTTGCCCATCCTGCCTCGAGCCCGGGATAGGAGATTGCTGCATAGCACAGACTGGCCCTTGGCATCGTCCCCTAGTGCCTGGCACGCCCAGCAGAGAGAAAGGGGCTGCAAGAGAAGGATGTGCAGTCACAATGTTTTGCAGGCCAGGCTTTCTAGGTAACGTCCATGCAGACCCTACGGATCCCTGGCCAGGGCGGGGTCTGCGAAGTGCTATGATGTGCTCGCTTTGTAGAAGGAGAGGCCAGACCTCTGGCCAGGACCGTAAAGAGCTTCCTGTCCAATGGTCAGGGTGAGCTTGCGATCACCCCTGGAGATTGATCCCGGCAGCCCCTGCGTGATGGCTGGAGCCAGGCAGCAGGCTGCACTGTGGTGTGGCTAGGGTACCCAGATGTCCCAATTTTATAGGGACAGTCCCGATTTTGGGGTCTTTTTCTTATATAGGTTCCTATTATCCCCCACCCCGTCCCGATTTTTCACACTTGCTGTCTGGTCACCCTAGGTGTGGAAGGGTCTGGCGTTCCCTGCTGTGTAACCCCGATCTCTGTTTCCCAGGAGCTACCATGATTTGGCTCCCTGGGGGCAGATACACCTGGGTGCTTTTCTGCAAAGTGGGATCCGAGGGCATCAGTCCTGGCTGGGAAATGCTGATTTGCCCAGTGAATGTATTAGCTGACTACCATGTGCTGCTGTGAGCAGGGCAATGTTCCTTTCAGCCGGTTTAGGAGGGACGGACCCATAACGACACCCACTAGCGCAGGTTCCTGCTGGGTAGCGCGGGCCCGCTAGCCGGAGCCTGATGCACTGCGGGCTGCAGTTCCAAAACACGCAGATTCCAGCGGCAGAGACGGTGTTAACATCTCTGCTGTCCATCAGTAGATGTCAGCTTCTCGGCACGCTTTGGGGCTGGTGATAGAGCACAGGCGGAGCCTGGGAAGCCAAGATGCTCTAGACAGATGTGAAGAGTTGAAATCCATGTGTGCTAATAGCGCCGGAAGACAGAGGGGCTTTTGCCTGCAGGCCAGGTCAGATACTAATTTACTTAAAACGGTAGGTGATATCATTTAGAAAGCACCGGCTGCATTATTGAATTTGTTGCTCATTCCCAGAGGAGCGAGGAGAGAAGCAAAGGTGACGCTCGTGTTTACACTTTGTGACATTTCTATGAATAGCTGTTAAAGACCAATTTTCTCTCTTACTAGTTGTTGCAGAAATGCCAGCTGAGCTGTTTGAGGAGGGTGCACTCAGGCCGGCTGACTGCCTCCGGAATGGCTCTTATCAGGGAGGTCGCTTGGTTCAAGTACCATTAGCCTCAAGAGGGTGTTGCCTAGGTGACCTGGAAGCAGTTATTAGCGGGCCTCCGTCTGCAGCTGATATTGCAGCTGCTTGATGCTGCTGAGGCTTCTAGGTCCATGGCAGAACACAGCACGCCCCTCTGGGCATTGCTCCCGCACTTGCTTATGACAAGAGCTGCACAATAAATCAGGTATGATTTGGACTAATGTCCACGTTCAAAGGCAAACCTCTCTTGCTACGGTGGCGTCCTGGCACATGACGAGAGCTGCCCCGCATTATGGCAGTGCTTAATTTGTGCCAGGGCTTGCCAGGACTGAGCCCCGGCACCTCTGGACCTGGCAGTTCAGGGCCCCGGCACCTCTAGACTTGCCGTGTCAGTTATGAAAGTAAAAAACGTGCTTGATCCCCGGCCCCTCTTTCGTTACAAATTAAGCCCTGCATTGTGATAATACAAATAAATGGTAATAATACGGATGTTTTCCTGAGATCTGTGCACAGACTCTCCCTGGGGAACTAGCAGTGTTTGTATGCAGCAGATGACTGGAGAGGTGGATAGTTACTCTTTGGAATTACAGGCACCCAATGCTGCTCCTCGTCGGACGAAAGTCGTTACTTTTCTCCTTCTGTTTGCTTTCGAGAGATTCACTTTCCAGGGAATTGACACTTCTTTGGGTGAAGTTATTTATTTATGTATTTATTGATTGGAAAAACAGATCTGCCACCAACGCTAATGGGAGGCGGCTATTTAAATCCCTCCCCTTGGGTTTAAGAGATAATTTTAATCTACCCTTTTGTAGTTTAAACTCACTTCTGTCACTTGTCGGGCCTCTCAATCCTGTTAACAGATTCTGGTTCCTAAAAGCCATTTTTGACTACCCTTGCAGTCCTTTCAATCTCCGCTTAGTCAACTGACCTCTGGTGCCTTGGTCCCAGTTAAAGCTTTGCTAGACAGCTCCAATTACAGCCTCTACAGCTCCTTCTCGAATCCCCATTTTTCAGCCCCGGGTTTTCACGCACCTTCAAGATTCCATAAAATCGCAACCCAAAGTTCCAAGGGTGAAATTCTAACGCTCCCATGGAGACAGCTGTCCAGACTCAAAACAAGTTCTTTTTCTTCCTCTGGGGCTTGCTCTCAGACATGTTTCATCTCTAATGATCTCGCAATCTGTGCATGCGGGTATTTCCCAGACGTTGTGATGGATACACAGGACGGAGATGGAACATGGGAGGCATTCCTCTTTCTTTGCTATCTCAGGCAGGTTCTCACAGCCAGGGCAAATCCTTGCAGTTCCCCTGACCTCATCAGGGCTAGAGATTTCCACCAGTGAAAGTGTAGGCCCACTGAGTGCATACTATGGTCCACTGAGTATTTCACACACTCAGATCTGTAGTGACACCCTCATCAATTACTCGTCTGTGTTCATTTTGGAATTGTTCCGTTGCTTTCCCTGGAAGTTAGACACAAGTTGTGGAACAGAAACTTCCCTTTGTCTCCATCCAGCATCTCAAAGGTCCAATTGTTGGAGGTAACAAGCATCTAAAACACCCAGTAAAACCAACAGGAGTTGATGAGTGGACTCGGCTTCTTTGAAAATGAGGCTCATGGTATTTTACATTCACAGTAGTGCTTCACCTTCCGTGGCTTGAACTTCCTGCTATAAAGAGAGCACACTAGTGCTTCTCCTTCTGCAAGCTGGGCCTCAACAATTGACCCTTCCTGCTCCCTCAGGACATGAGACCAGGCAGCGGCTCTGAGTAACAGGCACCCTCGCACATAAAAGGCAGCCCTTGGTCTGCAGAGGTGTGAAAGCGCATCCATTCATACATTAGCACTTTCGTGTTTAAAACATTTACTATCTGTCTCCCTTCGAGCGTTCAGTCCATGTTTTAGGCAAAAAGTTTCTGCCTGTGTTTTGCTGGTATAAGTTCATGGATGGTGCTTGCATTACTGTTCTGTCTCACTAACCGCTCTCTTTTGTCATTTACCGGCATTGTCGTTTCTTGAAGCAAAAGAAACATCCCTTATGAAATCAGAAATAGTGGTTGTATCCCTAGTGGTTTGCTAAGCCAGTCTGCACATGGCTGTGGCTGTGACTAAGGATGTCCACACAAGTATTAATGACACTAGATTGACTCTGATGCCAGCGGGATACCAGAGTGCCCAGTGACAGTCAGATCAGGGCCCAGATTTTCAGAACGTGCGGAGCACCCGCCTTCGGAACATCAGACTCTTTCCAGATGCCTCAGGTTGGGCACCCAAAATCTCCAGCCGCTTTTGGAAATGCAGGCCAAGGGAAGCTCTCTGCCAAGCTTAGATTTTTCTCAGGTACATCATGGCGTGAATGGACTATAACACCAAGGCAACGTAGCTTTGTCACTGCTCCAAAATGCTACCAGTCAGAACCACTTTCAGTCACCAAAGCGGCACTGGCTAGGACCTTGGGGCTTGCAAAGTAGACTGTCAGTGTACTGCTGACTCTTCGGGATTAGTTAGGCACCTTATATGCTTGTGAGTGAGCAGGGAAACCCAACACAGCTTCCATTCTGGTGGGCTTTTAAATCCTAGATTTCATTTTAGCAAAAGCTTTGGCTTTTCACTTTAACATGGCCAAAGTGAATTTGTAATCATGCAATTAGCCTCCTGCTAAATTAATATATTAAAATGTTCAAACAATTGTTCCCGTAATTAAACAGACAGATATTAGAGGAAATGAAGGCATCTTAGTTCTGCTCTCTGGTATCTGCTGACCTTTAACCTTCCCTAGCTATTACTCAGGCAGTGTAAAAATGATTGGATAATTGGATGTTTCATGTTCTTGTGAAACCATCAAAGCAGGAGAAGGAACAAGTTGGCCCAAAGTTCGTGCTGAACCATGCTGTGCGGTTTTGTTAATTAGATGTCTTTTTTTTTCCCCCTTTGCCCATTGTTAAAATTTAGAAATTATTGTCTACAAAAATTGTCAAGGTCATTCCTTAACCTTGGCAGCTCTTTCAAGCGTATGGGTCCTATTCTTAATTACAGCCTACATAGCACTGGGACACCTTTGCTATATGACCAGTGGTGCATGACTTCACATGTTCTACTCTGCTCCTGTGTAATACAAGCTCTCAAGTTAAGGACAAGAATAGCTCATATTTTCTCTGTCACTTACAACACTGCCACAGAGCATTTTACCTGGGCGCACATCTATCTGCCTAACTATGGACAAATAAGGAGACTCATGGGTTTTTTAACTGAGATACACATTTGCTAAACTAGTCACATGGTGTCAGTGCTTTTCACATTAATTTAATGTTGGTAGAAACCCAAGGCAGGAATAGGAGGAAGAGAGCAGAGAAGTAAACTTTTTATAGATTCATAGATTTTTAGAGCCAGATGGAACCACCACGATCATCCAATCTGGCCTCCTGTATAACATAAACTGGACAACCTCACCCAGTAATTTCTGCATCAAGCCCATAAACTCTAGCTGTGCTAAGGCAGATCTTTTAGAAAGACATCCACTCTTGATTTAAGAACTTTGAGGGATAGAAAACCCAACACATTTCTAGCTAGGTGGTTTCAATAATTAATTACTCTCACTATTGAAAAATAGTATCTTATTTCTAGTCTGAATTTGTCTAGCTTTAGCTTCCAGAAATTGGAGCTTGTTGTGCCTTTGTCTGCTAGATTAAAGAGCCCTCTGTTGTGACAAATCTCTTCCCCGGGTAGGTGTCACAGTTCAGGGCAACCCCTCATGGTCCAACAAGGGCACACACTCTTAGGCCTCCGGCTCCCCAGCCATCACCTCTCTTGGGTGGGGACCTGTGTCGCTCTCCTGCTTGAGCAGAGGGCTTCCAGGTTGCAAAGCTCTCTGCCTACACTGTGAGTCCCCCAACCAAACCAAACTGGCCAGCAGGCCCGCTTACCTTTCCTCCTCAGAGCCGGTAAATAGTGGCATTGTCGCAGTTAAGTTACCACCCAGCTCTTTCTAAGCAAGCACATTGATTCTTAAGGTGACAGCATGACAGAGAAAACATTAAAACCATAAACGCACCTGCACGCTGGCTGATAAGTGTAGCAGAGCTCACCCCAGGGCTCAGGCAGGGGAACAGTCCTTCAAACCCCACCCAGGGGTTCTGTGGTTACATGTTCATAACAGCTGTTAGCTCAGAACCAGAACATGCATGAATCTGCGAGTCCCTCCTTTATGTCATTTGGGCCTTTTGATCCTGGGAACAGGTAATTCAGCAGATACTGGGATACACTGACTCATTGTGCTAGATTCAGCCCTGGGGTAACACTTCTAATAACAAGCTCCTTTGTCCGGTCCGTAACTGGGAGATAATGTCCTGGAGAGGAGCCGTCAGTCTGTCTGTCTGTTACCGTACCAGAGGGGATCCCTAACTGTACCCAGAGTGTGCAGAAGCCTGGGCTGAGAGACGCCTTTTCTCCAGCTCTGCCTCCCCGCAATTACCGGGTGGCTACCTCAGCGGAGATGCTTGGGCATGAAAAAGATGGAAGTGAGACAAGGGAAGGGAAAGACAGAGAACATCAGTCACCTTAACGTCCAGGTGCCTCTTCCCAACTCTCCCTTCCTGCAACCTCTGCTCCTCCCTCCACATCCCAGGCAGGATGCTATAATCCAGCCCAAGCAGCCAGGCAGGGAGCTAGGAACCCTCACCCTCAGACCATGGAGTGGCTATAGAGCCCCTGTGGGACTGTCATGTTTCATACCTGCCCAGTAATGGCTCCTCTGTGCCGCCCCAGCCCTGTCCCTTCCCACCCCATGCAAGAACAGAGCTGTTTGCAAAGCAGGGATTGTGCCCTTTGGCACCTTCACCACATCCAGGCCCCACTTCCCCCGCTGCTTGCACGTCAACCAGGTCAAGTGTCTGCTTGAGTTTCCATTTATCAGCCCTTATGTTCAGGGCCTTGCCGTTTGCATGAACTGATATTAGCAAAGTTCATGGGAACAGTATGCAATGCAGCGCTCACGGTATTATTCATCTCTTCACACAGGCATAAATAAAAGCTTTATTGTCTTGTACCAACATAACCCGCCAGAGCTGAGCCAGGAGGCTGCAACAAATAATGTATTCAGTAAATTTTGTCATTTTGGGACTTGTTCGCAAACAGGATTTTGATATTCTGTAATGTGCAGGTTCTTCTGTTACTAATCCTTGGTGCCTGGGGAAATGTCATTGTGAATATTCACCATTTAAAATGTGTGCTGTAATGGATATTACACACACTACACGGAATTGTTTCCTGACTTAGGTAACAAACCCAGAAAGCGCAAGTTGCAAATGTTACAATCAAATGTACGGTTCATGTTATGATAGCTGCAGGAGTTAACCAGTCACGGAACACACACAGGACCATATGCATCACTAACACAGCACAAATTTGTACTTGTATATTTCATTGTAATGCTCACAGGTTTTGTTGTGTTGGTTAGTTGCATAAATGCTGTGCTGTGTCTCTGTTTCTCACTGAGTGACTTACGTAACTCATCATCCCAGCATAACTGTGAAGTGAAAATTCACAGCTGTAAAATTACTAATGGGACCAGAATTTCACATTCATTTTCAGTGACTACTTGAGCTAAGTATGTGCTTTACTTGAGAATTCATGTTAGTGCAGCAGAAGCACTCAGATGGTCACAGAAAGTGTGCACAATAGGATCACAAATAGGGTTGAATAGAAATGTGCCTTCAAATTCAAGTAAATCCTCATACATAAACTTCCCCCAATTATTCATTCAGTGATGAAATTCACCCTGGAGAGCGAGCCAGCACTTCAACCCAGTGTGGCATAGACTTTGCACTAGGTTGTGACCTATGCACATGTGTGACTTTCACTCTCAAGTCCTGAACCACTTGCAAATCTTTTGCACACATTAAGCCCAGAACACACCGGTGGAAGTGCATTACATCAAAAGGGCCCCTGAAATGACTGGAAATAGTCACTGCAAAGGTCCAGGGGTTGCGGGCCCAGTTCAGTGCATGGTACCACGCGCTCCCTCCTTGTCCGCTGAGTTCCGGGCGCTCACTCCAAGCAGCCTCAGACATTCTGAAGGAGGCTTCTGGCCTCATGCCCAACCTCACACACTTCTGAAATAAATGAAGTTTCTGTGAACTGGAAGGAGTCTGGGATTCGGAAAGGGTCGATGGCTGCCGTAAAAATGCCTCCTTCTACAACCAAAACGAACATTAAAACTCCAGGAGAAAAGGGCTGGATTGTTTAACTACAGCCTCAGTTCTGGGCACAGGCCTGACAAGCTAACTACCAGCCTGTTTTTTGGAAGTATTTTTAATGTTGTTAATCTACCTAGAGATTAGTTTGCTTGCATTTGGCAGGTAACATACCCTAATTACCGCCTTAATCCAATCACTCCTTCCACCAACCTCTCTACGGTCGCCTGGCTTGTTATCCCAGCGGGACTTTGAGTTTCAAAAGGCAAATGAAGATCAGATAACATGCTTCCATCCCGGCCCAGAACTGAACCCAGAACCCTTGTAGTACAACAGGTCGTCACTAGAAGCCATGACACACCGCTGGGGAAGCTGTTTGATTCAGAGGAAGGACAGGAATGGCGCATAAGAAAGCCTTTCCTAGGCCTCTCTCAGGAGTGTTTCTGAGTGGCTGGCTCAGAGGCAGGAAGTCTGATATCAGGACAGTGCATGTTGCATGGTCATCTCAAAATGGCCACCAGGTTGACAGCTCCTCTGCCAATAAGTTCCACTCTCCCAGTTCATCTGAGGGGAGATTCCATTTCTGTGATGGGATAAGCTCCTTCAGACAGGGCGGCCTGCAAAAAGTGACACTTTCTATTGAAAGGTGCAGCAGGCGGCATCCCTTTTGTTAAGTCTGCGATTGGCTGCTTTCTGGGCTGCATGCGCTCTGGGAAGAGAAGCCTCTGTCTGGAAATACAGCTATTGTTTTGTGATGGACTCACAAATTACCCGAGCTTCTCTGTAGCCTGCTTCTCACTGACTTCTAAGGAGCTCCTGCTTTAATGTCTTGTGCTATTTATCCTACAGCTTGAATCTGATGCTTATGAAAAGAGATACAATACTGGCCTCTGATGTGTCCTAAGGCTATCCTGTAGCAAAGCCACTCCCGCAGAAGGCAGAAGAGCCCAACACACACAGCAGGGGAAAAAATATGTATGTCTCAAAACAGAATCCTAATAAAAAAGATTCACTGAAAATTGTTTGCTGTGAAAATGGCAGAATTCCTGACAAATACTATTCCCAAGGAAGTATTCCACCAGCACTACAAACAAACAGGACTTTCTTAATTATCTGCCATTAAAGTCTTGTAAACCATTGTTCCACCAGCTCAGCTTCTATGTTATATCCCCTGCCCTCACCTTGTCTCTCTTTCTCTGTTTAGGCATCGACCCTACAAAGACTTACCCCCATGCTTCGCTTTCCACAGGGTGAATAGTCCCAACAGGGTGAATAGTCCCAACTGAATCGGTGAGAATAGTCACTGTTTGTAAAGTTCTGTGTGCCAGACTTTGCAGGATCAGGGCTTGAGGCAATAAACTCTTTGCAGCAGGGACAGTCTCCTAGTGAACGTTTGTAAAGAGTCTAAGACACAGAGAAATGGTCTTGGCTGGGGCCTCTAACTGCTGCTAACAGCAATAATACTCAGTAATAATGAGGGTTGGACTCTTCCCAGCAGATTTTCTAAACTCCAAAGGCGGTCACTGGACAAGTAGAAGAAATGATACACTGGATTCCTGTATCTATTTATCTATCTATTCATCGCCATACACCCCCTCTATCTATCTATCTATCACCAGAGTCTCTCGGCATTTTTAGTACCTTTTGAATTTTATTCTATGGTATTTTGACTGATCCCCTAAAGAGGGAGTTCTGATATTTTGCAATGTATTGCAATTAATGTTTACTTCAGATTTATAACAAACTACGATTATCTATCCCCTGCAGCCCTCTATCCCTAATTAATAAATCTGCCTCGTTGTGTCCTGAGCTGCACTAGAGGTTTGATATTCCATCCCCTTCAGAGTATTCAGATACACTTGCTCTATGCTGGTCAGTACAGTCACTTCCCTAACCGTGTACGGAGTGGACCAAGGAGAGCAACCCATTTTGAGCAGCTAGCTTGCGCAGAACCGTGCTGTAAAGCCGTACTCTAGAGTAATACACTTTTGTGTGCTTTTAATTAAGCTGCTTTTTGGAAAGATGTAACTACTGAGCTGAGACTGACTCGCCATCCTGAAGAAATCATAATGAAAACAAACAGAAATGTGACAAACTCCCCACTGGCAATGTAGGAAACCCCCCCTCCCCGCCACCCTCCCCAGCAATCTAGTCATCCTGGCTAACTAGGAAACTGGGACTGACTTGCACTTTCAGCCTATGGGGAAACTTTTGCCCTAGATACTGAGCTAGAGCTGCTGATTTTTTTCAACCCAAGGAAGAGGCAATAATTTTCTACTGTGCTGCGGTGCTTGGTTCATTATTTGCTCTCTGTGTGACACACATTCATATACATACATCTACCCACTGCTTTAAATTTCCACTCCCTTTTTCCTGGTGCCACTCAGCTCTGTCTCTTAATGCCATTCTAGTCTGCCGCCTGTCTCAGGGCGGGAGACAAAGTGAGATGGATGTTCCGAGTATATGGATACCAAGGGCTTGGTTTCCTTCGCAATAACAACAGCAGGGAAACTGCACGATCCTTCCCCTAGCTCCACACATTTTTACTGTCTCATACAGTGTGGAGAACAGAATTAGATACAAAGTATCCAGTTCAAATGCAATGTGACACAACCTAATGGCGTAAATACATGTACAACAGGCACTCACGGTGTTCATAAACTATGCATTGTTTCTTTTTAGATTGCATTGATGTTAGTGCACATACAGTATAAAGTCTGAAATAACATAGCAGCAATCCCTCTGCTCCATCCCTTTCCTGGCACCTCTCACTGAGGGGAAATTACTGGGCTGACATGCTGCATTCCCATTTTTTGAATGTATTTATTGTCCTATAACATTTCATGCACTTCATATGCATTCAGGAGAGTCATTCGATATAGCTGTCTGAAGGGAGGAGGAATGAATCACGCCAACAGAAGCCAGGGGGAAATATTCAAACCCCAGTGAAGCTAGAGCACGGTGTGATGCTGGCACTGGCCTGGGCACCAACCATTAGAAACAGAATTCGCGACCCCTGAGGAATGCTAGGCCTTAGCAGGGGCTCTCTGTCTATCGGATCGCTCCCATCTACAACACTTCTGATTGTTTGATCACATTGTTTCGAGGAGGCCTGAGCACGGGGGGTCACGTCCATTTCTTACGTTGCTCTCTCATATTCATCTGATACTGATGAATGTCTTCTTGCAAGGCAATAAGAGCAGAGGCCCCGGCTATGGTCATTTCTAAGGTAACCAGAGAGAGCAGCAGACTGTACACCCCTATGACTGTACCCAGTTGCTGAAGGATAACAACGACCCCACCTGGATACCTGGCTATGGTTCTGCAGACTTTTCATAAGATCTGAAACTTAACTCCTTGGGTACAACACCGTGCTGCCCAGGTAAGGGGCCTGCTAGTTCTAATGTGCAGCACTTTCATGTTTCATTGCAAGGTGGTCTGTCCTCCGTTTGGAGGTCGTTGCTAAGCTCTCACCTTCCCGTCTCCTCCACACCCCAATGGACTGTTCTCTCCTCTGCTATTACCAATGGAAATGGCCTCCTGGACCTGTATGAAGAGCGTGCTGTTGTTTTTTAATGATAACCCAGGGGCCTTGCTTTCACACCTAGATGCATACTTTGCACATGAAAATGGATGGATTTATCTCACTCTTTCATTAGCAATTTCTCTCAAAGCCCAGTTTTGGCCTTTCTTTCCTTTCGAAGTGTGTTTATTTTCCGCTGTATTCGTGGAAGTGCAGTTGTGTTTAGAAGGTTTTCTCCAGCCCGAGTTCAGGGTTCTCTCCTGGGGCTGAAACTCACAGTCGGAAGGTTCAAAGTCTCTAATAAGTCGTGTCTAAAACAACAAAGGGGCTCAGGTCTAAAGACGGACTCCGACGTACAATGCAAGTACTGGCCACTTTGACAGAGGGGCAGGTGCCTACACTGGGGCAGCTTTTCTTTATTACACACACAGACACACACACACACACACATTTTTTTGTTCTTTTTCAGATCCCATCTTAAAGCAGTTCTGTTTCCTGCTGGAAATTTTTCTGCCCGGATTTTAATTTCACCCCAGGGGCTGTGGGGAGGAGGGGATGGAGAGGTCTGCGTAAGTAAACAGCTATCGCAGGCTGTCCTCTGCTCCCAGGATCAGCGCACAGTGCACCTCAGTGCTAGGCAGCCTGGGCAGCCGAGAGCCCAGCATACTCGGGCCAGTGTCTGCCAGCCAGTGGCAGGCCTCGTCTTTGTTTTCTCTGCACAGAGCGGTGGGAAGCTGAGAAATGGGATTATTCCAGGTGAGGGGCCCTAACTCTAAGCCCTATCCTGCCTGCTTTCGAATTCAGTGACAAGTGCGGAAGCAGCTTAAAGGACTAGAGTATAAATTGCTGGTGTAGCCAGAGATTTAATGCAAAATGTTTCAATAAAATAAACCTTTAAAAGCTCCCATTACTTCTGCATCACCCCGCAGATCCCTGTTAACTGGAATGCCAAGGAGCATTGGGTTCGCTGCAGGAGTGCCAAGGAGGATTATGAGACTACCAGGGATAACAAGGGTGGAAATGGCTAACTAGCCAAAGAACCTCACTTACAGCTAATGCTTCTGGCTTTTAGGGGTTTAATAAGGCAATTTTAGCCAGGTGTTCCCTCCCCCAGCCTCTCTTTAATTCTTGTTGTTTTTTTCCCTACCCGCGATGCTTCACAACTAGCTTTCCTGCCCTGTTGGGATTGTGATGAGAAATATGAATGACTCAGATCCCCCCGTTCCCGAGTGTACGGCTAGACACAGAGCAAGTATCACACGTGGGCTCAGGACGCCCATCTCTACCGCTCTCGCATCAGTCGCTTTATAAAATGGGAGTATGTTTTCCCTAGGCCAAGTCATCCTTTCCTCACCAGAGGAGTCTTCCTACTGGACCTCATCCAATGCCACCGAAGTCAACGGCAAGCCTCCCTTTGACTCCCGTGGCTATTGGGTCCAGTGTTATTAGCTGGGACTCTGTGGAGCAGATGCAGCTAATACAGTGACGAGCATGAAGCTCAATGGAGCTCGGTGGATCTCCACCAGCTGAGGACCTGGCTCCGAATGTGGACCAGTGTGTCGCTTCCCTGCCAGGCGAGGGGCAAACAGAAAAAAGAAGGCAGCGTGCCCTGGTGGAAGCCTGGGTTCTATTGCCAGATCTGTCACTGACCTGCTGGGTGACCTGAGGCAAGTCACGTCCCTCCCGTGCCTTTGTTTCCCCATCTGCAGAATGGGGATATTGACATTGCCCTCCTTTGTAAAGTGCTTAGAGATCTCTAGATGAAAAGTGCCAGAGAGGAGCTAGTTATTATTGCTAGGAGGCAGTTTGGGCTGCCAGAGCGAAGTACTACCCAGGCCTTTCACGGTGAGACGCATCCCGCGGTTCACGGAGCCTGAGCCCAAGCCCGGCGAAGTCAGTGGAAAGGTTCCCATTGACCTCAGTGCCGTTTGGACCCAGCCCCTTGGGCCTTCCCCTGGCCAACTCTCACTTGGCTACAATGGGAGTTTTCACTGTAGGCTCCTGTCCCCTGAGTACGAGCAGCCAGTGAATCTGGTGGGCACCGGAGAGTGGTAGCCTTGCAGATGCTGGGCTGGCGGTGCACATTTTTCCACACAGCTCGCTGCAGTGGCCACATGTGACACAGAGGCTCATTGGTGCCAGCTGGCAAAGGGCTCATTACTCTGGGTCAGCAGCTCCTCTCAGGCCTGACAAGCTCACTGCAGCTAACACACGGCGTTCCTGGAATTCAGCCCTCAAGCACATCATGGAAGGTCTCTAATAGAAGCTTACGTCGGGCTGACCTCATAATGGGTGCGAGACGTAGGCACCACTTCCATGTAAAGCATTATGTCTAGCAGCTGGAAATCTATTCCTTAAAACAGCTCTGTTAAGGAAGAGCGGACAGACAGGTTTCTTCCAGATAGGAGATAAGACACGTACCTCTCTGTCAAATCCCTTCCGAAACACTCCTTCGGCAAAGACCCTGCGTATTTTACAGCCAGGGTAAAAAATGCCAAAGGAGAAAGGAAAGGAATAAATATATTGCTATGTTAAAGGAGCTAATGTCTGCCATCCAGCGACTCTTCAGTCCAAAGGCAATCCTGGACATTGTGAGCCAATCTGCGGATGGAGAAAACAGCAGGATGGGAAGACACTTGAGTCTGACCCACAGGGGCTTGTCCTGTCTTTAGGGTGCAAAGACAGAGAACTTTGGGGAGGGCAAAAAGAACAGCATTTTATCCTGCACTTGAGGAAGTAGTCGGCAGTGCGAATGCAGCATGAAAGCCAGATCCCAGCCTGTCCTGCTTGGAAAGGCTTCAGGAAAGCTTTGGGTGAGCTGAGTGCGTTTAGACAGCCAGCTAAAGTGAAGTTAGTCATGGATCATGCGGTCTGTATTGTTGCCCCTTTGTCCAAGCAATTAGCCAATATTCACCTTTGTCAGGGTTGTTTCTGTCTGGAGGAGAAACTTATGATACAAGCCAGGTGCATGCCTGGTGTAATCCAGTTTATTTATAAACAATCCACAAAGTCCAATTTTCCTGAATGCAGCAAAAACAAACGACCAGGGTTTCCTTGCTCAGAAATCCCTGAGTCTGCCTCTCCAGGCAACTATGTGCCCAAGAAGCTCTGTCTCTCTGCTTGTTCTCAGGTCCCACTCAGAACCCCTCCCCTGGCTTTCTGCTTCGATCACACACAGGCTGCTCCGCTCACATCTTAGCCTCTGCATTTGCAACCAGAGAAACCCCTTATCCCACACAGATTAGCTCTGAGCTGCGGTATGCCTTGGGCAGCCCCTCCATTGCTGTAGCCTTTTCACAACATAAAGGGGCTTCATTGCTCCTTACATTGAGCCTAAAAGAAAGTACTTGGAGTACCCATCGGCTTTATCAAAGTCCATGATTGCCTTTGGATCAGAGAGTCACCTGATGGCAGCCATTAGCACCTTTAAGCACAAATATACATATTGTCCTCCTGCTTTTTTACCCTGGTTGTAAAATACTGGTGGTCTTTGCCGAAGAAGTGTCTATGAAGGGATATGACTGAGGAGATCATGGTTAGACCAGAGACAGCTTAAAGGTAATGAGATCAGAGATTCCTCGCTCAGCCAATATTAACAAGACTGTCCACAATTTATCTGGATTCTCGATTTAAGGACATACGTTTGAGGCATGAGAATCGGGAATCAGACTTTTGATTACGCATATATTCTACAAAAGACAGTTGTCCTCGTTAAGGACAAGCCATAGATGGGCTGGGCTTGGTGAAAGCACGATAGGATTCCTCTGACTCCCTGCCCAACCCATAACACCTCTCTGCTGCTATCTGTGTCCCTGCCTGATCAGTGCCTCTTCCACTGTGGCTGGAAATTATCTTATTATCCAGAGGGGCGCAGTACCTGAAATGTGCTAGATGCTTTCTGAACTCGGAGAAGTCTCTGCTCCAAAGAGCGTACAGTCTCAATTCGCCCCTTCCTGGCACACGTATGCTTACCGTGGCATAAGGTTCAGGACAGAGCAGTCAGTTTACAATCTTGAGAGAGTCATGAGAGTTGGTTAAGTAAACACCTCCTGTTCTCTGTGCAATCATTAGCATGCGAATGGATTTGTAATGTGCTATCTCCTAGTCTTGTTACAATCCTTGGCATGAGAATCAGGAATCAGACTTTTGATTACGCATATATTCTACGAAAGACAGTTGTTAACTGTACTACTCTGCTTCAACCTTGCTACTGGGCTGATCTCTTCTTGGCAGGCCTTCTCCATGGGCCTCTCTGCGTTCTGGGTAACCTGCCAGGGAAAGGTAGGCTGGCTGGCCAAACCAAACGCAGGGCATTCCAAACCAAATACAGCATGTTCCAGAGCTTAAAATCACCAGTTAGGAACCACTTACATGGTTAGAGTCTTTGGGCCAAATTTGTCCCTGTTGTGACTCCCTCCCCCGCAGTGACCAATCTGGCCTGTTGTCTAATTGAACACAGGCCCTTTGGTGTCTGGTGCTTCCTGCGCGTGACAGTTACCGCAGTGAAGGCCAAAGGCAGAACAAGTTCAGCCTTACAGCTGGGCTGGGAAGTGGGGAAAGGCGCCTATACAACGTTGAGACTGCAATTGCTTTAGTCTGGCGCTCCGCGGGGACAACGCCAGCAAAATGCACACATCTGCAGTGTTCATCCTGCTGCATACTCGCTTCTCCCTGCGGTGTGTTCTAGGCCATTAGAAAGGGTCGGGTCACCTGGAGCAAGACAGACAACACTGAAAGCTAATCATGATTGTCTGAAATAACCCCAGAGGTGACACTCCCTGGAGCGCTGGGCTTTCCGCGTCCATGGCGAACTGGAATGCTACTGCTGCAGCACTACTGAGAATGCAGTCGGTTTATGACATGGCAGTAAAAGCACTGAAAGTCGTGATCCAGGCAATTGGGGCGTGTGCCCAGGTGTGTGTATTTTTTGGCACAACGTACGTGCCATACACTTCGGAGAGGCTTAGAGTACACATTGCCTTTAAACACGCTAAAGCACAGTTTAATTTGAATGAAATCTACTAAATAGTATGGTGTCAGGTGTAATTATACGTTACCAGCCGTGTGCCAGAAGTAAGTTGCTAACACATTGGCATGGTTACTGTACACTTGGGTGAATTTCAAATACAGTTTTGTTAGTATTGGATCTAAGGGAAAGGAGCCAAGTCTGACTACTGAGGAAAACAAGTAAAGTGCTGTAGACTCATTATTCATCTATGCTCCTGTAGCTCTTGGATTGAATAACAAGCTCTTCTTCCATTGTAATAGAGCCTACTATCTCCTCTGCTGCTTTTTTCTCTCCCAGTCCCCATTGTCTAGCTGAAAAATTCACAGGTTTGGGGAAAGCACTTGGAAATAGCAGGATACCACAGAAATATGCAGCCTCCTCTAGGGTGGAACGGGAAGCGGGATGAAGTCTCATGCATGCATGTCCACTGGCAGGGTGTTCTGAGCAGCCGGCACGGAATGCCTGTAGTTAGTGGTAATTGTGCTTATTGCCTGTCTTATTGTTGAGACATCAAGTTTAACTCAGAACAAAAGGCCCTTTCAGTGCCAGCAGGGCCAAAAATACAAGAGAAATACCTTGGCTTCCCCAGTCCTTTCCCTCTGCTGTTCCCAGGCTATATGGCCATGTTTGCTCTTTAACACATGGCGAGTGTGGGCTGGTGCATGCTCTCTGTGTGTCTGCCCTCTGCTGGACTGAATCACGCCGCCCCAAGAGTTTCTTTAGCCCGGGAAGGTCTATAAGTAGGCTTGGAAGGATTAGATTTTTATTGGTAAATGTCGGTAAACGTCAATTTCACTGTACACACACAAAGCAGCGAAAAGTATTTCCATCCATAGTCACTGAAATTTACAGAGAGACAAAGTCAGAAAAATGCTGCTTGAGAATTTATTAGAATTTGATTTAAGGATATTTACTTTGTATATTTTGACATGTGATGTTGACAATTTGTGTTTTAACAGTTAATCGCTTTAACTTTTTAAATCTCAGACTCTATTTAATTAGTTATTGTCTGACCACCACCCATAATTTCCTGCAACTGTAAAATTTAAATAGATGAAAATCTTTAAAAAGCTTAATAAACACTATCCATCAAATTATAAAAAAATACGAAGAATCAAACTCTCCCAAGCCTGTCAATAAAGGTGAGCACTTGTCCCAGTAGCCTCGGCAGCTGATTTTCCGTTAGCCTCAGCAGCATGGACTTGTGTTTACAGAGTGGATGTAAGGATCCATGGCAACAGAGCCCAGGTCTATGGAGCCAGAGACGGCTGATGTTCCCACGTTGCCACCAGGAGGCGATGCAGAGCCATACCCAAAGAGCGCTGTGGAAATTAGGCGTTGCAGGAAGTACCGCCCAGAGGGTCCAGAGTGACAGCACCCTGTGGCGCTGTGTTTGCATAGCACCATTTCACCCTGGTTCGTGTCTGGGCGACCAGGCAGAATTCTGGCTTCCCACCACAGCCAGACCCCAGCTCGCTCTGTGCTCTCCAGCTGCAACCCCAGCCGGACTCTGCCCCTGACTCTTGGCTACTGACCCTGGTTCTAGCAATTCCTTTGATCTCTGCTTAATGGCTATCGCCTCCTGGCCATCTGTGACTTCTGGACACCAGCCCAGCTGTGACCCCTGGGCCTGACCGCCTATGCCCCTGTCCCTCACTGTGGGTGGGTCTGAGTTCAGGTCCCCATGCTGCAGATGTGCAAGTTGGCTGGCACTTGTCCTGTCTTGTCTGACCATCTGCAGCTACTAATTGCCGTGCCTACCTTCTGCGGTTTGTGTTGCTTTCTTAAATACCACAGACACGTCTTTATTTACCAGTCAGCATTTTCCTGTAGTGACCCACGTTACACTCCTGACATCACTTCTCCTCCACCTGCACCCCCCTCCTTCCCGCCGTTATCACGTCTATCGCAGGGCCGCTGCGCTGGGTCCTGTACAAACCTATCGTCAATGACAGCATCAGCCCAAAGAACAAGTAGCGTTGGAGCTGACGAACCCAGGATCCAAACGCCTCTCCAATCCCCTGGGAACTGATCCCAGTTTGTCTCTTTTCTGACCCAGTCCCAAATGTGGCCCTGACCCCCTCCTGTCATGTCCCTGGTGGTGATGTGCACGTCCCACCCCTTAGCTCCCGCAGGCGGTGGTGCAGGTCGAAGCAGTGTCCCTGAACCACCTTGCCCGCCCATAGGGCCAGCCCTGGCAGCAGAGAGCCAGCCGGCTCACAGAGTCCCTTTTGTTTACATCATTTCATCAGACCTTGATTTTTAGAAGTGCTCAAAGAGGCTGCAGAATAAATCCCTGTGTTGTGGCACCTTCCTCCCTGGGCCTCCCCTCCAACTCGCACACAGACTGAAACCTCCCCCGAACACCACCCGGAGCCCCCGAGCTCGGCCTGGGTCTCATTGCTCCTGATATGAAGGGAAATGGATCCTGTCTGTGCCCGGCTCCCGATGCGAGGCGATGCTTTCAGCAACGGCAGCGCGCTCCTTTCCTTCAGGCCGGCCGAATGGCTTCTTCCCTTTTCCTTCGTTAGCGGCTGTGCACTTGGTATGCTAAGGCACCAGCGTTCAGCTCTGGGCACGCGCCACCGGAATTAATCAGGGCTCAGATGTGCACTTGGCTGCAGCCTGACTGGACGTCAGCAGGTGCCGCTGTGTTTTTGGCTTCCTCACTGATGAATGCCATGCAGACAAAGCTGCCATCTGGCTGGTTATAGGATTCACATTAAAACAGAGCTATGCCTGCGTAAGTAAAATATTGATGAAGAAGGCCTGAAGCTAGGAATGAAGTAGCCTGGCTGTATTTCCTTCCCATTTTTAATAGCCTGCTGCTTCATGCAAGAAGCCTATAGTCTAGTATTTGGCTCCAGATGAAAATGATTTCAATTGGGAAGTGAACTTGTCATTTGCATCTTGAATAAATAGGTTCTAACAAGAAGAGATCTTTTCAATGGAGAGATTGGGGGGATTTGGCCTGATTCCTGTCTGACTTACAATCCTGAGACAGTAATGGGGAGGAGCAGAGTAAAGCTGGGAGCTCTTCATGAGACTAGACAGCAGATGAGATTTTAAGTAAAAATTGAACTGTACAACTCTGTCAGTGCATCTGGAATTGGAATCAGGGCATGTTTATAGGCCTGGGAATTTGAGCTCTCTGCACAAATTCTATATGGTGTCTAATAAGCTGGCCTGATTTGTAATGAGCGCTGTTGGAAATTAAGAGACATCATTACATCTTGAACAGCAAACTGCTGGCTTTCCTGTTAAGGAAGAGGCATTGCTGGATAATGCCATGTGGGTTAGCTGCCTTCACAACTTATGTCACTCACACTATTATGTAAAAAGGACTGAGAACCAAAATTCACAGGAAACTCTGATAGTCTCCTTGCTGGCTACTAGTCCCTGTATGAGTGCTTCCCGATCCCGCACACCCACCAGGGGATTATAACCCTCCTCAGACTCATAACGGACACTCATTGGTTCAGGCCTGGGCTCTGTGCATGCAGACACACAGCTGCAGAGAGCCCTGGGCTCTATGACACCAGTGCCATTAATCGCGCTGTGACAAGTAGGATTTCTGGAGCTCACCCAAGGGGTCTGTACCCACTGTACCGCGCATAACCCAGTTGTGCCCCAAGAGGGCTTAGGGCAGGGCTTCTCAAACTGGGGGTCGGGACCCCCCAGGGGGTCACAAGGTTATTACATGGGGGGTCGCGAGCTGTCAGCCGCCACCCAAACTCTGGTTTGTCTCCAGCATTTAGAATGACGTTAAATATATAAAAAAGTGTTTTAAATGTATAAGGGGGGTCGCACTCAGAGGCTTGCTGTGTGGAAGGGGTCACCGACACCAGTACAAAAGTCTGAGAACCATTCGCTTAGGGCATGAGGGCTGCTGCCTTGTCCTGTCTAAATCCTAGACGGTGAGCTCTTCAGGGCAGAGATCTGCTCTAACTGTTTGGTGCGGTGCTCAGCACATCTTTAGGCAGGGTGCAGATAATAATAGGTAGTCAATAGAGCTAGTTGGAAAATTGGGTTTTAATGGTCCTGCCATGAGGGCAGGGGGCTGGACTCGATGACCTCTCGAGGTCCCTTCCAGCCCTAGAATCTATGAACCCTAGAATCTATGAACCCTAGAATCTATGAATTCATGGAGAATTTTGACTTTTCCACAAAAAATTGGAAACCAAATTGTTCAATTTGGAAATGCTGCCATGGTGCCTCGTGGGAGTTGTAGTTTGGCTCTCACACGCTCCTATTCTTCTCTATAGGCTGGGATCCCTTGTCAGACTACATTTCCCATTATGCACTATGGTCTCCCATCTTGGTGAGGGGAAGTGGGGCATCACCGACGTGCCATGGCATGACACATCATGTGAGATGAAGTCCAGCTGGGGATCCTGGTCCATAGAGAAGAATGGGGCCAAGAGGAAAGCAAACTACAGCTCCCACGAGGCACTGAGTCAGCATATCCCATTCAAATTATTTCAGGTGTTGGCTCAAATAATTTGATGTGGGGGAGTTTCAATGAAAAATCAATATTTTCAGAGGAAAGCAGATGCTTTTTGTACAGAAAAAAATAATTTAGTCCAAAACCCAGTTTTCCATCAAAAAACATTTTTATGACAATTTTTCAAACTGCCCAGTAATAAAAATCCTGCTCATGGTAGGGTTGCCAACCCTGCAGGATTAGCCTGGGGTCTCCCAGAATCGGCATTGGTCTCCCGGTGACTACTAAAAGCAATCTGGGAGATTTTAATAGGATATTTTAAGAAAATGACATTACGTCATATGGGGGTGGGAAATCTCCCAGAATAGCTTCAGTCAGCATTGGCAACCCTCACTTACGGTTGCATGGGCACAACTCTACGGAGGAGAATGGTGTTGCTGAGAATAGGGCCTGGGTGCGTTTACATTTCCAGGTGTGTTTTAAACTGGTGTAAAGTCGGCAATAACCAGCCCGTGAGCGAACCTAACGCCCTCCCAAATCCAGTCGCCTTGTTAAAGCAGGGGAAGATAGGATGCTACAGCAGACACCGAGGAAGTGCTCCCATTCTCCACAGATCATTGACACAAAGCAGAGTAACAGCTTCGGAGACGTTCCGCTCTCGCCTGTCAATGTGTACTTAGGGAGTCCTTAATCCATGGGTCGCTGACATGATAAACAATAATGTCTCTTTCGGAGCCGTTACGACTTATCATGTTAATGTGCAGTTAGGGAGTCTTTAATTGGTGATTTGTGCATGCACTGTCACAAAATTTTAAAACACATTTACCAGCATTTCGGGGGTGTTTTAGAAGCACCAGTTCACTGCACTGAGGAGATTAACAAACAAACCCACCTCAAGTCACCAGCACGAGGCTTGTTGCAACGTCCCTCTTGCTCCGAGACGCCCATTTCCGCCTTTATGGAATGCCTGGCGAACTGGGCCGAAATGCCTGCGAGACAGGGACGTTCCTCACAGCAAAGGATGCGGGGCGGGTGGCTTCCATGAGCGGCCCATTTATTCCCCACTTCAGGGGGTTTGCTTCCAAATGTTGCTTTGTGCAAAGAGCCCCACTGGGAACGGCCCCCAGCGGAGCCTGCCAGCTCCTCCTTCCCTCCAACGCCCGTCAAACAGACCCAGAGAGGAGCCAGCGAAGAGCCAACCTGCCCCTCCTTCGTTGTCATTGTTCCCCTGCAGGGGCCATGCTCCTGCTCCAGGCACTCCCATTCGGAGACCCTTCCTGAGCAGGTCTCAGGCTCACCCCGCTACAGTCTCCACAACCTGCTCTACTAATGGCTCCCCCTTCACAAAGAGCAGAGTCGGCTGCCTCCCACCCCACTGCAGGAAAGTGTCTGCTCAGGGAGCTTAACCAGGGTGCCCACCACGCGCCTTCTCTCCCTCCCCTGCCCCTGCACTAGCCCTCGCCAGTGCACCTGCTCCCTCTGGAAAGTGTCAATTCAGGCCCTGCAGTCCCCCCCAGATCTCCTCCAGCCACCGCCACTGCCACCCACTTTTAAGGTGGAAAAAAACCAGCCCCTAGCTTAGTCCGACTCCGCCCCCTGCACGGAGCTCAGCGTCAGCTCTCAGAACATTCCCATAAGGATTTGGGAATCGCCAGGCTTGTCTGGGAAGCAGGCTCATGACAGTGCTCTTTGTAGAGCGAGGGATGTTTCTTTTACAGAGAGGGCTTGTGACAGGGCTGCCCAGCAGGAATAATGGTGCGTTTATATAAATCTTAATGCTGATGAGGTCACTAATACCTCATCTTTGAGAGAATGACCAGCACTGCACGCAGTATTCAAGGTGTGGGCGTACCATGGATTTATACAATGGCTTGATATTTTCTGTCTTATTATCGATCCCTTTCCGAATGGTTCCTAACACTGTTAGCCTTTTTCACTATAGTGTTAGCTCGTTTGGCTGCTGCTGCACATTGAGGATAGTTTTCACATAAGTTTCAGAAAACTATCCACAATGACTCCTGAGTGGTAACAGCGAACTTAGACCCCATCATTTTATATGTATAGTTGGGATGATGTTTTCCAATGTGCATTATTTCGCTTTTATCAACATTGATTTTCATCTGCCATTTTCTTGCCCAGTCACCCAGTTTTGTGAGATCCCTTTGTAACTCTTTGCAGTCTCCTTGCTGCAAAGGAAGCTGCTCCAGCTTCAGACTTAACTATCTTGAGTAGTCTTGTATCATCTGCAAACTTTGCCTCCTCGCTGTTCATCCCCTTTTCCAGATCATGTATGAATATGTTGAACAGCCTTGGTCCCAGTACAGATCCTCGGAGGACACCACTATTTACTCTCTCCACTCTGAAAACTGACCATTTATTCCTATCCTTTGTTTTTTATCTTTTAACCAGTTACTGCCCCTGAGAGGACCTTCCCTCTTATCCCATGACTGCTTACTTTGCTTAAGGGCCTTTGGTGAGGGACCTTGTCAAAGGCATTCTGAAAGTTCAGGTACACTATATCCACTGGATCTACCTTGTCCACATGCTTGTTGAAACCCTCAAAGAATGCTAATAGACCTGTGAGGCGTGATTTCCCTTTACAAAAGCCATGTTGACTCGTGTCGTATCCATTTGTGTGTCTGATAATTCTGTTCTTCGCATTGCAAGACTGACTTTGAGAAATACAAATGAAAAAATAAATTGCAAAACTATAAAAACAATGATCCCCAGGGGTATCTCTGGCTGAATTTGTGGACTCAGTACAGGGGTAGCTGGGTGAAATTTGGTGGCCTGTGATCTATAGGTCATACTAGATGATGGTCTAGTATGGTTCCTTTTGGCCTTAAACTCCGTGAGTCTATGAATAAGCTCCTGAAAACAGGTGGTTTTAATGGAAATATTCACCCCACGGTAACCTAAACCCCAATCTAAAAAGTTCTCTACAGAGAATTTGTTTGCACACTCCTCTGTAAAGGTTCTGAAAATATCTGCCAGCAGAATGAAGAGAGAGACCGCTGGAGTGTGTCTGCATTCCTCACTAAGGTGGGTTCAGGAGCAGCAATAATTAACAGCACCTGCCCTCACAGTCAAGTTCCTCTTCATTAGGAATAAAGTGTGTGTCAATGTGTAATTAAAATTATGCATATTTTTAAAATAGTGCTTTCGAAATAGAACCCCAGTCATCTGCAAAAAATTAAATATTAATTTAATCAGCCAGTTGAGCTCACAGCGTTCAGGTGAGTTCATCTCCCTCCTCCCTGACCTTAATGGTAACAGGAGTGGATTGAGCAAGAGGATTTTAACTGATTAAGTTACCATAGCAATGCCACTTATCACTGCACTACCATTTCTAGCTCTGCATACAGCAGATCGTATTCTACACTCCGTTTTCCCAGGACTTGGCTTTGAGCAGCCGGAGCCCGGTCTGGGTGTCAGGGATGCTCCCTGCAGCCCAGGGCTGGAGAACAGAACGGGCTAGGAGCTGGTTGTGCTGTGTGTGGGAAGGGGGTGGGATGGGGCTTACTCCCATCACCTGCAAGGCAATTACTCCTGCTCTGTACCTGCGGGTGATTAGCTAATTGCCTCCTGGCCGGAGGAGGCAGAGTTAGGCCTTAGATATAGAGTGAGGGAGCTCTGTTTGAGGGGGACAGGTCTCTTTGGTGGAGAGACGCTCTGGAATAGGGCTTAACAGCTGGGAAACAATGGTGGAGCAGGTTAGGCAGGACAGCGGAGACTGTCTGGCGGACGGGGTATTAGTTTGAAGAGTCGTTTGGACTTGTTCATGTTACCCCAGCAGGGGTTTAGACGTGCATGTGATCGGGCTGGAGGGCCAAGCCACAGAACACCCAGAGGGGGAGTTGGGGAAAGGCCACTGCAGAGCCCAGGGACAGCCCACTCGAGGGTGCCAGAGATGAGGACCCCATGCAGTTCTGCAAGCAGACCCAAGGGGGTGCCGCGCGATTACAGGGGGTATGTCCCAGCCGCGGGAACTGGGTTTTCTGGGGAGCGCTGAATGGACAAACGGACTGTTTCTTAAGCAGACAAAAGAGAAGGAAACCCCAAGGATAGTAACTAACACCGTCTAACATTCACCACCAATGAGCCCCACTCACAGGCATGAATGAATTAACCCTTTGCTGGGTTCGGTGCAATTAGGCCCTCGAACTGAGACACGGCCAGAGGGCTAGGCTGGCCATTGGTCCATTTTAAAACCCGGGCAGTCCTGCTCTTATAAGGTTCATCCCCCATCCAGTACTGAGACAAAACCAGGTGTGGCTTTGTCTGATATCGGATGGGGGGGCGCCAGGGAGAGCGCCCTGCCCCCGCTGGCATGGCCTCCCACACACGTTACATGCAAGATCATGCAGGCGGCGGCAGGCCCATGTCGTTCCCGGAAGTCCTGTAATGTCCAGTGTTTTGGGGGTGCATCAGTGGGCACCCTAAAAGGGAGCCAGACGCTCTGGGGTGCAAAGGAGCTGGAAAGCCAGTGACAGGACGTTCTCTGGGGGTGCTGAGCTTTCAGAACAGAGCCTGCACAGTGCTGCTCACATAGGGGCCTGCCAGCCAGGGTGTGCCGGGGAGGCAGGGGCATGGCTGGAGCACGGCACTCTGGCTAGTCTAGGCACAGAACTACCCCGGGAGACTCTTGCAGCTGCGCGTAGGTCAGTGTAGCAGGCCCCAATGGGGCTGAGACTATGGAAAGCACCAGTGTGGCCCCACCCTTTCCCCCACCGTTCCTATGCTTAGCACAGCTCGGGAGGTACAGAGAACCCGGCCCAAAGCGATTCCCCCCCAAGCACGGCAGAGCCCAGAAGGCCGGGGCCTCGCATTTCTCAGCTGGAAAGCTGTTCCCGCGGCACGTTGCCTGTGTGGAAGAGGTGCCCAGCTGCAGGAGAGTAAAATTAACACACGGCTTCCCGGGGAAGCTGTGTTGGTTATCGTTCTGCCACTGTGAGGTTGTTCCTACGAACATCATCTGGCAGCTGGGGAGGGAGAGAATGTGACACAGTCTGCAAAATCCATTGAAACGTTGGGTGTCGGCCAGAGAGAAAACATCCCGGAATGGCCACAGAAAAGGAAATTGTCCCACAATGTTCAGAGAGCACTTTGGTATTTGTCCTCCCTATTCGAAAGCGGGGAGGGTCTTTCAGAAATGCTCCAACTCCAGAATGGGACTTTTATAGATGGTCTAAATTAAGCTTCACTTAATATGATAAGCAATACATCCTCATTGTCAGCTTTTGTTTAGCAGGTAGAAAAGTGATTGGTAGGTGCTGTAGCTTTGTTCTGAGACTAGCCGATCGCTGGTTTGACTGGATAGTTTTCATCCCTACAGTGTGAAAATGAGGGCACGCCTCCAAGCCCTCCCCCTGCTCCTGAAGTAGCACATGCCCCGGCAGGGGGTCCCTGTTAAAGGTAAGCCCATTCGTGCCATGTGGCGTCATGGCAGCCTAAAAGCATATGGTGCCAGCCTGCAGGGCACACACGCTACCCACATTGGCATTCATATGCTTCCTACAACATGGTCAGACCTCTCTGCACTCTGCGCACATGGACTGTGTTACAGGCAACTGACACCTGGGAACAAATCGACCCAGGTGGTTGGAATGTGCACAACATGGACAGCGTGCGGCGTTCCCTGCAGAACGTCTGCAAAAACCCCCACAGAACCTCAGAGCTCCAGCTCCCACCTCTGTATCGGTGAACTTGCAGTGTGGGATACAAGACAACCTCCGCAACCCGAACTCCACTCGTTTGACCCCCTCCCCCCAGTCTCCAAAGCAGGGTCATGTTTCCATCCCTCATCCATGCTCATTTGATTATTATCAGTCCGCCGGATCTTCGGGGCAACGGCTGGGTCCCTCTTCTCTGCGCGGGAAAAGGGAAGAGCCCATTTGGGGTGATAATATGCTTCTGTCTAGATTGCAGTATTACCAATATTAATTATCTATTATAATGCCCGTCAAATGCTCTGGGCACTGGACAGCCAACTGAGAAGAGTGCAGTTCAATAACTCCAGGGTGGTCTACACTAGGGAGCTTAACGCCAGTTAACTGGCTGCTGGCTAACTCAAGTAAACATGCGAATCTGAACACTGCCCGAAATAGCTGGGAAGCAGGAAAACGTGTGTCCTGGCACAAGCATTTGCAGAATGTCCAGACTAGGGGCAGGTCCAAAGGTATTAGCTGACTCAAGGTAACTGGCAATCAATTAACGCAAGAATAAAACGCTGATGAAATCAAACCCCCCAGAGAGCACAAATGATGTTTATCACGTGGTTTGTCTTGTCTGCTTAGGCCCCAGTTCAGGAAGGGTTTAAGTCTATTGAAGTCAATGAGAGTCAAGGGCATACTTAAAATGAAGCATGTGCTAAAGCCCTTTCCTGAATCAGGACCACGGAGCTCTTCAGGGCTGGGCCCAGCTCTCGTTGTGGGTTTGTACATCATGGCCCACCAGCCTCGGCTGAAGCCTAAGGCACCTCTGAAATCCCAACGATATCAAGAGTAACAACAGCCCATTCCTGGAGCAGCTTGTTATTACGGATTAAAAAAACAGTGGCCCCCCTCCTCAGCAGCGGTTAGTGGAGTTAGGTGCCTCAATACCTTTGTGGGTCTGGGCCGTTCTCCCTGACACACCGTCCACTGGCACCTATCCTCCTTGCCAGGAAAAGTTGGGGAAAGGGCTGGCGACTGCAGAAGATACATCGGACTCATGCCCTGACAGCCCAGCTACAATGGAGTTGCCAGCTCTTGTGAATTTTGTCATGAGCTACATGATGTTTGATGTTTCTTTTAAAGCCCAGCTCCTGGAGTCAGGAGATTTCTGGGGGATCTCAGCTTCCATGTCTCTAGCCCTTGTGTTGTGAGAGAAGCTGGAACGTGTAACCCATAAAGGCTCAAAACTAGACAGCAAAGAAAAACCCAACATTTATTAT